>JARKIC010000346.1:0-305922 GCA_029378375.1 Mycena olivaceomarginata | reverse complement strand
CCTCCGCCGTTTTTAAACCCCGTCTCGTCTTACCCCAACACCGCTGCACTCCCCCTTTCTCGTGTGCCGTCTGCTATAGCTGGAAGTACCCAGCTTCCTTCGTTCTCGGCTCGTTACCCAACGCCTGATCGTCCTCTTGCCTCTGGTCCTCCCGCTATTCCTCCGTTGTTTTGAGCCCCGAAACGTTTTACGGCCCCACTGCTGCGCTCCCCGGTCCTCGTCCGTCGTCTACTGGGGCTGGAAGTTCACTGCTTCCTGTGGCGTATCCTGTTGCAGAAGTTTGTTGCCTCCACCTGCTTCTCCTCTCCGTTATCTCGTCTGACCCCCTCTAGCTGCGTAGATTTGCTATCGACTCTCCTGTCGAACGTCTCGTCGCTCGTTCTGAAACGGAGTCTTCAGCGCATGCTTTTGGTCGTCAGGTCTGTCTTCTTTTATTTTCCTGCGTGAATGTGCCTGTCTGACCTCAATAGTCTCTTGCTACTGCATCTGGTGGTCCTTCTGTGTCTGGCTCCGGCTCGGACTCTGCTGCTTTGAACGAACACGAATACGAACATGATATTGACTTCGCTAATCAAATGGTAATCGACGTTGATGCTGCCTTACCTCTGCGTGCTGCTCCGTGCGTTGCATTGTCTTCCGAATCACCAAGATATCACGCTTCAGCTTTCGTGGACGTTAGTGAAAACAATAAAACTTCTGCCATTCAAAGCTTGCTGCATGCTGGATATTTCTCTTCTGCTGCGTTGCGCTCCCTCGCAACCGTTCATTGGGGGGTGTCCGCCATTTCGAGCGACAAGAAGAGGAAATGTGTTGCTGAATTGAAAGCGGACTTTGTCGCTCATGTATGTTTCTGTTTTTGTTAAGTTCCACCTTGCGTCTGCTGCCAACCTGCAAGCGGCTCCCCTCTCTGAATCCAAATTCCTCAGCAGTGCTCTTGAGCTGCGGCTTCGACTGGGTGTTGCTGGCGGTTCTCGTAGCAAACACATGTTGTTATCGGAATCGGGTCCCAGAAAGAGAGCGAGAGTGACTTTGTCGCCATCTCGTCCCAATCTTGACGGTGTTCCAGACCTTGAAAGCGGCGACGTAGTCCTCGATCCCACCGTTGAGGTGCCCGTCGGAGCCCTTCTGTTTAATATCCGACGATGACAAGGCCGACATCATCTCGGAGTTCGTGGATGCCTCCTCTAATCGCGCCCTCAAAAAAATCGACCAACGGTCCCAGCAGCTCCATGTTCCTGGCGCCGCGCAGGCCGTCTTCATTGCGAACACTACGGTGATGGATGTGAGTACATGTACTATGCCCTGTTGTTGGCTTTAATCTTGGCAAACCTTGCAGGAGGGCCGTCTATCGGAATTCGACGATGTCTACGGACTTCTTGTGTTGGTGAACGACCCCGACGTCCGCTTCAATCGAGTTCCAGAAGTACTTGTTTTTAACGCGACCAACAAGGAGTATTTCCCCATGTCGTTCCACCTGCTGCACTGCCTCGGCACCGGGGTCGTGCTGAATGTCACCATCGCTCCCATGGTAAGTCCCTCAAATGTTGTTCGTCCGTATCTGACTTATTTTTGTTATTTGTCACATAGGCGTACGAACACAGCAGAAAGCTGGGCTGGGAGTACCGCCTCATCAATATTACCGTTGTTGGATGCGTAAGCTCACATTCTGTGAACCACTGTCCGTAAATCTGAGGGTATGTTACAGCGTGAAGATGACGCGCTCTCCAGTCCGTCCAAATATGTGGTCAAGCGCAAAGCTGTTATCCTTGACCGACGACTCGTCGACGAGACCCCGGTGTCCAAAAAATTGCTACGGGGAGCAAGACCGGTGAGGAAAAGACGCTGCTGCAGGCGGCGGGGAGGGGAGCGGGGGGCGAAAGCAGCAGCACCTAACAACCAGCACACCAACGACCGCTCCGCGGAAACAACCCTCGCGTCACTATTTCTTGAACAAACTGTCATTGTAGCGGGGCGTATCCTCTTGTCTGCCGTCTTAACGTGAAATCATGTACCTCCGAGAATTACTTGCGACCCTAAAAATAACATCGATTTTGACTTGCGACCTCGATATGCAGACTACGGTTAACCTTTGTAAGCGGAATAAATACGAAAACAACCAGCGAACTCGATGCCGCGTTCTGCAAGATCCAGCCACACTTGGTACCAGCTTCGGATCGGTATGGGGCAAGCTTCGCTCCCTGCGGAAAGAAAAACAAGGTTCGGCACCTGCCGCGTGCGGCCTTACCCCAATTCATTTCCAGTAGAATTTGCGAGAGATGGATGGATCCACGTACGGCACACGGCAACCTAGGCCATCGCCGGGGTATCCCACGATGCTGAGTTCTTAAGTTCGTGAGTACTTCCAATCGTCGTTCGAAATTGGAACCCAAAGAGTTGTGGCACGAGCTGAGAAAGCCTATTAAGCTCGCCGGCGTGCTAGTTGAGCATACGTGTTACCAGGGCCAGTGCCAATAAGGATAAGGGCAAGTCAGCACCTGATTGGACGAATAACGAATAAATGAATCGACGCAAGGTTGATAGCAAGAAGGCACAGAAGGTAAGGGAAGGCGCCACTACTCGGCTCGGGGGTGGCCGCGGGGACTTGATTACGCGTTGTTTCGCCGGAGAAATTTGATTCTGAGGTGGTGGGTTGAGCGGCTTGAGCTTGGGTTGGGTTGCTTGAGTTTCCTTGGCTGCAAAGGACGAATTGAGGACCGGTGATCAAAGACAAGTGATACATCCGCGGATCCAAATAACTAATTGGGCTGCTAACTCGCCCCATTTAGATTCGACACTAAATACCTTCTAAAATAAACCAATAAATTACTCTCGCAGCTACTCCCACAACAAGAATGGATGAGTACCACGACTATCACCACAAACAACAGCTCCCCGTGGCTCGAGCCGAGCTTGGGGTACAACTCGTTTGACGATCCGCTCCGCGCATGACGCTCGCGGGTAACCTCGACCCCACCCCGGGCATCTTCTACCGCGCACCGGAGCGCCGCGCCTGCGCGCCGCCCAGGCGACGATAAGGGCGGCGCGCAAGGGCTTTGTCGTCGCTCAAGACTGATTCGAATTTGCGGCGCACAGTGCTCGGGCGACCACCTCTCGTGCGCGCGGTGTCTCGCGCCGTGCGCATACGCAAAGGAAGGGAGGGCCCGCGGGTAGAACGAGACCAAGTCGCGCTCGAGGTCCGTCACCAGCGCCGGCTCGCGACGACATTCGCGATATCTACTGATATCCACAAGTTCCCAAGAGTTTGACAAATGGTACAGATGGTCTTCCCCTCAGTACCCGCTGCATAGACCGGTATTAGGCCCGGTGAGTGGTGGCTCGACCCGACCCCGCACGCGAGCCCGGCGAGTGCGAATGCCCCAGCGAAGACATGCATGCATACGGCGAAGGCGCGAACCCCGCCGCCGATGCCGAGTGCGGCTGCTGCGGGGGTGAGCCGTACTGCGGGTACGCAGCCAACGACAACGAGCTGAGCGGAGGAACACGTGCAGCGGCAGGTGCAGCGAGTGCGCGGCCAGCTGCGGGTATGGGGGTACGTCGTGCCTTGTCCCTGATGTGAGTCGCTGGCCTCCCACCCCCGCCCCCCTTGGGGTTCTTGTTGTCGTTGTCGTTGGCGAGCGCACACTGAGTCCGAGTCCGGCGCTGCGTACGGGCGAGGGCCAGCGGGTGGGGAGGAAGAAGACACGTGCAAGGACGATGGAGGGTACTCTCGCAGCGGCGAGGGCAGGTCCAGCGCGTACCCCATCTCGAGCGGGAAGAGCGCGCGGTTGCCGAGGTCAATCATCGGCCCCGTTGGTCGAGCCCGAGCCCGAGCCCGAGGCCATCATCGTATGCGTTATCGTATGCCCCACCCTCTGCGGGTAGCTCTTGCCGTCGGCATCCCGCTGGTGGTGCAAAGGCCGCTCGAGCGCAAACGGCGGGTCAAAGGTCCGCAGCGAGCACCCCCGAGTCGATGTACACGTTTCGGTAGTCTGGCGCGTATTCGTTTGGAACAGGCGGAGAACAGCAGTGCGAGGCTGTGTGAGGAGTGGTGGGGCGCCCCTGCGCGGCGGGATCGAGCGAGAGCGACACGAGGAGGAGAGCCGCTTCGAGGCGCTCGGGGAAGTTATAGATGCTGCTGCTGTTTCCATTCCTATCCGCATGCAGTTGTTTTTGTTGTTATTGCGGTGCTTTGGCGGCAAGGCTCACAGCTTTATACCGCGTATTGATGAAGTTCACGTTCACCGGCCCTTGCAGCCGCTGCAGCTCATTCGCCGAATGTGATTGCACGAGTGGGAGGTGAGCGTAAAGAGCAATTGCCGCCGGGCGCCTACCATCGAAATCATCCAGTAACCGTGATCTGGTGGGCGCTTGGTTGAAATTCACCATCGCCAGGCTCGCTTTTACGTCGGCTGGCGTCCGCTGCATCACGGCTGCTTGAAGGTCGCGCCAGAGCAACAAAGAAACACACAAATCCGGAGCCGACGGCATTCGAGCCTACGAAAAAGAGCCTGCTCCCGTGAACACTCGCGTCTACGGATCTGCGACAAGCACAGCCAAATACTGGTTCAAACCGATCAACAGCGATTTGGTTTTATTCTCGCCCAATATGCCCGCAACCAGATCATAAGGAGAGATTGAAGAAGCAGAGATGAACTAAAAGCGTCAAAAACAACCAGATAGTATCATAGGTGTACAACGCGAGATGAAATTTCAACAACCTTTGTGTGAAATAAATGGAGTACAAGGGTAAATACAATGTGTTCCCCCGTCATCGACTGGCTCAGATCTCAGAGCTTGAGGCCGCAGCTCTGCGAGAAATCTGAGCTTGAGCTACCGAGTGCTCGTGAGTAAAATTGAAGTCAATTCTAAGAAACACAGGGTATGCAGATACTAACTGCATTTGAAATTTCGCACCTCTCGTTTATGCGTTCCGTGAGTTTCTACTGACCCGCATCTTCGATGAGGAGCTAATACCGGACCAGTAGTCAGAACAATGTGACAGCATGATTTCACACTCCTCACCAGCACAGATGTCTGGAGGTCCCGCACTTCGCATTTGCAAACACCGAGGCGGCGAAAGACTTCTATCATATTCTGCGGTTAACCTTCCAGGGCATTCTACGCATCTCCAGCAAGAGGGAATGAATTTTGGATGCCCCAAGCTTCGCTCTGGACAATAGAATTCTGTAAGCTTTTGGTCAAGACATGAGGTGGAAACATACTGGAGGAGTCGAGTCTCACTGCCGGCGAGTGTGAAATCATGAAGCATATACCTGACCCTTGCGCGAATGAGGACGTCGTCAAGGGCGATGATGTTGTCGAGTCGGCCGAGCCTCGCCGAGGGGAGCTATAGTGTGCAGCATGTACCATGGAGATACCGGCGCCGACAGCCATTTAGCGGAAGATAATACCGGGTATGAGAGAGAACACCCAGAATAATAAGGAGGATTGAATTGTATAATTTTGTCGCACATAGTCGCGGTAAATAGCTTGAGTGGAAGTTGGGCCATTTTATACCTTTAATGCGGGTCTTTCGGCCGGCCCAATACCAACCGTTGAGGATTCCACTGTCCGAAAACGAGGTCGCTGTGCAAAACACGGGTGGCGGAACAGAAAACCGATGCCGCCGGCAGTATAGCTGTGGCGGCAATCTGCCAATGGAAATATGGAGAAATCTACGTTCAAAATAGGTTGATAAGAGGAATGGCGGCATCGGATCACATACCCGGGTTTGACTGACCCCAGAAAGCCGCAAAGGAACTAAAAGACGCTTCTGGAGCACGAGATTACTTAGCTGTGGTTGCTGACCGTGAGATTGGAATTTTCCGGGCGGCCGGGATGAGAAAACTCCTGAATTGTATTCAAGCCAGACGGGTCAACCATGCCCGAGTGTCAACCTGAACATGCTCGGTAATTAGGTTCAACCGAATAAAGAAACCGCCGCCGAACACTTGTCTTCGGACACAGAGTCAAACATCAGGCCGCCTCGGAGACTTCATCCATCTGGACACGGGGAGGCGATGTCCGTACACCTTGTCGAATTTATTTCTCCCCCGCAAGCTTGTTTCACAATGTGGGTTTTCAAGCAGTGCGCTAAGCAAACGCCAAGGCGATGGTTCGGAGAACACAACGAGACTTGATGAAGCCATCGACGTGGATTACGTTGCTGTATTGTGTGTAGAAGAATGCCCAACATGCCACACGCGGCGAGGGGCAAACTGAATGGATTTTTTTTAAAAAAGCCATCAACGTGGTACAAATGGAGCTCTATCGTGCTTGCGGGTATACTTCTTGGAGTCCGGAGATTCCACATAAACCGGAGGCGGCTCTTCCACCGCAACTTCATCAACCAACATCTGTAATTTCTGCTCCCGCCTCACAGCGAATGGGACTTGGCGAGTCTGTGGTGCCGGATGCTCAGACGCCATCGACCCCGCCTCCACGTCGAGGTTTCCAAAGGACGCAATTGGCTCTCTCGTCGAAAGGCGATTGGTCCAGATTGCAGTGAACCGGTCTATCCGGTGTCGATGCGACACCCTTTGTGTGCGAACGACGCAAAAGAGGAGCAGCAATAGTAAAATAGGATAGGGAGTGTTACGGCTAACGCAACGACTGCGTGCCGGCGGGAAGGACTGGATTTGCTTGGTGGCGGGTGTGTAGGAGGAGGCGGGAGACGAGGAAGAGGATTGCGTAGGAGAGGGCGAGAGGCTGGATGTACCGTTAACAAATATTTAAATGAGGGAATAGATGAATCGCTCACATTGTTTTATCCACGAGATTGGACCCAGGTACGACCGTTAACTGCTTTCCAGCAGCTAGCTGATTGGGCCTCTCACCAGACGATAGCCTAGGACGGAAGGTCACAAAGGAAAAACGGTATCTCAGTGCGGATAGTACGCACGATAGCTGGGCGATGACAGCCAACAGAACCTGGCTGTGAGGTTGGAGGTTAGCGATTGGCTATACTAAAGCATGCGGAGGTAGTCAAAACATACCCAGATGTACTGAATACCACGTCAGCTGTCCCACTTCTGTCTCCCGCTGCGTTCTGCACCGGAGTCACGGAAAGAACAGGTTGGTTCCCGAGTAAACTTCGCTGCATGAGTCCAAACGAAGTCGGGTCCCCGTTATCGCGACTCCATTGCACAGTGACAAGTGTCCCACTGTTAAGCTTGTCCGACAACGAGAGCGTGAATGCGCGGGAAAACGAGAACACGAGAAAAAAGAGACTGGAGTGTTGGTACACAGTGCTCAGCAGCTGCGAATCAAAATGAATATCGGTGGGTAACTCACAGAAAAACGGGCAACATGTACAGCCTGCTGTAAGAGGGAGGTGAGTGCCAGCACCCCCTGAGAAGGATAGTGACGAAGAGAGAGCCTTTCAAATGCCGAGGGCCATATATATGGTGCGTATTATTAGAGACTGTCGATCTCACTTCGATGTTTTCATCAAGATCGTTGGGCATTTGTATCCAGGATCTCGCCAGCGATCGTTTTCATCTCTGGTTGGTTGCGGCTGTGTGATACGCAGGTCAGTCACCATTGTCACCCAGTCGAAGAGAACTTGGAAAATTCTCGTTGGCGGCCATTTGATAAACCATAAACTATCGCATTTTATGCAAACCAAGAGTCCGGCTTGCGATCCATTGAACTGCTGAAATGTCATTTTTTTGTTTTCTGATAGATGGAAGCATGCCCAAGAATCAGACCCAGGTAACTTGAGATCAGTCGTCTGTAACATCCTGACCGAAGATCCAAGTTGCTCGCCGTGCCAAGGCCGTGCACAACCGTTGCGCCACTGCAGCAGATTGACGAGGATAGTACGAGGATACGACTGGTCGCCGACACCAATCGAAGCGCGGCTATTATATTAGACGCCCACCGGTGTTGCTGGGCGCTGCTGGGCGCTAAGGCAATCCTGGCATCGGCCATCACCGTGATCTGGGTTTGCGCTCACCATCATGGACTTGAGCCGTGAACTAGAATCGCAGGCCGGGAGCACACCCCATCGCTCAGAGAGAGGTTGGTCTGAAATTCCTGGTTTCTTCTGTTCTTCTGAGTTCGCAGGCTGAAGATTCCCCCTCGTCAGGTCGGTTTTAAGCCGGCTGGCGTCTGCTGCTTCACGGCTGCTTCAAGGTCGCCGCAGTGGAAAAACGAAAGCTACAAATCCGGAACCTGCGGCTTTCGAGCCTACAAAAGGACCCAGGTATGTTTCTGACCATTAGATCTCTGCCGGGCTAATGATACGCACTTCAGAGAAGGGGAATTACAGTAAAGCGGAAAACGAAGAAGCATGTGCAAAAATCTGGTCAATCTATGTCGGAGAAGCGGAGAGATACGACAAAGCATTGATCGAAAGCTGGAAGGCCGACATGGAGGGGATGCTTATTTTCGTGGGTCCATTTTCATTCATCTCTCATCACATATCTCAGACGAGACACCAGTCTGGTCTCTTCTCGGCCAGTTTGACAGCATTCCTCATTGAGAGCTACAAGATCCTTCAGCCGGACTCGGGAGATCTCACGGTAGCTGCGATAATGCAAGTTTCGCAGCAGCTCGCTGCAATTGCGAGCAATACAACTTTTGCTCCGCAGTCGTCACCGCCTTTCAATCCCACAACTGCGTCGCTCTGGTGCAATGCGCTGTGGTTTATCAGCTTATCACTCAGCCTCACCTGTGCATGCTCGCAACTCTCGTCGAGCAGTGGGCGCGTGAATTTTTGCACAAGACGGAAATGCGCCCTTCGCCCGTGCGCCGCGCCAGAATATTCTCCTTCCTACTTTGGATTGAAGCACTTTCGGATGCATACCATTGTGGATGTCATTCCCTTCCTTCTGCATACCTCCCTGCTCCTTTTCTTCGCCGGACTTGTCGCGTTCTTGCTGCCGGTTAACCACATCATGATGTACCTGATGGGCATTGCCCTGTGCGTCTTCTCCTGTACGCGGTCCTCACACTGCTCCCCGTCATCTCTCGACTGCCCGTATCGTACTCCCCTGTCGGCTCCCCTATGGTCTCTCCTCCAAGCGTCTTCGGACTCTTCGACGAAACCTTTTCCTCGTCGGGAGATACAATCACAGACTCCGTCGTGGACTCTGCTCTCCGGAATACGCAAAGTCGTGACCAGCGTGCACTGCAGTGGACCCTGGACTCGCTCACAGACGATGTTGAGCTCCTCCCATTTGTAGAGGCCATTCCCGACCTTATATATGGTCCCAACGGCTTTCGCCGTCTCAACGACCATTTGTTTGATGCAATCCTCGGGACTACCGAAGAGGCCAGTCCGCTGACGAGAATCTGCAATCTCATCTCCGGAACTCAAGGCATGTCCCGAGACGATCCCCTTGGTGTTCGTCGGCGTACGGCGGCCAGCGGGCCATATGGGCTTGTGCATGATGCCGTGCGCATGGGATCGGTATTTCAACATCAATCCAGCACTCTTCGACGGATTTGATCCAAGTCTTTCGAAGACAGTTCTCCTCGCTGTCAGGTATCAAGCACAACGATGGTCCCTCGCCCTCGTCGGGATGCTTCACGACCTGTTGGTCAATCACGACCTTTCATCTGTATATTTCCAGATGAAGTCCTCCCGACGGTTCAGCGACTCTTACGGCTGGTTCTCAACCAAGAGGATCTTTTTGTCTCTCCCTTTGCCCGATTTTTCGACCGCCGAGCAAAACCCCAATCCGTGCTCTGTTCTCTTCGGAGAGCTCGATGAACTGTATCGCGGATTTGGCGATTTGGAACCAACTGCATTACAGCTTGAGAAGACTCGCCGTATTGTTGCTGCTGCTGCGATGACTCGCACGACTGGGCATACAACTGTCTGGTCTTTCGTCGCACTGTTTGTCAGGACGGAATACTAGACGAGTTTCCATTTCAAGTGGTGGATCCTCTGTTGAGCCAATGCGGACATGCTCTACAATTCTGTCCGAGATTGAGTTGGACCCCCCAAAACGAGCAGTCACCCCCACCGACATACCATACATCAACTTTCCCCCCGCCATGCGAGAGGTCGAGTTTACGTGGGATAGGCCCGGTCAGCTGGATGTTTTAGCACGGATGCCTTCCGTCTGCTTCGTTTCCTCCCCCACTCCATTGAATTCAGCACATATCTGCACTTACGGAGGAATGAACTGGCGATCCGGTACGCTCTCACTGAGTGTGACCTGGTCAGTTTGGCGCAACAATTGGGCGACTCCCTCCCATATCGATGGAGCAAGACGACTTCATAGTTGACAACACTGTGTTGTGGACTTACGACGGTCGCCAGTTGTCTTGCGATCCCGCTGCCATCTGGTTCATAGATGAGGCCTTGGCGCGCAGACCCCCCGATCTTCTACCTCAGAACTCCGCAATCAGGCGGGTTCGAGATCTCCGGCATCTACGACAGGTTCACCGCGAACTCTCAGAGATGGACCGGATCCCCGAGGTGGATGTCTTCTCCCGCCTTCAAGGGATTTGTCGAGGTGAACTCCTCCAACCGCTTTCTCCGCTATTTTTACCAAGAGACGTCCATATTCCGACCGTCATTGAATCGTTACATGCTCACTTCTTCAACAATTATATTTTGTTCTTATCCGACTTCTTTGAGAACCTCGTTCCCGCCAAGGCCAGACTCATAATCCCTGCATTCAATGGCTTCCCCCTCTCCGTCTATCTCCGGGTGGACGACAGTGGACCGAGACATTCAAAATCGCTTCTTTGCGGCATTCTGGCATACACAGAGTCACTCAAGCACCATTCTCGTTCAGGACTGGGCCGTCATCGAAGAGAGGCTATGGGCCAGTGAAATATTCTGGATTAATTTCATCTGGCCGGGTCCAGCACCCAAACTCGATGGAATAGAGCCCTCGTGCCTTCCACTCCTACGGAAAGCCCTCGAACTGTACAATGCGGCGGCGGCAGAGGCACAATCAGAAGAAGACATTCAAATGGACACCACGTCGTCGAAAAGGTTGTTGGCGGAGGTCGAAGAGATGAGCGCCAGACTCATAATAACGGTGTCAGACACAACCACTGACACCGATAACGGGGAACATGACGCTGGGAATGACTGAAGGAAGTAGTTAATTCAGGGATGCCGATGTGTAGACGCACAAACAAAAAAAAAACCAACTAGCACGCGTTGTGCTGCATAACTGAGATGCTCACCCAGCCACCTTCATATCCAGATCCTCAACTCGTGTGTGGTGTGCAGCGCACGGCAGCGGTATGAACATCGAGAATTGCAAGTACATGGAATACTGGAATACAGCCCGCAAATCGGGGCTCGACTCCCCGGCCCGTGCCAGAATCTTGAACCACGAAATCAGTTATTTTTTTCTCGGGGTAAAATTCAACACCATTCGGGCATGGGTTATACGTAGCTAGCTATTCCTCCACTCGAGTTTGGTCAGCTGTCACAAAAGACGCGACTCTTTCATCCAGGACTCAACGCACAAATTGAAATGTTCACCTAGTGGCCTAATATCCATCGTCCGAACTAGGTCCTCACTCGGCTGTGGTGCGCGGCGCAACGGCAGCTGAAAATAGAAGAAACCGGTGGTTTCGCATGCAGGGAATGAAAACAAACGAATCAGTACGTATACGTACCAGGTTGAGTGCACGCCCTTGATTTTAGCCCCGCGCCAGACTACAGTTGGTATTGGTAACCAGAGCGCTTCAGATTCCAGAATGCAGGAGGAGGCTGTAGGCTAAATAACTTAACTTTCCGTGACGAAATTCGAATTCGAATGCAAGCTCTAAAACCATAAATGCCAGGTGTGCACCGAATCCGATCGAAGGTGCATCGAGCAAGTGTGACTTCTGAGTAAGTTAAGTGACGTGCCCAGCTATGGCCGGCGGCTGTGAGGAACTCGAGGAGAGAAGGGAAGGGAAAGCACGGGGGCAAGATGGGCCCGAGCCTTGCCCGAGCGCTGCCCGAGGGTGGTTGCAAAGCAGTAATACAGTAGGCATGTAGCGAGGGAAAGGGGGTTAGGAGGGGGTCTGCAGGCTGAGAGATACTTAAATGGGCAGCTCATCCAAGGAGGGACATCTAGGAACCCGACAAACAAGGAGATTATAATTCGTTCGTTGAGGCACCTCGTGGCGTACCGAGTGACGAGACAGGGCGGCTTCGTGTGGCTTGACGGTGGAGACGGCATGACAGCTCGGGTCCGACGAGGTCGATCGAGAGTCGAAATCAGGGCTCCAGTGTTGACAGTGGCGATGGCGGAAGACACTCACTGGCAGTGGCACCCGGAAATGAAAAGGGCAAGGTGATCGCCGGCTGTGTCTTGTTTTCTTTTGGCTATGCTGAGGAGATCGGTGGCGCAGCATCCGTTGCCAGACAAGACAGGAACCAAGCCAGCAAGCGACTGTCGGACCCACTGTGGGGAGCGCGGGGTGGGGGTGATAATAAATGAATGACCGAAGAATTACCAGGCCCCGATCGGGTCCGTGTCTCAGTTGCTATTCACATTGAATTGTATAACAGTGTGTAGTTGTAGCATTCATTTCATTGGAGAGAATGCAACGGATTCTTAGATTCATTTCCGAGCGGAATTTCTGAACAGAATTTGCGAGATGAGATGGATGGATCCACGTACGGCAGACGGCAACCTAGGCTGTCGCCGGGGTATCCCGCGATGCTGAGTTCTTGAGTTTCGTGAGTCTTCCAAATCGTCGTTCGAAGATTGGAACCCAAAGAGTTATGGCACGGGCTGAGAAAGGCTATTAAGCTCGCCGGCGTGCTAGTTGAGCATACGTGTTACCAGGGCCAGTGCCAATAAGGATAAGGGCAGGTACACCTTGATTGGACGAAGAATGAATGAATGAATTGACGCAAGGTTGGATGGCAAGGGGAAGAAGGCACAGAAGGGAAGGCGAAGGCGCCACTGCTCGGCTCGGGGGTGGCCGCGGGGACTTGATTACGCGTTGATTCGCCGGGGGAAATCGATTGTGAGGTGAGTGGGTTGAGCGGCTTGAGCTTGGGTTGGGTTGATTGGTTGCCTTTGAATGTTGGCGTGAGCAAGACCCAAAGGGCGACTAGACCTCCGGTGATCAAAGACAAGTGATACATCCGCGGATCAATATGGCAAATACCAATTAGGCTGCTAACTCGCCCGATCGGGATTCGAGACTAAATACCTTGTAAAATAAATCAATAAATTACTCTCTCTCAGCTACCTCCCACAAGAATGGATGAATACCACGACTATCCCTACAAACAGCAGTTCCAGCCCTGGTTCGACCCCGGCCTGGGCCACCACCGCTCGACGAGCCCCCGCCTGCGCCGAAGCATGACGCTCGCGGCAACCTCGACCCCGCCACGGGCATCTTCTATCCGCGCACCGGAGCACCCGCCCTGCGCACTGCCCAGGCGTGCGACAAGTGTCGTGCGCGCAAGGCGAAGGTCTTTCTTCAGTTTTGTCGTCGTTCAGGCTAATTCGAATTTGGCGTATGCACAGTGCTCGGGCGAGCACCCCTCGTGCGCGCGATGTCTCGCGCGGGGGCTGCCGTGCGCGTACGCGAAGGAGGGCAGGGTCCGCGGGCCGAACAAGACCAAGTCGCGCTCGGGGTCCGTCGCCAGCGCCAGCTCGCACATCTCCCACTCGCTGCAATCGCATTCGGCGGACGACCTGCAGCGACTGCAAGGGCTGGTGAACGTGAACGTCAAGAAGGCGCGGCGTAACACTACGCTGGGCACGAGCCTCCTCGAACCGCTCTCGAGCTGCGAGCCGCTCGTCTTGCCGCCGAAGCACCCCAATCACAACGGCTTGCACGCGGATAGGTATGGAGGACAGCGACAGCAGGAGCAGCACCTCCTGCCCCTCCCCACGAGCGCCTCGAAGCGGCTCTCCTCCCCGCGTCGCTCTCCCTCGGCCCCACCGGGCTTGGGCGCCAGTCTGCACACGGCCTCTCGCTGCTGTCCTCCGCGCATCCGCAGTATGGATATGGTAATGACGAGTGTTCCAATCCAGGCTCAGCGTACACCGACAGCAGCTCGCGCCGCGGGAGCTTCGACCCGCCCTTCGCGCTCGAGCGGCCTCTGCACCAGCACCAACACCAGCAGACGAAGGGTTACGAGCACACGCAGACAAAAGGGCGCCCCGGGGTACGATGGTAACGGCTACGACCCCCACCCGAGCTACGATGGCGGCCTCGGGCTCGACCGGCGCGCCCCGATGATAGACCCAGCGCTGGTCGACCTCGACCAGCGCGCGCCCTTCCCGCTCGACGCGGGGTACGCGTTCGAACTGTCCTCGCCACTGCGGGAGTATCCCGCCCTCGTCCTTGCAGTCTTCGCTGCCCCCGCCGCCGCACGCGCACTCTTCGTCCTTCCTTCCCCGCCCCCGCCCACTCATCGTCACGCGGGTTGGGCCTCGGGCGCTCGCCCACAACGGGGCACGCAGCCGGGGGCGCCAGCGGGGTCGGGCGGCCGGCGATCTCGCTCGATATGGACCTCGGGCGCGGGAGGAGTATGAGTAGCGGGAGCGAGGGCGACGAGAGCGCGTAGGTCGTTTTTTCTTCGATTTCTCTGATTTTGGGACGAGTTTTCTTTCGTCTGGTTTGGAACTCGGCCACTTTCTGGGACGCTGCTGGCTCTGCTTCTTTTCCCTTTCTCCGTTTCGTTCCGTTTCGTCTCGCCGCAACGGCCTTGGTTCTTGGGGTCTTGGGGAGAGTATGTAGACCTGACTGGGTGTGGCGCTGGACGGCGCCCAGCGTGTTGCGGGTTCCCAACCCAACGGCGACGCGGGCTGCGTCCCTCGTGGGTCGGGTGGGGGTGGGGCGGGGGACATGCTGCACGCTGGAAGGGGTTGCTGCCTGCCCAGACGTTGGCGGAGTTTTTCCGGGAGAGGAGGAGAGAGGAGACGGCCGCCGGGGTGTTGTGGGTTGCTTTCCTAGCCCCAACGTCGGCGCGGCCGGGATTGGTGGGCGGTGAGAACCGCTGCTGCGCGACTGAGCGTGCTAGGGTAGCCCGACGTGGACGTGGACGCGGGCGGGAGCGACGTGGTGCATGTCGATTTCATGCATTTCCCGCGTTGAGGGATGGAACGGGGACGGCTGACTTGCCGGCTCGGGGTGGTTTGTTCCGTCGGGTTCCTTGGACTTCTGTCGATTCGGGAGGTGAGAAGAGGGAGGACAGGTGTGCTCGACTGGTGGCGGGGCGGGGCGGTTGGTGGTGTGGATGCCGTTGGACGCGTTATGGGCGGCGTTTCCCTCCTTCATTTCCCTTTCAATTCATTCAGTTCCCTCTATCAGACGTCCCTTGCAAATGACACCCACTGATTGCTCGTTTTATTCACAGACCCGCAAGCGCCGTCTCGGGCTCCTTCCCGCTCTTCGGCGGGGGCGGGGGCGGGGGGCAACCGTACTCCCCGCACCCACACTCGCCGTACTCGCCCTCCCCTCACTCCCACTCGCAGGGGCACAGACAAAGCACGTACTCCCCGCACCCGCAACTGTACGCGTCCCTCCCCCACAGCTCGTTGGCCGCGTACCCGCAGTACGGCACGCCCCCGTCGCACTCGGCATCGGCGACGGAGTTCGCGCCATCGCCCCGCGCCTCCGCGTCTTCTTTCGGGCATTCCCCAGCGTCGGGCTTCGCGCACTCGCATTCGCCGGGCTCGCGCGCAGGCTCGGGGTCGAGCCTCCACTCGCCCGCGCCTGGGCCGAATACCGGGCTGCGTGCCGAGTACGGGGGCGGGGGGTACGAGCAGTCGCACTCGCCGCTGCGGTTCCCCCAGCAACACGAGCACGAGCAGAACGGCGTGGGTGCGGATGTGGATGCGGGTGCGGGCGGGGGCTTCGCGCTGGTGACGCCTGCGCCGCAGTATGCGTTCGACGCGCGCGCGTTGGACGCGAGCGTCAATGCGAGCCCGATGCAGTTGCAGCAGGGTGGGCTCGCTGACGGGATGAGTTGCAAGCAGGAGGAGGAAGAGGGAGAGGGCCTGGCGGAGTACGACGCTGTCACGCGGCAGATGGAGATGGAGGTCGACGCCGCGGCTGACGCATTGTTTGGGGTTGGGGGCGTCTCAATGGGCGCGGTGGGGATGGGGCAGGGCTCGTGGGTCGAGCAGCCGAGCATGCCGCCCATGTCCGCATCCGCCTCGGCCGCGCACACGCTCGCCTCGCTCGCCTCGGCGTCGTCCTTACACGCGCTCTCCTCCGCCTCCCCCGCGCACAACATCTTCTCCTCGCCTTCGCATGCGTCCGGGTCCGCCCAGCACGATTTGTACGGCCTCCCGCCTTCGCCTTCCCGCGCGGCGTCGAGCGGTCTGCAGGCATCCCCGTCCTCCCCACGGTCGACTATAGCCGCAGCCACCTCGGGCGGCACGCCAATGCTTTCGCTGCGCATCCCACAATCGCACGCGCGGACGAGGACGCGGACGGACTCGGGCGCGGGAGCGGGAGCGGGAGAGGTCGGGCTGCCGGCGCTGGGGAGCATACTCTCGTTTGAGAGCTACAGCTACGCGGGGGAAGAGGGCGGGGACGAGGAGATGGGCGTGCCCCCGGCGTCGCCGCTGTCGCCGCTGTCGAGCGAGGAGTCGATTGCGAGTCTGTTGGATGATGCTGTTGGTGGCCCTGCCGGGGCTGGGGCTGGTGAGGACGCTGTCAGAGGATGGTGTGGGTGGGGGCGCGGGGTTGAGTCCGATGAGAGCGATGGCGAGGGCGGGGGGGAGGGCGCGGGGCGGTGACGGTGAGCGTCCCGGGGGCGTTGTAGACCTGCTTGTGCTCGTCCGGAGCGAAAGGCGGCGCGGCGGCGCCATGTTGGATATCCAGCATTCAGCATCCAGTACCCAGCATCCATTCTATCCCATCCATCCATCTATCACGTCCATCCTATCCGACCCACCCTGCGCAGCGTTCCCCTACTCCTCATCCCTTTGCGCATGATCAGCCTCGGCCACTTCGACTCCCGCTTCGACTTCGACTTTACTTTTGATCCATTATTTTTGTGTTGAGCCGATTGAGGCTGTTTATTTTTTGGACTGCAGCTGATACGATACGATACGACTTGATGAGCGACTAGTAGTGTAGTGTAACGACCGAGCCCAAACCCACCTGAGAGGGGGCAATAAATGTATGATCTGACTTTGAGCGGTGCGAGTGTTTGGGCAAGAATTTAGTTTGACGGGGCCAAGATGGGAAGACTCAGAGCAGTGGAAGAGCAAGAGACGCGCTGAGAGAGAGTTGTTACATCACTGATTTTGCGGAGGTGTGAATTGATTGTGAATTTGTGAAGGGGTTACGTCATGTTCAGTTTTTGGTTGAAAAACTTACGCATCGAGGAAGGATCGCTTGCCAGATCCGTCAATGCGATCTGGGGCTCAACCCAGTCTGACCAACCCAACAGAACTAGAGTACTTCCACACATCGGCTTTTGTTCTGGAACGCTGAAACTTCAGAGGTACTCTGCAGGATCCACTTTTGTAATCTATATCCCAACCTCCTGGGGGGGACGTGGAGTGAGATTACCCACACATGCATATAATGGATGCTGGGATTAATAGCAACTCAGTCACCTAGGCCGAGAGCGGCCTGGCAGCATAATTTTAAAATATATCGAACCCATCAGCGATCCGTACCGCGGAGGCGCCTACTTATTGGGAGACAGCAGGACTAGGATGCAGTTCCGTGCATGCCGCCGAAAGTTAGGCAATTCAAAAGGGCTGTGGTTCCTCCAGGACTTCTTCGCAATTCGCACCGATGTCCGGTGTGTGAACGGAGGTCACCGGTTCTGATATCTGGTAAATAATAACTGGCTTTCCGTCTACAGCTTTACGTGTGATCAGGAGACACTCTCCGACTTCGTGGGACCGATAAGATCTCCCGCTCTATACAATAAGTTTCCCTTCGACTTTCTGACCCGGAATCTCCATCATTGGCCACAGCAGCCGCTGCATTTATATTACGGTCGTCTACAGCTTTCTCTCGAGACCGCTCTCTCTCTCTCTCTCACTTGGTCATATGTCTCAAGCATTACTCGGAATCCGCCCGTTTCCCAAACCTTCATCCCTCTTCTCCTACACCCTATCGGACTCACAGAGAAAGACCACAGAGACTTCGACTATATGGGGTCCTGGCACTTTGTCTGGAAGAGCTATACTCGCCCTCGGCGAGGTTACTCTTCGGGGGATTAATAACCTTGGGATTCGCTGCAGGCTAGCGACAATCCGTCTGCGTGCCCCTTCGCTTAACAAAGCGATGTGCGATGACTTGCTGGAATTCTCCCGGTGAGTAACTTTGCTGCGCACCTGCTTCGGGCCCTGATGCATTGACACAGTCCCGACGCTGTATTCCGCATGGATCGGGAAGGAAGCTCTTCGGCTGATTCTGACGCAAATATGCGTGGAGTCCTAAATATTCCATGCTTGTCCTTGCCCTCTGTGAATGGCCGCAAGACGAAGCACGTCTTATTGTCCTCGAGATAATGCAGAGCTTGGCGTAAGATTTCATTGACGTTCCACAATCGCGCTAATTTAAATATCACGTACTTGATCACAGGAGGCTCTTTGCATCCATCCAAACGGCAGTTAAAGGAAATTTATAATTTCTTGGTCGCCATAATCCAGGTCAAAGAACAATGGAGACATATCGTCGGGGAAGCCTGCGCAATTCGCTTCGTAGCACATTATACGATCAGCAAGTCCTTTTTAACCACCCTATATTCGCGTTCTCTGCACTGAAATTTCAACTCCATCAACGCCTTTATCGACACTGCAAAAGGCGTATTCGGCCAACATGCGTGCGGAGATGTGGCTTTCCCTTCAAAACTGCGGCTTGCCTTGGCAGAAGCAGATCCTCAGGATCGAAGGAATTATGGCCCAATTCAAGGCATCAGAACTAGATTTACCCGCACCTATGCTACTCGATGCAATCACCGATCTGGTCATCTTCACAAGGCTGGTCTAACTTCTTCATGTCATCTATACCTATTTTCTCAACATTAATGCCTTTCAGATCGGATTTCAGTCTCGAGCTTCAGTCTGCGGCTGTATTTTGCCTCCGCCAGATAAATGGCACGCGTTGGAGGCCCGTTTGTGAACTGTTCGGCTTCCCTCCTATCGGCTTTACGAGTTCTACACTCGTCAAAGCTCTCGATCCTCATCAGTGAGACAATAATCCAAGTGTCAATGATCACTCAAAAACTAACCCAACCAAAGGGAATGTTCCGCGCAAGAGCTAGCTGATGCGCAGAACGTTTTGAGGAAGGTCTCTTCCAATGCTTGGGATGGTTCGTTTGCATTTGATAAATTGGCTAGAGCTCTGCATGTAAAGGGAATCTCTTTCGTCCCGGCAGCCTTCACCTACTGACAGAAATCCACGCCAGCCACACCATATATCCCTCCCAAATAACGGATGCGGCGATTTTGTTGACACTCCGAAATATATGTCATGATTCTGGATCCTCCGGGACCCAAGTCGCCCTCTGTCTTTGTGCTCTTTCAAACGGCGAACGGACCAGAGTCATCGAGACTCTAATACGAGATGTTCCTCTGATTCTGTGAGACGATTTTTCAAAAACATTTCTTGGTTGAGATTTCCACTCTAACAATCTAAACACTGAACAGGTGTTCCATGGATTCGGCAGGAAAGATGTTGGCCATACAATCGCTTTGCGATTTTATGGCTACTGTTTTACAGATAACGGGTTCCCACGCATATATTCCAATGGCTGTTTCAACTATTCCAGGGTTGACACCCGAAATGGAGCACCCGGTCGTTCATTTCTGGCGCGAGATGAACGAGAGAAAACCAGGTCACCGTTTTCAAGGATTCAAGCTATGTATTCGAGTCACAGTCGCCAAATGATCTGGATTTCCCTGCAAGCTTGTGGAATGGACTTTGGATCCTCCGTCTCGGCGAGGTGATCAAGCATCCTGAGAATCGGAGAAGCAATCAACACCCCAGTTCTTCGATGCCCTGGCAGATGCTGTAATATTCACAAGGTATTTAAATCTGTTAGGTTCTTCAACAGCCAGATTCACATTGGGGTTCAACAGCGAGGTTTTTGGTAATCGAACTACGAAACTTGGCCATCAACTGCCTCCTGGACCATTGTGTGAAGTCGAGGCAGTGGGACATTCTGCATCAAGTCTTTTCATTCGACCCTCAGATTGAGCGGCTCATGTTTACTACCCTACGGGATAAATTATCGCAGTACGCGTGTGTCGTCTCTGTGCGACAATGACTTTGACTTGAATTTTTCAGGAAGGAACTTTATGACTTTGTCAGAGCTTCTCCACCTTCTTCCACGCAGTTCTCAGATCTCTTCTTTCTACTTTCTGGTTGGGCTATAGGTTTGCAGTACAATATGGAATCGGGCATGTTTTGAGAGGTGGTTATCCACGCGCGCGTGTGATTCGAGCATTTGCATCCTAAACAATAGAAATGTCCAGAATTTTTTGAAATTCAAGGCCCGAAAAAGTGTCTTGGAGAGAGGAGAGCCCTGCCAGAACAAGCTAGTTCCAGAGGACCAGAGGCAAGCGAGCTTTCGAACCGGCGGTTGAAATGCTGAAGATCAGCGATGGCATCAAAATAACCCAATGCCATCACCTCATGCACAACCCCACTTCCAACAGATACCTATGATCATGACATTCGGGAAACCTGTTCCTTAACGTTCACAGGAACTGGCTACCTGTTCGACTGTCATATCTGTTGTTGAACGAAGTACCAGCTGGCTCAGTCCAGTAAAACGTCGACGTCTGGCAGGGGACTATTGCTCTGATTCACCCTTTGGCATACTTACGCCACAGATTTATCCTTTCATCTATCCTTTTCAGCCATCATCCAGGTATCAGTCAGCCAGCTAGTCAGCCGTGCGCTATGCATTCTAGTGAACCATCCACCTCGACAGCTCGTAACTGGCTGCGGCGCTGCTTCATTGAGTGGCGCTGGCCTTACTGTACTACATCAAATCTCGATAACACGTGACTGAGACGACCCAGTGAATGGGGGCAACGGGCAGCTCGGCCTGCTTACGCTTGATTATTATTTGCATGCATGCATACTCTTCATCACTGAGACGATGTTCTTCTTCTCCGGCCCTGAAAATAATCCAACCTCCAACGAGGCTAATACCTTGTTTATGCTTTCCAGGGCGGTTCGACGCGAACTCTTCGACGAATCAACGTGGTACTGGCGAGGTTATGTACTACTGGGCAGTGATACTGGACTTTGCCATCCGAGGCTTTACAAACTCTACTTGCGTCCAATTGCACTCCTGGTTTCTCGATGTTCAGCGGGACTGAGTTGTCTCCCCACAGCGGCAATCCTGCGGATGATATTTTCTGATTCTATTCCAATCTACGATCTCGAAGCGTCGATGTCAGTCCTCCCGCGCCCGCGCGCGTTGCAACACAAAAACCAAACTGCTTCTACATCTTTCAACCTCTCCGTTGCGCGATTCACGCGTGAGAATTTTGATCCATGGCCTCAAGTTAGGCCGCCACAAAAGCCCTCATTGCCAATACAATACTGGCCCAGGATCAATTTATTATGCACGCGTTCGGGCGCCACGAGCGTAATGGACCAGAACATTCCCGTCGCGTGGCGCAGACAATGCGTGGAATCTTCTACGAAGGTAGCGCCCTGGAACCGAGGAGCCGAGCGTTGTGCGCTCATTTTTCGTAAAGTGAATGGGTCGCAGTAAAATAGGACAAATCATCAAGTCGAGACGGAGTGTGGCGGATATTCCTCATGTCGGCCAATATGGTTGGTTCATTCGGATGCTGTATTAATTCCTACTTCCCGGGAATCCGTTCTGGTCTTGCCTCCCTTAAGAAGATGGGGGGAACTCAGAGCACTGTCTCTTCAAGTGGTTCAAATTTCGTTGTCAGCGGGGTTAGAATTGGAAGCTAATATAAATCGGTCATGCCTACCTGCACCTGTATCGCGGGTGGTGTATGGCACCCAGCTGTGACCAATACCATGCACCTTCAGCAGCTGAGCGGAGTTCGATTCTCCGCACTTGCATAGGTGGTCGCTATCAAACCTTTTGCACCATTCAAGCAATGACAACCATTGAGTTAGACAGATTTTTATTGCTTGCTAGATGAAATGAGTTGATAGGCTACTTCGGGTTAATCGACGAATACGATGGCGATGAACTCTACACCCAATGGTCCCAGCCGAGCTCCGACGTGTTACCAGCGCACCGGTTGAACGTTCTAGTTCTATTCGGCTCGCCGCAGCAAAAAATTATATTCCACCTTCAAGTTGAAGCTCCGAGTCCAGTTCCATTTACGCGGGGAAAGGTTTGAAACAGGATTTTAACTCGAAGATAGACCGGAGTCGACGTACTCTGAAAGCCATGTTTGGATGCGGGGTAATAACGCTCGTCCTTTCGGTGCACCCACACGGACCGGAGCCAGGATGCCAAGCCACCGAACACATCGCAGCGCAAAGGAAACGTGCGTTGCCCCCTGATCGAGGATACAATGTAATCAAGTGCATGACGAAAGGTACAGGAGTGCGTTGTGAACGGGCAATCGGCTTGCAGCCTTCGCAAGCGAGGGGAGGGAGTGGACTGAGCGCGGCGATTGGGAAAAGAACCACAAGCAGGCTGACAGGGACCGGAGCGCGAGCCGACTCGGCCGAGAAGATCGGAGCTGGTAGGAGGACGAGCACGAGAAGGTGAAGAACGAATAAATGAACTCACTCTTTGGTTAGTATAGATCTTGGCAGAATCACCAAGTAGCCGCTCGAGATCTCGGCTTCTCATTCGGTGGAAGATGGAGAGAGTAGCAATAAAATCGGTCTACATTACAGCTGTCGCGCAACCTCCGCCTCCTCATCGGACTCATCGTCACTGTCAACTTCTCGCGTCTGGACTTCGCGCGTCGCAGCCTCGAGCCCGTCGAGATCCCACCCAATCGACAGTTTAGGTACCTGTAGGCTCTGTAACGCCGCGCCTATCTCGCGAAGTGTGTCGTCGCTGTCCCAGATGATCGGTGAGTCGATGAAGCAGCATAAGGAAGAAGTAAGAGGGGTGAGAACGAAGCACGAACGCAGCCTCCTCGACGCACCTCGCAAAGCTCTGCACCCAGACACAGAAATCCTCGAGCCATATCTTGCTGTAGACGTAATACACCTCATGATGGTCCAGTATAAACTTGGTCTCGAGGAGGACGCGCAGGATGGTCCGTTTGCCGAGTAAGAATAACGCGGCGACGTCGGCGCGGCAGGTTTCTGCCAGCGCAAAGGAGCGATAGAGAGGGAAGCAGAGGGAGCGGCGATAGGACTGGGACAGTGTTCCAGTGAGATCCGACTCGGAGGGAGAAGTTGGAGTGGCTGAGGAGGTGGTAGGAGCGCTGTAAGGCGGGGAGTCGAGGGCGGAGAAGGCGGGCACGAGGGAGCATATTGTCCAGGCGCTTTCGGGGGTGGAGTCGCCCTGTGTGGTGCGTGTCTCGTACGCGTAGGAAAATAGGATAGTCACAAGGGTTAGATAGAGGTTTTTCGTCTGGCGCGTATCGGTTAGATCTAAGTAAGAGACGTCGGATTAGAGCCTAAACCGGAATTTCTTGAGGTTCCCGACGACATACATTCTTTTCGCGGGAGATTGAGTAGCGCGAGATTTTCGGCGTCGGTGAATTGGAAGGGGCTGCTGTCGAAGAGACGGGGATTTTCCCAGATAATGAGCTCTTGGATATATTCATCGTCTGCGTAATCGGCCCTGGAAAAAATATTCAGTAAATGAGGGTTGAAGAAGTACAAGAGACAGTCAAACATGTAATGCCCCTCGTCCCATTTTTCGTCTTCGTGTTTCCACCGCTTTAGTCGTCTTTCGCGGACAGTGCATGTCTCGGCATCAGGAGCCAAGCTCGTTGACTTCATTTTCCGTGTGGCCGACGTGTTTGAAGTATCCCGAGTGGAGATTTAAAAATCCGTACGTCTGAGTAAGTGATGTGCTGATGGGCGGGTCTGCAGTTGGTATTTCCTGGGGGATTTGCCAGTCGTTCTCGGCGGCTGAAACATCTCAGAGTACTATCAGGATCTTTCGGATTGTGAATTGTACCCAGTAAAATTTCATCTTGTTCTAGCGACAGCGCATTTGTTTGAGCAACGAGATCATCCGTCGCGTCGTCTTCCTCCTGTCCGATAACTTCAATCAATGGCGCGGGCTGGGAGGGCCGAGGTGCCAAAAGCTTCGAAAGGAGATCGAGATCAGGGAACACTTGGCCCTTGACCTCCTTGGTCAAAGTGACGGTCAATACCCCGAGCTCGGGTCATATTTGGCCGTAGACTGTTCATCCTCGACAATTGGGTAGGAGAAGTTCAGTCGGAGAAAGTACGGGTTGATATGAACCGTGAAAAGCGTGTCGTCGACGTGTGTTTCGACGTCTGCTGCCTACTTGACGGAGAAAGAGCGGGGTCAGATTATTGGGGTGCCGGAGGAGGTTGAATTTCGCACGCGGATGGAGGGACAGTAAATCTTGATTATTATCGATTCTTCTGTCTGTTGGCACTCGAAACGGGGAGTGATCATTTTTGGTGGATGAAGGTGAACGATGAAGAGCACAAAGAACAAAACAGACTACAACACTCCATCACCGCCTTCACACCGGTCTTGTTCAGCCGAAACTCTCCTTGACGTTTGCTCTACGTCCCAATTTCGAGCGATCCTCTTCCTGAGGAGCTTGCACTGCGAACCATGAATACTGGTGCAACCGGATTCCTTGTCTCTGATATCGATGTCTATCTTTCGTCCTTCCAAGTTCCCAACGGCTTCTCCGCAACTTCAAGGCAAGCACCTGTGTATCAATCCTTCAATGCTATTCTATCGAGTGGCGTAGCTTGACACGTCTCAACTGAAGATCTTCAACTTCGGACAAATGTAATGTTTGGTGGCAGTAATTCTCATTCGTCGCCCAATGCGACATATTCAATCTGGGTACAAGGGAGTCGACGAAAAGATACGGCTACCACTGCACATAGATCGCTTCCCCGTCTATTGATCCCCTCCTTCTGTCTCGGAGCGGCTTCAAGCAATAAGGTCACGCAGGCCCAACGCGATTCCTGAGCGTTCTTGCTATTTTATGCTCCCGAAGAGCCCCGTCGCAATAAAGACTCTCGCTGTGACGCGCCTATGGAAACTGGAATCCGCCCCTGCGTATCGTACGGCCCCGGTGTCTGCATCGGCTCGTACTGATTCGTGCTGTAGTCTTGCTCAGTGCACGACCGCACAGACACTAGCGACGGCGAATGCGAATGCGGGTATGTCGAATGCGGCCGCATGCCGTACGGCGGGTGCATGGGCGACGTGTTTTGGTGGTCAGTCGAGTAAGATGACGCAGAGTGGGAGGAGAGCGGTGAATATGCGTGGGTAGGGGAATAGGCGTGCGAGGTCGTTGGCCACCGCGCTCTGAAGAGCGGGAAGGACCCCGAGACGGTGCTCGGAGGCCTGCGAGAGAAAGAATTAGTAAGCGAATACGATTTTTTTGACTTAAGCAAAATAATGATGCAGAGAACGGACAGGTCGACGTGGGAGGGGGGATGCAAAGCCTACTCACGCGCTCCCGCCATCTACGCTCCCGGTGCTCCCACTGCCACTCAGGCTGCTCGTGCTGGCCGCCCGGCGCATCGCAAGATCGGAGCGCGCAGTCGAAGCAGTCCCCAGCTCGACGCTCCGCGCAGCGAAGTCTGCTCGGCGCCGGCCCCCGACGCCAGCGAAGTTGTCCACGCCAAGGCCCTCCTGCCTGCCGCCTCCCCGGATGAACCCATACTCGGTCAACGGCACGGACCCCTCACGCGCGTACCCTGCCTCGAGCGGGAACGAGGCGCGGTCAGAGCGGTCGAAACTCCGGGTCCCGTGCGGCACGTAGTCTTGCACTCCGTCTTGTTGGTACGCCTTCGGTGGCCGCGGCCACTCAGGCAGGCCTTCGAAGCTTCCCCGCCTGGAGTGGGTGTAGGCGGAGTCCGTATACTCGCTCGTGTACGAGTCGATGTACGCCGAATTGGGGTACGGCGTGTAGGGGGAGGATATAGTGGCTAGTTCCTGGGGGGAGTATGGGGAGGACAGCGAGGATACAGGCATCGACTCCGCCGAAGGGAGGTGGGCCTTGAGGGGAATCGGGCGGTGGATGTCCGTGTCGATGCTCAGCCCGTAGTGGCTATTGCTGCTACTCGATGGCAACGCAAGCGGCACACAGCTCGAGAGCGGCTCGAGCTTGATGCCGCTGAGCGTCGGGAGCGTCGTGCTGCGCCGCCGCTTCGTGCTGTGGACCGACGTCGGATACGGCAATGTCACGGGGGAGTGCTGCGGGGAATGGGACGAGTGCGAGCCGGTGCTCGCGGTGGACCCCGCGCGCAACTTGGGCTTGTTGGGTCCCCGCGTTCTCCCCTCCTTTGCGTACTCGCACGGCAGGCCCCGCGCGAGACAACGGGCGCACGATGGGTGGTCGCCCGAGCACTGTCGAGCAGCTTTTGAGCGGACAACACCAAACAGCTGAGAGAGACGGCCCAAACCTTCGCTTTCCGCGCTCGGCACTTCTCGCACGCCTGCGCGGTGCGCAGCCGGGGGTGCTCCGGTGTGCGGTAAAAAATTCCGGTGGTGGGGTCGAGGCTGCCGGCGAGGGTGATGCGCGGCACGGGTGGGTCGTCGCGCGCGGGGGTGCGTCGAATTGCGAGAGCCAGGACGGGAATTGCATGCGGTTTGGATAGTCCATGTCTCCTCCGTACGCCATTTTGAGGTGCGTTGCGTGGGGTTACCTGGAATGCGAGATCTAGTTATAATAATTTCTACACCGCGTTTTCTAGATATCCAAATCGGGCGGACCACTACTCTGATCCGCGGATGAATCACAAATCTCATCAATTGAATCTCATTCGCAGTATCTGCGAAGCACCCGCCACCTCAGTCACAATATACCGCAGCGAACATCGAGCACGCAACGACGTTCAACCAGGCAGACGCCCAAAGGCCACTCAAACGACCTCTCGGCGACCCAGCGCGTAATCAAGTCCCCGCGGCTGCACTCCTCAAGCCGAGCTGCGGCGCCTTCTGTGCCTTCCCAGACCTTTAATCGATTTCTTTTTTCACTTATCCCTTCTTGGCGCCGCTTCTTTATTTTACGCTCGACTATCGTGGCCGCTAGCACGCCGGTGAGCTTAAAACTCTTTTCTTGCACCACCTCATGCCATAATCCGAATCAAGAAACATGCTTTGCTCTCTTCGCGGGAGGCCCCGGCCAAAATATAGGTCCCCGTGTGTCGTACGTGGATCCTCAGAACAGAACAGAATAGAATGAAAACTTTGCTCGAAATGAAATGAATCCAGTGTCATCGACCGCAGACGATCGAGGAAGATTAGAGATTCAATTGGATTGGATGAAGACTTCAATATTACTTGGCACTCAACCTGGCGGCGCTCTTTCGGAGTGGAATTCTGACGTCCGTCGAGCTCACCAAATTCACTGCTCACAATTAATCTCCGACAAGCCCGACGTTCGCGCCCGCAACGCCACTCTGGATCGTAAATACCAGTCACGGTGATTGCCCTGGAACATTCGAGTCCCACCAGACCCGAGCTGGCCGGTGAAGAATATTGGAGTAGGCCTGACAGCGCCGACAATATCGCCAGGGGGCATATTTACTTATAAGCAGAAGCTGTCGCTCGAATCGAGGGCTTACTGGTGACTGATACTCGTCTACTTGTCACACGACGCAGCGGCTCGGGCTCAAACTTCCACCGTACATGGAACCTCGAGTTCTTGGTCTGTAAACTCTTACTACTCTCACATTCACACACTCGCGCCCTCGCGCATGACTACTGTGTGTCCAATTGAGTTCACTGGATGCCTTTCCTTCAGCCTCTGTCTGCTCCGAAGTATCCTCGGGCTTAGTCTCGGGCAGCCGCTTCTCTACTCTTCCAAGGCTTAAGGCACGTACTGCCAGCACCTGCACTCGAGTCCTACCGCATGCCCCGAGCTCCTGCAGGCTACCGGCTAACCGCAGACTATTATCCTCGGCTACAGGTTCGGATTCGGGTTCAGTTTCGCACCATTACTTCCTCTTACTTCTGTTTATAGTACCACACGGAGCCCTCCAAATTAAAATTTGTGTTTTACGGTTTGCGAATTATAGTTTAGAGTATTAGCCTCCTCCCCGCTTTCCCTTTAATTCTGATAACGGCACACATGTATGGCAACGCCTCTTCTGAGGACGGTAAACTCGAAACCATATTTTATATTTTGCTTGCCGTTCAGCTGAGTTTTCTGCCCACAGGACCTAACCAACTCTTGATTTTTTCCTGCAACGTCTGTACGGTCTCCTTGCGCCACGGACGTCCAGCTCACAAGTCGGTATAGTCGATATGAACTTTGCTTCACCTAAAGATTATGTCTGCAGTCGACGAGATCCACTTACCGATCCCGTTCTCACTGGCGCTCCCACGCGTCAATCGCATCCCGACGCCACTTACTTTCAAACCATTCGCAAAATCACCTTTGCATTCATTGTGCAGTTCGCCGGCATTGAATAAAGCGGTTTTTTATCAACAAAGGCCCGCCGCAGCATAATAGAACAGAACCCGCAGCGACGCCGCAAGTGCACATGGCCCGGACGCAGAACGTTCTCTCTAGAATTCGGGGACCCGCGGAGCCGAGCCCACCAGCCTTCGAAACCGCTACTATTCAATTTAGATTCCAAAATCTAGAATACCGACACCAGCTCGAACAGCCCCGGCATAATTTTGAAAAGCGGCGTCGATCCTACCCCCGATCAGCTTATTGGGCTAGCTAACAATGGGTTAGTCGGTGATAGACTTTCGGTCTTGTGGGATGACTTATGATTCAATCCTCAGCTCGCGTGGGGAAGCGCGATTTCCACGGCAGGAACACCTTGCTGCACCTGGTGCACGCTAAGCCGCTGAATAAGTATACCTGATAGTTTCACAAGAAATCGGTCGACCATGTTGGTTCGTTTTTGCGACACCACCGGCGAGCCGATTTCTCCATCTCCCCTTGGAGGGTGGTAATTTCCGTCTGAAGATGACATGGTCGGCGAGTCGTATTTTGCACCTTCCTCCTAGGAATAAAGCAATTTCCGCTGGGTATATCAGTCTTCGAGCTGGGCTCGCCTTCTCCCCCCTCAGTTACTCCACTGGATAACATGGCTCCGACATTTGTCCTCGCTCTCCTCATTGTATCGGCTCTGTGCGCAGTCTCGCAGGCGTCTTTGCCCCTTGAGAGCAAGTCAGAATTGTTTCTCTCTGCGCCCTCGTTCGCCGTCGTCGGAGCCTCCGATGACGAAACCAAATTCGGGACAATAGTGAATATACATCAGCACTCCTTTTTTGGTTCTTTTTGATGTCCTTCTCCAGGTCTTCAAGACGATGCTCGAGCAGGGCATGGACGTTGTTCCCATCAATCCAGTTAGTTACACTTTGACCACCAAAACCAATCTAACCACCCCGCTAGTTCGTTGTGGAATCTCAGGGAAGACCCTGCCTCGACTCGCTCGCTGAAATCGCCGATCCTGGGCAGACCTCGATATCCGTGGTTACCCAGCCTTCCGTATATATTCTCTGACTGCATCCTTGCGCTGACTTACATCCAAATTACAATTCTACAGGTAACACTCAAGATCCTGCGTCAGGCGAAAGACCTCGGTATCTTTGCCGTCTGGCTTCAGCCCGGGGCGGAGGACGACGCCGTTCTCGAATTCATCGAGACGGCCAATGGGGCTGCCCATACGACTTATATTCACTCTGCACCACCGTTTCAAGGCGTGATTCGAAGCAGGGACGACAATACTTCCTCCCCTTGCGTCGTTGGCAACCCTTTGGCGCCAGATCTCATATCGACGCTTCTGCGCCGCGAGTAGCAAATATTGTTTGTGTGTTTACTACGATATGCTTGAATTAAATACTTCCTTCAGTCCCAGTGTCATGTCCCCCGTTCTCGATGTCAGTAGTCGTGTCCGACACCGGTACGAGTCTGGGGCTGATCTCTTCGACTTCCGCCAACAACCTTTCGACGATTTGGTGTCCATTTGAATCTCTTCTTCTGATTGTGCCTTGGCCGCCGCCGCATTGTACAGTTCGAGGTCTTTCCGCAGGAGTGGAAGGCATGAGGGCTCTATTCCATCGAGTTTGGGTGCTGGACCCGGCCAGATGAAATTAATCCAGAATATATCACAGGCCCATAGCCTCTCTTCGATGAGGGCCCAGTCCGAACGAGAATGGTCCTTGAGCGACTCTGTGTAGGCCAGAATGGCCGCAAAGAAGCGATTTTGAATGTCTCGATCCACTTTCGTCCACAGGAGAAGGATGGGGGGAGGGAGACCAATGAATGCAGGGATCATAAGTCTGGCCTCGGCGGGAACGAGGGTTCTCAAAGAAGTCGGATAAGAACAAAATATAATTGTTGATGAGGTGAGCATGCAAAGATTCAATGACGGTCGGAATATGGACGGCTCTTGGTAAAAATAGCGGAGAAAGCGGTTGGAGGAATTCGTCTCGACAGGTCCGTTGAAGGCGGGGGAAGACATCCACCTTGGGGATCCGGACCATCTCTGAGAGTTCGCAGTGAACCTGTTGTAGATGTCGGAGATATCGAACTGCCTTGATTGCAGAGTTCTGAGGTAGAAGATCGGGGGGTCTGCGCGCCAAGACGTCATCTATGAACTGGATGGCGGCAGAATCGGAATGAACACAACTGCCAACCATCGTACAGTGCCGGACAGTCAAAGTCAACAAATTCGATTGACCATCTATATGACATCCGATACCCATTGGAATTGAAAAGAAACAATAAGAGCAGGTTCGTGAATTTTTTTGAGTCAATTTCATCGAGCCGTTACTGAGATAATGCCCATTTTTCACATGGGGAGTGGAAAATTTTGGCCGGACACCAAAAATCATACGTAAATCGTGAAAATATTTATTTGAGCTCTTTTCATCTATCTGGGTGTGATTCCAGTACAAAGAAATATATTCAACGAGCGGTTATGGAGGAAAAACCCTGGGAAAGTTCAGTGTTATTGCCGAACCTTTAGGTTAGGCTTATTACATGAAAACAGCTGATGGGTTAACGTCCTTAAGAGGTTAGCTGTGCTGATGTGTTGTGGCATTGTTTTTGATTGCGTTTGAGCTTGAGGCGCAGTCGAGCTGGTGGGTTAACGCCTATATATGGAAGTGCTGTGCTCGGCTGTTGTCGCATGCTGATTTGCGACGTCTTGGTTCGAACTTCTTAGGGCTTGCCACCCGTTGCCGTGACGGCAACGGCCGTCGATTCGACGGCCGTTTTTCTTCTTCCCGAAGGCTTGAAGGGACGGGACGGGCGACGGGACGGCCGTCGCGACCGTCTCGACGGGTAGGGTGGGAATTTAAACTTTAGCTTGCCTTTGACCCTAATAGAATGTGGATTAGGACTGCAATTTCATGAGTTTAAGTCCTACCCTCCCACCCTGATGTTTTCGTGCTTCCAGCTAGAGAAACCGATCCAAACCTTGAGGTTGCATGTCGGCAATCATGATCGGGAGTTGCCGAGAACCCAACGCAAGCAATATACCGTCTGTTTGGAGCCAGCAAAAATATGAGGCGAGCAGGAAAGTGTATCCCTTTCAAGATGGAAGTCTCTGTGGACTGAATAATGACGGAAAGTGACAATTTAAAGGTAGATTTATATGACCCGTTGAAACAGCCGTCACGGCCGTCGTTTGACGGGCCGTTGCTTGAGGAATTGAAAACTGGGCGACGGGACGGGCACGGCACCCGTTCAACGGGTGCCGTCGAACCGTCGCGACGGCAACGGGCGGCAGCCCTAGAACTTCTTTCCTTTGTTGCTTACCCCCTTCGTCCTCTGCTCGCTACCCAATGCCTGATTCGCCCCCAGCCTCTGATCCTCCCCACTATACCTCCGTTGTTTTGAGCCCCGAAACTTTTTACGGCCCCTCTGCTGTGCTCCCCTGTCCTCGTCCGTCATCTACTTGGGCTGGAAGTTCTACTGGGGCTGGAAGTTCGCTGCTTACTGTGGCGTATCCCGTTGCAGAAGTACGTTGACTCGACTTCCTTCTCCTCTCCGCTGACCCCCTCTAGCTGCGTAGTTTTGCTATCGACTCTCCTGTCGAACGTTTCGTCGCTCGTTCTGAAGCGGAGTCTTCAGCGCATCCTTTGGGTGGTCAGGTCCGTCATCTTTTCTGTTCCCGCTTGAATGCGCCTGTCTGACCTCTTCATAGTCTCTTGCTGCTGCATCTGGTGGTGCTTCTGCGTCTGGCTTCGGCCCGGACCCTATTAATCTAAACGAACACAAATATGAACATGATATTGACTCCGCTAATTGAATGGTTGTCGACGTTGATGCTGCCTTACCCCTGCGTCCTGCTCCGAGCGTTGCATTGTCTTCCGAAACACCAAGATATCATGCTTCAGCTTTCGTGGACGTTAGCGAAAGCAGTAAAACTTCTGCCGTTCAAAGCTTGCTGCATGCTGGTTACTTCTCTTCTGCATCGTTGCGCTCGCTCGCCACCGTTCATTGGGGTGTGTCCGCCATTTCGAGTGACAAGAAGAGGAAATGCATCGCTGAATTGAAAGCGGACTTTGTCGCTCACGTATGTTCGTCTGTTTGTCTGTTGAGTTCCGACCTTGCCTCTGCTGCCAACCTGCGAGCGGCTCCCCTCCCCGAATCAAAATTCCTCAGCAGTACTCTCGAGCTGCGGCTTCGACTGGGCGTTGCCGGCGGTTCTCGTAGCAAACACATGTTGTTGTCGGATTCGGGTCCCAGAAGTGGGTCAAGACCACTTGCCACAAAAAAGACATCACCAGCGAATGGCGGGTTTAGATGTACGTGATATTCAGTATCTTTCTTTCTACGTGCTTTTACTGAATCCATCCAGTTTTGACAGCGGTTTCCTCTACCCCCCGCTTGGCAGAGTATGCCGTATCTGGTCGCCCTGTCACCTGGGACACGGCGGTCGATATCCACTCCGCTTTGGACAAACGCTTCGAGGTACATTCAGAATTATCACGCTAATCTCTCATTTGATGAATCATTATTCATTGCAGATGTTCCCGTCGACTTTGGAGGAAGTTGTCAAAAAAAAATCGACCAATGGTCCCAGCAGCTCCATGTTCCTGGCGCCACACAGGCCCTTCTTCATTGCGAACGCTACGGAGATGGATGTAAGTACATGTCCTATGCCCTGTTGTTTGCTTCAACTTTGGCAAACCTTGCAGGAGGGCCGTCTATCGGAATTCGACGACATCTACGGACTTCTTGCGTTGGTGAACGACCCCGATGTCCGCTTCAATCGCGTCCCAGAAGTACTTGTCTTTAACGCGACCACCAAGAAGTATTTCCCCATGTCGTTCCACCAGCTGCACCGCCTGGGCACCGGGGTCGTGCTGAACGTCACCATTGCTCCCATGGTAAGTCCGTCTCAAACCTTTTTCGTCTGTATCTGACTTATCTTTATTATTTGTCTTGTAGGCGTACGAACACAGCAGAAAGCTGGGCTGGGAGTACCGCCTCATCAACATTACCGTTGTTGGATGCGTAAGCTCACGTTCTGTTAACCGCTATCCGTAAAACTGAGGGTATGTTACAGCGTGAAGATAACGCACTCTCCAGCCAGTCCAAATATGTAGTGAAGCGCAAAGCTGTTATTCTCGACCTCGACGACTCGTCTGACGAGAGCCCGGTGCCCAAGAGAATCACTACTGGGAGCAAGACCGGTGAGGACAAAGACGCAGCTGCAGGCAGCGGGGAGGGGAGCGGGACCGGCGAAAGCATCAGCACCTGATAACCAGCGCACCAACCACCGCTCCGCGTAAAAGACCCTCGTGCCACTATTTCTTGAACAAACTGACCTTGTACCGGTCCTTATCTTCCTGTCTGCCGTCTGAACGTGAAATCATGTACCTCCGATAATTACTTGCGACTTTAAAAATGAAATTTGTTTTTACTTGCGACCTCGAGATACAACCTTTGTAATGCGGAATGAATACGAAAACGACCAGCAAGATCCAACCGGCACTTGGTACGAGCTTCGTATCAATATATTGCAAGCTTCGCTCCCCGCGGAAAGAAAAACAAGGTTCGGCACCTGCCGCGTGCGGCCTTACCCCAATTCATGTGACAAAAGTCACATTTTGATTGTCATGCTCCACTGATTCCAACTCTACGTTGACTCTACGTTGCGGCTCAGAAACCACAAAAAATGGAAACCAGTTTTGGAGTACAGACAAGAGCATGAAGCAAGATTTCGCATACCTTTATACAAGGTATTTCCGAGCAGTAAGATCCCCAGGACGCCCACAGAGGTACACACAATTCCGATGAGATGGCCCAAAAATTTGGCCAAACCCTTTTTCTCGTGGGAAAATTCCGAAAAAATCGGTTTTGGGCATATTTTAGGGTGCTGAATCTGAATCTGAACTCAGCTGAGCTCAAAAAATAGCATTTGAGCCACTGTCCACTTTGTTGGCTTTGACTGTCCGGCACTGTAATATCACGGATAATTCTTTCAACTTCCAAGTCATCTTGCTTCATCGGATATGGGAGGGAGTCGCCCAACCGGTGTGCCAAACTGACCAGGTCACACTCAGTGAGAGCGTACCGGATCGCCTGTTCACTCTTCCTAGTGTGCAGATACGTGCTGAATCCAATGGAGTGGGGGAGGAAGCGAAGCAGACGGAAGGCCATCCGTGCTAAAACATCCAGCTGACCGGGCCTATCCCACGTAAACTCGACCTCTCGCATGACGGGGGGAAAGTTGATGTCTGGTATGTCGGTGGGGGTGACTGCTCGTTTCGGGGGGTCCAACTCAATCTCGGACAGAATTATAGAGCATGTCCGCATTGGCTCAAACAGAGGATCCGCCACTCGAAATGGAAATCCGTCTAGTAGTCCTTTCCTGAGAAACAGTGCAACAAAGACCAGACAGTTGTATGCCAAGTCGTGTGAGTCACGTAGAGCAGCAACAATACGGCGAGTCTTCTCAAGCTGTAATGCAGTTGGTTCCAAATCGACAAATCCATGATACAATTCATCGAGCTCTCCGAAGAGAACAGAGCATGGATTGGGGTTTTGCTCGGGCGGTCGAAAAATCTGGGGAAAGGGAGAGACAAAGAGATCCTCTTGGTTGCGAACCAGCCGCAAGAGTCGCTGAACTGTCGGGAGGACTTCATCCCGGAAATATACAGATGAAAGGTCGTGATTGACCAACAGGTCGTGAAGCATCCTGACGAGGGCGCGGGACCATCGTTGTGCTTGATACCTGACAGCGAGAAGAACTGTCTTCGAAAGACTTGGATCTAATCCGTCGAAGAGTGCTGGATTGATGTTGAAATACCGATCCCATGCGCACGGCATCATGCACAATGCCCATATGGCCCGCTGGCCTGCCGTACACCGACGAACACCAAGGGGATCGTCTCGGGACATGCCTTGAGTTCCGGAGATGAGATTGCAGATTCTTGTCACCAGCGGACTGGCCTCTTTGGTAGTCCCGAGAATTGCATCAAACAAATGGTCGTTGAGACGGCGAAAGCCGTTGGGACCATATATAAGGTTGGGAATGGCCTCTACAAATGGGAGGAGCTCAACATCGTCTGTGAGCGAGTCCAGGGTCCAGTGCAGTGCATGCTGGTCACGACTTTGCGTATCCCGGAGAGCAGAGTCCACGACGGAGTCTGTGATTGTATCTCCCGACGAGGAAAAGGTTTCGTCGAAGAGTCCGAAGACCGTTTGGAGGAGAGACCATAGGGGAGCCGACAGTGGAGTACGATACGGGCAGTCGAGACGGATGACGGGGAGCAGTGTGAGGATTGCATACAGGAGGAGGAAGATGCACAGGGCAATGCCCATCAGGTACATCAGGATGTGGTTAACCGGCAGCAAGAACGCGATAAGTCCGGCGAAGAAAAGGAGCAGGGAGGTATGTAGAAGGAAGGGAATGACATCCACAATGGTATGCATCCTAAAGCGCTTCAATCCAAAGTACAGGAAGGAGAATATTCTGGCGCGGCGCACGGGCGAAGGTCGCATTTCCGTCTTGTGCAAAAATTCACGCGCCCACTGCTCGACGAGAGTTGCGAGCAATGCGCATGTGAGGCTGAGTGATAAGCTGATAAACCACAGCGCATTGCACCAGAGCGAGGCAGTTGCGGGATTAAAAGGCGGTGACGGCTGCGGAGCAAAAGTTGTATTGCTCGCAATTGCAGCCAGCTGCTGCGAAACTTGCATTATCGCAGTTACCGTGAGATCTCCCGAGTCCGGCTGAAGGATTTTGTAGCTCTCAATGAGGAATGCTGTCAAACTGGCCGAGAAGAGACCAGACTGGTGTCTCGTGTGAGATATGTGATGAGAGATGAATGAAAATGGACCCACGAAAATAAGCATCCCCTCCATGTCGGCCTTCCAGCTTTCGATCAACGCTTTGTCGTATCTCTCCGCTTCTCCGACATAGATTGACCAGATTTTTGCACATGCTTCTTCGTTTTCCGCTTTACTGTAATTCCTCTTCTCTGAAGTGCGTATCATTAGCCCGGCAGAGATCTAATGGTCAGAAACACACCTGGGTCCTGTTTTGTAGGCGCGAAAGCCGCAGGTTCCGGATTTGTAGCTTTCGTTTTTCCACTGCGCCGACCTTGAAGCAGCCGTGAAGCAGCAGACGCCAGCCGGCTTAAAACCGAGCCTGACGAGGGGGGAATCTTCAGCCTGGGAACTCAGAAAACAGAAGAAACCAGGGTTTTCAGACCAACCTCTCTCTGAGCGATGGGGTGTGCTCCCGGCCTGCGATTCTAGTTCACGGCTCAAGTCCATGATGGTGAGCGCAAACCCAGATCACGGTGATGGCCGATGCCAGGATTCCCTTAGCGCCCAGCAGCGCCCAGCAACACCGGTGGGCGTCTAATATAATAGCCGCGCTTCGATTGGTGTCGGCGACACCAGTCGTATTCTCGTACTATCCTCGTCAATCCGCTGCAGTGGTGCAACGGTTGTGCACGGCCTTGGCACGGCGAGCAACTTGGACCTTGTCGGCCAAAATCGGTCAGGATGTTACAGATGACTGATCTCAAGTTACCTCTGATTCTTGGACATGCTTCCATCTATCAGAAAACTGACCGGCAGGATACAATTACGGATTTCCAGCAGTTCAATGGATCGCAAGCCGGACTCTTTTGGTTTGCATAAAATGCGATGGTTTATGGTTTATCAAATGGCCGCCAACGAGAATTTTCCCAAGTTCTCTTCGACTGGGCGACAATGGTGACTGACCTGCGTATCACACAGCCGCAACCAACCTGAGATGGAAAGATCGTCTGGTGGGATCCTGGATACAAATGCCCAACGATCTTGATGAAAACATCGAAGTGAGATCGACTGTCCACAGTCTCTAATAATATGTACCATATATATGGCCCTCGGCAAAGGCTCTTCTCTTCGTCATTATCCTTCTCACATCAGTAAAACTACAAGTTCGTCTTTAGCATCTTGGTGCTCCCACTGGCACTTACCTCAACCCTCTTACAGCAGGCTGTACATGTTGACCGTTTTTCTGTGAGTTACCAACCGGTATTCATCTTGATTCGCAGCTGCTGAGCACTGTGTACCAACTCTCCAGTCTCTTTTTTTTCGTGTTCTCGCTTTCTCACGCATTCACGCTCTCGTTGCCGGACAAGCTTAACAGTGGAACGCTTGTCACTGTGCAATGGAGTCGCGATAACGGGGACCCGACTTCGTTTGGACTCATGCAGCGAAGTTTACTAGGGAACCAACCTGTTCTTTCCGTGACTCCGGTGCAGAACGCAGCGGGAGACAGAAGTGGGACAGCTGACGTGGTATTCAGTACATCTGGGTATGTTTTGACTACCTCCGCTGCTTTGGTATAGCCAATCGCTAACCTCCAACTTCCCAGCCAGGTTCTGTTGGCTGTCATCGCCCAGCTATCGTACGTACTATCCGCACTGAGATGCCCTCTTTCCTTTGTGACCTTCCGTCCTAGGCTATCGTCTGGGGAGAAGCCCAATCAGCTAGCTGCTGGAAAGCAGTTAACTGTCGTACCTGGGTCCAATCTCGTGGATACAACAACGTGAGCGATTCATCTATCACGGCGATGTTGTATTTGAAACGCTTGGCGAAATTTAGAACAAGAACCGCCGTGCTACCAAAACCCTTATCAACAACCACAACACCCACGACTGACTCGGACAGTCCCACACAAATATCGTCCACGTATGTCCATATGAGGACTTGACTTGCTTCACACGCACTGAACGAATAGACTGATTATAACCGATCCATCAACTTCGTTTGAAACCTCCAGTACAACCGCACTCGTTAGGTACGTCTTTCAATAATTCTTAACTCAGCTGGGTTTGACTTCCCCTTAAAAGTGCGCCACCGCCGACGTCAAGTACCGAGTAAGTGTTGTGATTCATTCTATCCCGAACGAACTTCATACTTTTCAAGGCACTCAACCTCCTCTCTCTCTCATTCAATCAAGTACTTGTTCATTGTTTCTCAAACTTCTATTCCCTCATTTGTTAACGGTACATCCAGCCTCTCGCCCTCTCCTACGCAATCCTCTTTCTCCCCATCCTCATCGCCGGCCTCTTCCTCTGTGCAATCCTCCTTCTCCTCATCCTCGTCTCCCGCCTCCTCCTCCACACCCGCACCAAGCAAATCCAGTCCTTCCCGCCGGCACGCAGTCGTTGCGTTAGCCTTAACACTCCCTATCCTATTCTTACTATTGCTGCTCCTCTTTTGCGTCGTTCGCGCACAAAGGGCGTCAATGCGACACCGGATAGACCAGTTCACTACAATCTGGACCAATCGCCTTTCGACGAGAGAGACAATTTCGTCCTTTGGAAACCTCGACGTGGAGGCGGGGTCGATGGTCTCTGAGCATCCGGCACCAGAGACTCGCCAAGTCCCATTCGCTGTGAGGCGGGAGCAGAAATTACGGATGTTGGTTGATGAAGTTGCGGTGGAAGAGCCGCCTCCGGTTTATGTGGAATCTCCGGGCTCCAAGAAGTAGACCCGCAAGTACGATAGACCTCCATTTGTACCACGTTGATGGCTTCGTTAAAGTCTCGTTGTGTTCTCCAAACCATCGCCTTGGCGCTTGCTTGGCGCACTGCTTGAAAAAACCACATTGTGAAGCAAGCTTGCGGGAGGAGGAAAAATTCGACATGGTGTACAGAACCTCGCCTCCCCGCTTCCAGATGGATGAAGTCCCCGAGGCGGCCTGGTGTTTGACTCTCCGGTTGAACCCAATTACCAAGCATGTTCAGGCTGGCAAGGGAGACACTCGAGGATGGTTGACCCTCTGGCTTGAATACAACTCAAGAGTTTCTCATCCCGGCCGCCCGGAAAATTCCAATCTCACGGTCAGCAACCACAGCTAAGTAATCTCGTGTTCCAGAAGCGTCTTCTTTTAGTTCCTTTGCGGCTTTCTGGGGTCAGTCAACCCCGGGTACTGTATGTGATCCGATGCCGCCATTCCTCTTATCGACCCATTGTGAACGTAGATTCCTCCATATTTCCATTGGCAGATTGCCGCCACAGCTATACTGCCAGCAGCATCGGTTTTCTGTTCCGCCATCGGTGTTTTGCACAGCGACGTCGTTTTCGGACAGTGGAATCCTCAACGGTGTGGGTATTGGGCCGGCCGAAAGACCCGCAGCTTAAGGGTATAAAATGGCGCCCAACTTCCATTCAAACTATTTACCGCGACGGTGTGCTGGAGATGCGTGGAGTTCCCTGGAAGGTTTACCCACAGAATATGATAGAAGTCTTTCGCTGCCTCGGTGTTTGTGAATGCGAAGTGCGAGACCTCCAGACGTCTGTGCTAGTGAGGAGTGTGAAATCATACTGTCACATTGTTCTGACTACTGGTCCGGTATTAGCTCCTCATCAAAGATGCCGATCAGCAGAAACTCGCGGAACACATGAGCGAGAGGTGCGAAATTTCAGATGCGGTTCTCCACTCTCAGTATCTGCATACCCTTGTTTCCTAGAATTGACTTCAGTTTTACTCACAAGCACTCGGTAGCTCAAGCTCAGATTTCCCGTCGAACTGCGGCCCCAAGCTCTGAGATCTGAGCCAGTAGACGGGAGAACACATTGTGTTTACCCTTGTTCTCCGTTTATTTCACCACAAAGGCTATTGAAATTTCATCTCGCATTGTACAACTATGATACTATCAAATTATTTTTGACGCTTTTAATTCATCTCTGCTTCTTCAATCTTTCCTTATGATCTTCCGGGAATATTGGGCGAGAATGAAACCAAATCGCTGTTGATCGGTTTTGAACCAGTATTTGGCTGTGCTTGTCGCAGATCCGTAGACGCGAGTGTTCACGTGAGCAGGCTCAGCCCAAGCGGGGACCAGGAGTCTGCAAAAAATCCGGTCTCACCGCAAACGAATCGGTTACCGACAGCGGAAGGCTATCAAATCTAGACGGACGCGCCAAAAAAAAAAAAAAAAAACACTTTTCGGCTGATCGCTCCAAGCTAAGAGCTTCTGCAAAGAATCCCATGGACCCCGTGGCCCCCGGCCACTACATAAATAGGGCTACGCCCACTTGGACGACAGCCACTTCTCTCCCACAAACTCGCAAGATCCACCTCTAAGCCCCTCATGGACGTCTCAGACTCGAACGGTTTGCGCAATGTTCAAGTTCTGTTGTTCGACGTCTTCGGCACGACTGTGGATTGGCACGGCTCATTGATCGAAGAGCTCGCCGCCCTTGGAAATAAATATGGGGTTGGTGGGTCCTTGTTTCGCCCGCTCCGACGAGCGCTTTCCTAATCAGTCTGAGCACCAGATGGGGACTGGAGTGCCTTCTCTAAAACATGGAGGCGCGGTTACATTGACCATATGTTGGTTTTTTTTTTCCGCAATGGTTTTATTTATTCATCGTAAATCAGTCAAGAAATTGCTCACGGGGGGACGGGCTCGTTGAACGTAGATGAATTGCATCGCGGGGTCTGATGTGCTCTTTTCCCATTCCCGTTTCTTCCTGAATTTTAATCAGGTATTGGAGAAGATGCTGGAGTCCCCCGAGTGGAAACATTTTGGGGCGGTACTCGACGGGGAAGAACGGGACAATTTGAACAATGCTTGGCACCGTCTACGCGGTTTGTAGCTGGTGTATCAGCCACATGTAATGATGACTTACTTGGCCTAGGGTGGCCTGACACAACTGCTGGTCTTTACGCTCTGAAGAAGGATATGATTGTTGGCGCGCTTTCGAACGGAAACACCAGGTTGCTCGTCGACATGGCGAAATTTACCGACCTTCCTTGGGACTTCGTCTTCTCCTCGGAACTCTTTGGTTCTTTCAAGCCGTTAGTTTCTGCTTTGTCACTTAGCCCTGTCCTCTCAGTTGAATTTGATGTAGTGATAGTAAGGTTTATCAAGGGGCGATTAGGCATTTATCCTTGGAGCCGCAGTATTGTGCGATGGTTGCCGCACATTCATGGGACCTTCACGGGGCCGCGGGTGTTGGAATGAAGACAATTTACGTGAAAAGGGCCGCAGAGGAGCCCGTCGCTCAAGAAGAAGTCAAACCGAAGTCTCAAGGAGGTGACGTTGATCTGGTTGTCAATTCGTTCACCGAATTGGCAGCCATCTTAGCTAACAGAAAATAGTTTGGTTGAGGATCACTGTACTATCCATGTATTCTAAACGTGTGTTTTTGCGGCATTATGATAATCATCATGGCGTTCGCGATGGACAAGTTGCGGAGGTTCTCGGGCCTGACGGTCCTCACACGATCGTTTTTGATGTGTATCCGGCTTCGATCTCCCGAGTTCAAGCGGTGGCCTCGAGGCAACGCCTCGAGGTATGATGAGAGTCGAATACACGAAGCGACCATCCTTTCACCTGAACGAAAACGCCCATGGCTCAAGAAACGAAGATATGAAGGCCTTCAAACAAAGAATGCACTCGCAAATCAGGACCCAGCTGGAGCCTCGCGTTCGACGCGCGAAACAGGAGCTTCAAGATAAGACTCGCCGCGATAAGACCAAGCAAAAGCAATTTGAACAAGAATTCAATGACGCGATACGGGTCATTGAGCAAGCAGCCATGGATCAGCTCAAGGACGAAGTTCGTCGCGAGAAGATACGTAGAGGTGCGGACGGACGAGTCGGAGGATGGGGTGACCTGTCCGCGGATAGATCGCAGTCGCGCCTTGGTGGCTTTGCGGGGGAATTCGGCGGCCAGTCGCCTTCCCCGGAGTGGAATTTGGAGGGGCTGGCACAGCAGAGGTCAACACCCACAATTGGGCACACCCGGTCTAGGTCTTCGCTGGGTGAGTTCGTCGTAGTATAAAGTAATCCTTCGAGTTTAAATTGGTCACACAGGGAACAACGCCTCCCTTCTTACCAGCTCCAAACCGGGATCATCCACCGCGTCTGCAGCCATGTATGCTAACGCAGCCCGACCATCTCTGTGAGTCAGCTGTGTGTCTATGTTCTCGTATTTCATCCATAGTCAGGTCTGGATCACGTTCGTAAGAGCTGGAACTTGGTTTCTGTTCGATTTCCGACGTCCTTTCCTTTCCAGGAACCAGGCAGAGGACAGCATTCTCCAGTCTACTGCCAAGGTCATTGGCGTCGACGAAGCTCGAATCCGCAAGTTTGCGGAAGAGCAGGCAAGATTGGAGAGAGTACATTCTCCCGGTACGTACCGTAGCCCCTGCGCTCTCTGTGACTCACACATTCTCAGTCACTCCCATCGCTGACCCGGCGATTAGAAAATTTGCAGAGGAGCAGGCTCGCCTTCACAGAGCACATTCCCCAGGTAGTCGAATCGGCCTTTGTCTTTGAGAGAATTCTTACCAGATCCCTCTCAGAACTTCCCCGTACTGAAACACATCTGAAGTTTGCGGAGGAACAGGCCCGCCTTCACAGAGCGCACTCGCCAGGTAGTAGAAATCCTTTGTGTGTGAGAATATCTTACCCAATGCCCGCCAGAACTTCCCCGTAACGAAACGCATCTGAAATTTGCCGAGGAACAGGCCCGCCTTCACAGAGCGCATTCTCCAGGTAATAGAATCGGCCTTAGTGTGCCACATAATCACTTACTAGATGCCCGCCAGAACTTGCGCGTAACGAGACCCATCTGAAATTTTCGGAGGAGCAGGCTCGCCTTCTTAGAGCCCATTCTCCAGGTTCGCATATATTTCTTCCACTCAGAGTTTCTGACCCTCAAGGCACGAACAGAACTCCCTCGCAATGATTCCAAGTCTAGGTTTGCTGAGGAACAGGCTCGTCTCAACAGAGCCCAGACTCCTGGTGCGTCGTTGTGTTGATGAGAGCATACTTGCGACATTTACATGCCACGAAGACACTCTACGTACTGAATCCCGCTCCAGAGCTGGGTCGGCGGTCTCGGCAGACGCCGCTCGGCTCGCTGCTTTCGCAGAGCAGCAACTGCGTGCGCAGAACCAATTTGCGCAGGACGCCCGCAGTGAGTTTCGAGTCTCTATCTTGCACTGCGCTCCTGAATTCGCTTATGTAGACAGTAGCAACTCGCGACTTGGTCAAAATTCGCGAGGGAAGCCAGCGCAAGCTCCATATGTTCCCACGATCGGACGTCAGGGCGCAGGGACCGGACAGTCGCTGTTCAGCCGCTTTCCACTCAATGAACCAGACGAGACGTAAGATAATTTAAATTGTTTTCTGCATTCTAAGCTTTGTCCACAGAACATCTCCGTATAACGACGATCCCAGCCTCACGCAGGTCGAGGTGCTGTTCTTCGACCTCGATGGGACGGTTTTTAAATTGGCAGGGAACTGTCTCGGAGGAGTTACGACGTCTGGGAAATAAACATTTCCCCGAGATTCGCGACAGTAAGGGATTCGCCCATCGTCAGACTCCCCGTTCACTCACTCGCCGTCAAGAGGTGGACTGGGAAGGCTTTGCAATGAGATGGCGCGATTCATATCTCGCGGCAATGTGCGTCCCGTCATGCGAAATCGGCTGTGTAACTGATATACAGTCTACTTTAGACGTAGTCTTGCGGAGCACGGGGACTCGCTCTCTCCTAGCTCCGTTTATCGTACTGTGAGCTCCCGCAATGTCTTCGACCTCGTTGTGTGCTTAGCTTCCATCCAGACGCTTGACCAGCTTCTCAGCAAGGAGAACAAACAACTTGCGAATCGGTGGACACCCACAGTGCGCAACCAGTTAGTTGAAATCTGGGACCGTGGCCAGGGTACGTCGAAAGATATTAATTCGGGATGGATGCCTACATGTTTCACTATTAGCATGGCCGGATACCAAGGACGGCCTCCAAGCGATAAAGACCATCAAAACCATTGCGACCCTCTCGAACATGTCGTTGCGGACACAGACTCAAATTGTGTGTGTCGGTGTATCTCCTTGTACGAACCTAAACAAGCGATTCGTTTCCAGAGTAGACACGCCGGCTTATCCTGGGACGTTTGTCTATGCGGCTCGCTCCTCGGGTTCTATAAACCGTACGATTCCCCACCCCCTAAAAGTTCGCATTGACTGTGATACAGGAATCCTGAAGCATACTTGGAAGCTGCCAGAAGCATGACCCTTCCAGTTTCAAAGTGTGCCGTTGTTTCGGCTCACGTGGGTGAATTGCAAGCGGCGGGGAACATCGGCATGAAGACAATATACATGCGAAGACCTTCAGAAGATCGGGATGTTGAGGCAGAGGTGCTCAGCAAGCTTGACGGAGGAGAATTTGACCTTGTCGTCGACTCGTTTGAACACCTTGCAATAGTTTTGGGCTGCGACGATTGAACATCCTGTTCAATCCTGGTGCCAACTTCGGAAACCTACGCTCTTTACGTTCGACCCATGTTGTACTTTTACTCGCGATTTTATCCGTGCGATGTGATATCCCATTTGATCAGTCTGAGGCGTTATCCAACTTGTGCAGCCACTTACACTGCCAGCCGGTGCATGTTTGAACTAAGATCGCATTTCCCTGGGATTTTCTTTATCAGGCCTGTATCCTTCCCTTCTCTATATCAATAACGACTTTTTGACAGTTCGGTTGGGATGAAAATACGAAGATTGTTCGAATTTTGCCCCACAAATATCTAGATCTATGTTACAGGATCCAACGAATTTACTGCAGATCGAGCAATTGCCGTTCATTATATATTCGTTACCAGACAAATACATCTTAGATTCCTACACCCGACCTCAAAACTTTGGTCAGTATCCTTCAGGTCATCCCGTCCACGGGGCACATTTTTGCTCGCTTTGGGGGGCGCCCGGCCTTGAATCCCTTTAGTCACTCATCGTCCTGCTCCCCCGCGTTCCGGGCGCTTCCGTTCCCATCGCGCCTTCAGTGCCCGCTCCCGCACTGCATCCTGCCGTTCATCGGCCCACATTTCAAACGACATCGTGGCACGGTCCGTGCTCATCACGCGCGCATACTCGAGGAAGAGCCTGTGCAATTATCAGCGTCAGTTTGTCCGACGCCCCACCCCTATGCAAAGGGACCTGAGATGGCCATCGCCATCCAACGGAACATGACAAAGCCGATGTGACTCTCTCCCCGCACTTTCGCTCTCCCCATCCCACACAATAGCGAAAAGAAAAAGAAAAAGACTCACCGATACATATACGCTGTCAAGTCATCCGTGCGCCAATACCGCCGACTCCACTCCCTCCCTGCCGCAGCGATGCGGGCCCCGGCCTCATCGTGAGCCCGGAAGAAGACGAGAGCATCCAAGAGGTCGGTGTATGAGTTTTGGATGGGGACGTAGTGCACCCAGGGCGCGAGGCGGTCAGTGAACCTGCATGCGGAGAATCAGTAAGCGAACACCTGGATAAAAGTAGTGGAAATTGGGAAAGGAGGACGATGGTGCGAGCAGGCGTAGGGAGCGTGTGAGGAAGGAAAAACGGAAAGTCTTGGGGTGAGCGAGGGGGGAAGAAGTGGAATCAAAGGAGGAAGCGGCACGTACCATTCCGGATACGTCGTCGCTTTGAATATGAGCGATCCCGAATTCATCAGGCGCTTGAAGCGACTTGACCAGCCATTCCCATCGACCTGCGTAGCGTCAGCCTTGATCATGGACGAGCAGAGCAGAAAAGGCGTAAAGGTACATAGCGCACGACGAGCACTCACATCAATCACATACTTGTCCAGCACCGCGTTCGTATAATGCCTCAACTTCTGCCACTCGAACATTTCCTCCAGCACCGCGCACTGTGTCGGCTCGCAGTTGATCGGGGGCCCTGCAAACGCGACATCGAGCAGCGCGGGCAGGATGCGCGCACGTGGGACGGACAGCGGGCCACCGACGGGGGTTCTCCCGCCGCGGGGTCTCTGTCCATCGTGATCGTCAAAGTCAAGCCCGTCCGGCCCTTTCCCTCCCAGACCCTGCTCTCTGAGCCCCATTTCTCTGCCGAAAAGATCGTCGAACGGAGCCCCCGGATCCAGCACGCTCACATTCACACTGCCCATACCGGCGCCCAGTGCCGCGAGCCGCACGCGGTGGGTCTCGCGCCAGCGGCTGTCAATGGCGTGCCAAATGCCCGTGTTTCTCCCGCGCCACTGCAAGCGCACGTCGACACGCTCGGCCCACGAGAGTCCAAGCGGGGGAGGGCGGCCCTCAGCTGGGAGGTCATCAGTAAACTGCAGAGAAGGGTCAGTTTCTGAAAAACGGGAGAAAAGTGCAGAAGACCGGGGAAGGGAAATGGGTGAGGATCGTTTTCTCAGCGCATGTGAGGAGGACGGGGGTCCGCCGCGCAGGGGCGGCCACCGCTGTGCTGAGCCAGCTCGCATGGCCTCCGCCTTCCACTTCCTGTGCCCCTCCCTACAGGGTCTTTCCCTCCCGCAGGGCACTCCCCGAGATAAAAACACCCCAAAAAAGGCAAAACCAAGATACCCACCCAATTCAGCGGCGAGGCAATCCTCACATCCGCGTGCAGCGGCGTCACGCTATAGCTAAACTGCGGCACCAGCATGGGACGTGGGTCAGGCCCCGTACCGGCCGCAACGTACGCGCCGTGGGAGCGGAGGAGCGTGGGGTGGAGGCAGGGGTCGGTGGAGAGAAGGGGGTCGTGGATGAATGTTTTCGGGCTGTGAGAGCTGAGTTAGCATGGGAAGAAGGGGGAGGGGAGGGAGGAAGCGAGGAAACATGGGAAGGACGTGGTCCTTCTGCGCCGAGACGCAAACGTCTTTGTGCGTCAGCTTCTCGATCTGTACGAGGAGCATCTCGAGGGCAGCCTGAAGCTTTCATCACCCCAACATTTCGATCTCGACGCAGAAGCTTCTACAGGTCGGCCGCCTTCACCCTCCCCGAGCATCGGGTCAGCATCCCAACCGCCCCGGGTCCATTAGTCCTCCCCGGAGACAATCCGCCCTCTCTGCTCCACCGCTCCCCATCTCGCATATCGCCACACGATGAAACTCATGCACTCACCCCTCCTCCCCACCTGGCACACTGGGCAACTCCAGATTCGGCCGGTTATCGTCAAACGGGGGCGGGATCTTGCCCGAGTCGGCATCGAGCCGCGCGCGGGAATGCGGGGGGCACGCCGCGAGCCAGCCATGCACTTTGGCGGGTGGGGGGTTGGCAGAGTCGATGTCTGGCAGGAGGAAGGATGGTCGGGGGCGGGAGAAACAACGAGACGAGGAACGTACAGGTCCCCTTCCTCGCCGCGTCGAGCGCCTGCTGGCGGAGCTCGTACTATTACACGAGAATTGTCAGTAGATGTAGGACAGGATGCGCCGACGACGCACATCGAGCACCAAGTTCGGCGCATCGTAGGGATTAAAAGCCGCTCTAAAAGGCGGCAGTTCCGCCTCGACCTCCCTCATCAACTCTATAATCTCAAACCCGGGTGCCGCCAACGCGTCCTGCGGCAGCGTGTAATTGAGCATCTCCAGCCCGCCGTACCCGTCCCCATTCTTGCCAATGGTGTAGAAGTGTTCATGTGCCTCCAGCGCGCGCAATGCCTCTTGCAAATCCGTGGGAGCAACCCCATAGAACGGCGCCAGATCGCGGTCGATCTGGTCGTACTCGTCCGGCAGGCGCACATCGTGCACGGCGGTGTACGCCCACCACATGTCGAATCCTTTCGGGGGAGGGCGCGCGTAGCGCCTGGTATACTCGGCTGCGGCCTGCCGCAGGGTAGTGGAGGCACGCGCCAGCTTCGCAGCCCATGCGGCTTCGGCGTGATGGATTAGCTCAGGGATGGGGTGGCCGCCGAGGGGATTGACGACGAGGAGGCCGGAAGGGTCGTAGCTGTGTGCGCCGAGCAGTTCTTGCTTGGGTGGCTTTGGTTTTGACTTGCGTTTCGGCTTGGATGGAGGACCTTGTGGGTGCAAGGACGTGGGGAGGGCGGCGCGGGGTGACGGTGCGGGTGCCCCACACGGTGTGGGTGACGGTGGACGCTGCGCGGTTTGCGCCCACAGCGTACCTGAACGCGATACCCGGGGCGTGCCCCAGGTCGTGCATGAGTCGGCCGACGGACGCGACCAAGCAGAGAACGACGAGAATGCATGCTGGGGCGGCGCAAAGGACGGTGGCGGAGGGCAGACGAATGCATCGAGGGAGAGAAAGTAGGAGAAAGTTAGGGGTGGCTCAGACTTTATTTGGGGCGTCTGCAGTACTCGTCGTTACCCCTGGCAGGCCCGGCCCCCTGGCAGTTGGCTCTGTGCAACTGCACCCGCGCACCGAAAATCCATCGCGTTCGTTTGCCAGTGTGCACTGTGTATCGTCCATTCGGGCCACAGAGCCATAGTGAGAACCCAGATAGCGAGGAACTGCGAAGCCAGTCTCTTTCACTGAATCTTCTTCCACGGCTTGTATGTCGAAATGCTTCCACATTGAATTCACGTTTTTTTTGAGGAGTGGACCACTGAGTATTGGCAGATTGCTTAAGCGAAATTCGCACGCCCCTGTTTATGCTATCGGCGATTGTTGGAGCGAGTTCGGATCGTACTTGGATCGTACCTTTTTGTGACCGCGGTCCAGTCTGTCTGTACTAGTATCAACGGACAACGCGGACGAGCGCCAGTTTCGAGTTGATATATCACTGATGCCAGATTGCGTCTTCTTTCTCCCCTCATACCCTCAGCTAGGCCTGGAGGTCTTTACATGATTCCTGTTTCTCTTTTTACTGCTTCTCTCTTTGTGCTTAGATGTCTCGCCCAGAATACGTTCCCCCACGCGTATCCGGGATGCCTGTCACGGCCTTCGGCCAGACTGGCAGACATGTATGTTTTTTGTCTGGGTTCTGCTTCGTTGTCTCAAGATAGCCGTCCAGATTTTGAGGGTCACCAGCTTACTCCCCAATCTCACAAACACGTTACCCCTCGCAGCTTTGCAGGAAATGTCGGTGTGAACCGGGCCGAACATCCCAACGCGACCCTTTTCTTTTGGGCGTTTGAAAAGGCCAACGGGTCCTTGGCTGGGTCTGCTGCAAGTACAGATCCTTGGATCATTTGGCTTAATGGTAGGTTGGAATCTAAAAAGTTCCAACGGTCTGACTTAGCTCCAGGTGGCCCTGGCGCGTCCAGTCTCCTGGGCCTGATGACCGAGGTAAATGTTTCGGCATCTGGTGTGTTTTTCGCCTTCATAATTTTCTTCCAGAACGGCCCCTCTTCGTGTAACTGAAGACTATGCGATCGTCCCAAATAATTACAGCTGGCACCAGCTTGCGGATACGATTTGGGTGGATCAACCCGGTGCGTAACTGCTATCCCCGATATGGCTGTACTTTCGTGACCCGAACGTTCAGTTGGGACGGGATACTCGACATCCGACGCAACTGGCTATGGTACGCAAATTTATCCGTCTGCATCCTGTTTTCAAGCCAATCCTCGCTATACTTAGTCCCTGACGAGGATCAAATGGGCGCCGATTTTGTGAGATTTCACACAATACTGTCCGCTTTATTAACTTTTTCCAAGGTCGGCTTTCTTTCCAACATGATCAAGATATTTCCCAAGCTAGCCACGCGACCGTTGTATCTCATGGGAGAATCATATGCGGGAACATACATTGTGCGAACGCCGTTGTGCCGTTCCACCCTCATCAATCTCACGCACAAATATGACTAGCCATACATCACCAAGGCCCTGTTCTCGACTCCGAATCCTCCAGTGACCCTGAAGAAGATCGCCATCGGTGACGGGACCCTTGGGTCTTTTGCAGCCTTCGAGGAACTGCCCACGGTGAGATGAGGCGCGGTCTGTCTTGATCAAGCGCTCACACACGCACAGCTCACTACCATCGAAACCTACCCCCAACTGATCAACTATGATCCCGAAGTCTATGAATACTTCAAAACACAGTGTGTTTATTTCTGTTTTATTATATGCCTAGCTCAACGCGCTTCCTTCTCATAGGGAGCATCTCTGTGGATACGATTTGAACCTCACTTATCCGCAGAACGGACACTTCCCAACACTAGCGGACCCAGTCTTTCATGTCGGGCCTGCGCGCCTCGCGTTCCAGAATCGGTTGAAGAAGTCGACTATGGCATTCGTCAATCCAAAGAGTACTTCCAAACTGCTGCCGCTCAACAGACGGGAGGCTTTACGCCGGGAGGAACGGCGTCACGAATGGAAGCGCAGCATCGCTGGCAGACCCAACAACACGCTGGATCCTTTCTACGGCTGCTTTCTGTTCGAAGAGATGTGGGACTATGCGGCCAACTTCTCGGCCCCGTGGGCCGGGCAATCGGGGTCCGGGTCTGCAGTGGATGTGTACAATATTCCCGATGCACTCAATCCCGAGATCCCGAGCGACCCGACGGCTTTCTTGAATGGTAAGGATGCATGAATCGCTTTTCAACTTCGCGCGATTAATTAACCTCTTCGAACTTTGTCAGACGCAACAGTCAAGGCAGCGATTCACGCCCCGACCTCGAAGAATTGGGCAGAGGTTTTTCCCTATCCGTTTGGTATGATACATGATTCACCTCACATTCATGTTGACTGAGTTGGTGCTTACCTATCAGATTCATCGAACGGAAGCAATGTCTTCGGCGATCCAAGTACATTCAATTTTCTGATTTATGGACGTCTCTAATTTTATCGCAGGTCCCGAGTAGGTGATTCGTCGTATTCTGATATTCGGAGCTCAACAGACTAGACCCATGGTTTTCCTTTCCGAGCTCGCGGCCAATGCGAGCGCACACGGCGTCGGGATCGTCTTCTACTCGGGGAACGATGATTCACTCGTTGCTCATCGCGGAACAGAAGGTATTAGGTCTTGCCCTGCACTTTTTAAATTGCTTCTCTGAACCTTCGAACTAGTGATTATCCAGGTATGTCGATCTCAGAACGCAACGGCTTAGCTAAGGAGAGTTGGATCCGTCGCTAGAACATGACGTTCGGCGGGGGTGCAAGGGTTCACGCGCAAGCCGTCCACAGCCTTCAGCGACGACCAGGGGAACTTCGCAGGCATTGTACACCAAGAGCGCGGGCTCACCTACGCCCTCTTCCGGAATGCGGGCCACCCTCGTCCCGCAATCCGTTCCTGGGGCGGTGTGTCATCATCCATCTACTTTACAGTTACTGAGCACTACTAACCTTGAAACAGGCTTTCGCATTCGTGCGCGACTTCGTGCTGGGCTCCAACACCACGGGCCTCGTGGACAACAACTCGGGCTCGGTCGCAGGCGGAGAGGATCCCGGCTTGAAGGCAGACGCGTTGCCCGGCAACTCGGCAATCTACCACTGGGCTAGCAAAGCGGGCGGGGCGATTGCATCGGCGGTAGCGCCGAGCGCGACGCGGGCCGCGTGGGATGCGTTTATTGCGACTGCGACGGGGTGCGGCCTGCAAGCGCCCCGTACAGCACTGGGTCGGCGGTCCAAAACAATGCAGCAGCTGGCCGAGGACGAGGAGACGCGTGGGTTTGCAGTCTTTGGGCGTTTATTTTGGTTTTGGGTGTTCATGCTCTATAGTTGGGAGGTGTTTGTTCATTTCTCGCTTTCTTTTTTCTTAGGTGGGTTTTTATGTGCAATGTTATTTGGTTATCCGTGGGCTATACAAGTTCGACAAATGAATGAATCTTTCAGCCGACCCGCATATTCCGGATCTATCCATCAACGACGAGTAGCCGAACGAAAACGCCAGCCTGGGTATCGCCCCCTGCGGCCCATGTACACATCTAGTCTCTCGGAGAGACATTTCATATTACCTGATCTACCTCGATGTATTGAAATTGAACATCTCTGCCGTGTCCAAAACCGCGGAGCCCCCGAATGGATCCAGTTCCGAATATCTTGATTATCATGTTCGTCTGTCTCTGTCCTATATTGGTTCAATCGATCGGGTTATTTTTCCCAGCGAGCACACCAGAATGGCTCCGGTTAAGCGGATTACTTGTGGCGAATAGAGTAGTTCTTTCTTGTTGGTTTGGGACGTTTTTGTTGAGGTAGGAAATAGCACGACTTGAAGGACTCAGAAAGGAGTGGTATGAAATAAATCATTCGAAATCGAAGTCCTCCGCTACATCGAATCGGCGTCGCCGTCCCTCTGACCTCTTGTTCCCACTGTCGCGCAACTTGAAGTTTCTCCGCCGCTCCTTCCTCGACTCTCGGCAAAATCCCTTCGCTCTCACAACTTCACCAGTCATAGTCAACGCTTCATCGATCTCCTCTTCCACCCTCTGCAAATTCTGCTCCGCCTCCCACTCTCGCTCACACTCCAAAGACCATGACCAACCGCACTCCGAATTCGAGTCAGCGATCTCGACCTGCTCAAAGCACTTCGCGCGCAGGTCGTAGTCGTCGATGTAGAACTTGTAGCCCGAATCCATAAGACCGCGCGACGGCCCCTCAGTCAGCCTCCGAATTTCGGGTGGCGAGTTTACCGGGAGTGTGACGCCCCCGATCCAACGGGGGATTTTTAACTCCATAATAGGACTAGGACGCAGCCCGAGGAACGCATCGAGCCACGGGGGGCACACAGAATCGCGTGTGCCGATGGTGAGGGTGCGCAGGCCTGGCCATGCAACCCCATCACGCTGGTGGAGGAGGTGCTCATTTCCTTCAGTGTAGATGAGCTCCAGAGAAGTAATGTTGCGGGTGAGGGATTGGATGTACGCCAGGCCGTTACGGCTGAAGCGGACGTCCTCAAGGCTCAGAATGCGGAGGTGCGGGAGGAGCGGGGGCTCCCATTCCTCTGGAACTGTGATTTGATGGTCATCCTCAACGACCCCCGTAAAGCCACCCGAGATCCCGAGATATTCGAGATTAGGAAAGCAGAAGATGTCGGTAAATGTATGGAAACCTCCAATGCCCAGATAGGGATGGCGGTAGAAAAATACTGTGCTGAAACTGACGGCGAGGGATCGGATTTTGGGGGCATGAAGCGGATCGTCGGGCACAACGGCAACCTCGGGACGAAAATTTCGTACAACGAGCGTCTCCAGTGAGCAAGAAGATGCGCCCAATATCTGGCGCAGAGCACGCAGCAGCCATTGGCCAGTCAAACCAAAGTCTACATCCAGGCTGTGGAGGTTGCTGAACGCTGTGGGATTCGAAGGACACAACTCCATATTCGCTCTGAATGAGCGTAATGAAGGGCTGCTGAAGAGCCGGGGCAGCGCATGTAGGTGCAGCGTTGGGTCCCAATGGTATGCACCCGCATCCACAAACGATATGTGAGCAGACTGAAGTTGCGAGGCACCAGAGGTTTCCCATGACAGAGATCTCTGCAGTTCTTCGATCTGGTACTTCCAGCAGCGAAGAGCAAAGGTTCGCCACCGATCGATATGGGGGCTAACAAACGATAGAGCTTGGAGTAAAGGGTTATAGTCATACCCGCCATCAATGTGTGCGGTGTAGGACTCGAGGCTGATGGTGATATCTAGTGGATACGGCTGGGAGCGCTTCGCACAGAGACTAGCCCAAATCCACGTTATCGGGCTGTGCGAGAGGCGAATGGTCGTCCAGAGCTCCGGAGAACCAAGCATTATAGCCCGCCATCGACGACTGACGCGGCTCACCGCAACGGGGAAGGGTGGCACTAAGTTCCGCCGGGGTAGAGGTGAATCGGCGCCTAGTTTCAGAATCTCCGCGAGGAGTTCATCTGGGAGGGTTTCGATAGTCGCTTCGGGGATCCAGTTCATAGCTGAGCTACACGAAGAGGCCGAATATTTGTACGAATGGCGGTTGATGGGCTGTGCCTTGGCGGTGTTGCAGGCTCAGTTGACTCGAGTCGGCGATCGGATTTCTTCCCCGGTGCAGCGCATTCGGTTGGATGTTACGCTGAAACGATGCGGGAACGCAGACCGGCAAACGATCCTGAAGGTCTTCAACAGGCAAGAAACAACAAATCTCACCTGCACACGGAAAACGTGCTCGAACTCTATAACCCGATCAATTAGGATGGCTCTTATTCTGAGGATCTCACACCGCTTGGGGGCGCTTGACGGCTTGGGCAGCTTGGCGCACTGAAAATTGTTAACAGTTTCGTCGGGCATGTCGGAGTGGAGCCGAATTTCTGAGTCCGTATAAGCTATACCTCAAATTTACGATACGGCTTACTATGCGATTCTTCAATCTAATCTCATTATGACCGTGCGCCGCAACAATAGAGACACACCGCAGACCCTCAGCGCCGCGCGCACCTGTTCTGTGTGCATGCGCTCTCTCATCATGCAGGTAGCTTGCCCCAAGCTTGCCCGTTCGATTCGGGTGCCAGGGGTCGTATGAAGAGAACGATTGCTTTTTCTTTCTTTCGGTGGTTCCCTTTTCTGTTAGCTGGATAACGAGACAAATGAGCGTGGTGTTTTGTGCAGGAAGTAGAGTTGAACGGTGACCTCGCGCAAGTCAGAACGGACAGACATGGCAAGCGCGTCTGTAATAAACACCCGGAACGCCAACCCAGCGTGGGAAATAATATGCCGTTGCCAAACAAAGTTCGTGCTCTTGCCTTCTGCTCATCTTGGTCTTGAAAGATATTTACGGATTCTGGCTCGTACCTCGCTCCTCGTCTGAACTCAGAATCGCTCTCTCGTTTGATGGGGACCCCGGGCCGCCTGCGGACGGTTCGTACGACGACAGGTACCGGTCGTATCGTGGCAGTCTTCATATGCTACCGGCGGAATTGCACCAGATTTCTGGCCCAAGACACACGCATATCCTGAGCCTGGACCAGATGTTAATCAGCTCTCCCACCACGCTAGCTCAAAAATCTTCTCAACAACAACTTAACGCCGTGACGCCGGTACGTGTTTTCGATGTTCTGTGTGCTTATGATATCTACCGTGTTACCCGACCGTAGAAGAAACGCCAACGACATACTGTCGAGGACGTAAAGAAGCAATCAGAAAGTGATTTTGCGAGAAGGATACATTCTGTATTCGCTTCACCGTTGCGCCCGATAGGTGCAGTGCCAGATACTTACCTGACGCAAGCAATGCCTCAATTCATATGTGCGTCTCCCCATCTGCCTTTGTTTAAGATGACTTTATTTCTTCCCTCGGCGATAGCATCTCTTGGGGTCTCGGAGCAGATTACAATAAAGTTGACTTATGTCAATGACGGTGGGCACTTCAAAGTTAACTAGTTGGTGACGCAGGTGTGGATTCGCGAATGACTAGGTGTGAACCCGGAAAATCCAGACCGCCAGACTTGGATATTTCGCGTCGAGGGAAACGTCCCACTAGGGGACCTGTTTCGAACAGTCCAGGCACGTAAATTGTAATTCGCTTCTACTAATTGAAAATAGATTTCAATAGAAGAAGACAAACGAAGGTACAACCGTGGCCAACAATTATTTTTCTTGAACGAAGTAAATGTAGATGACAAATCCTTGAAGTTTTTTCTTGGTAGTAATAAAGAAATCGAGGCCGAGGATACGCCAGAAGGGGTGAGTGCGAACATAGTCCATTTCATTTTCCACATCTATCGGCCAGCTTGGTATGACGGCCCCTGAAACTCACATTATCAAATGTACGATCCGCGTCGAGGTCAAAATCATGCACTCGACAATGGGTGAGGGTGATCTTGGGGTCCGAAACGTATTCAAGCTGATATGTTCTAGCCACCGCAATCTGCGAAGCGTCTCCAGCGACATCATTTGCTAAACTTCAGGGCGTACTATATTGTGCGCGACTGCCCCACTCTTTTAACCGTCGCTCCGGTGGATGACCTGAGCCATATAGAAAAAAATTGGCAGCTTCTGGCATCCCGAAAGGAAAGAATGTTTATGTCTGAATACGACGGACAGCTGGTTCCTGAACAAACTAAGCTTTCCAGTGTGAGCTCCTGGCATCATCCGTTACCACTGACCATAAATTCTATATAGTTCAAAAAACGACATCTAACTCTCACCGCGTACATATACAAAAACCGGTAACACTCGAATTCTTATCCTTGCCTTGTGTTCTGACAGAATGCATGATAGTCGTGAAGAGATTCAGCACCAATGGAACCTCATTGCCCGTGAGGCAGGAGCTGCTGAAATCGTATTCGTCAACGAGATCGACGATGAAGAGGTGCCGCCCAACATCGGGCTCTTGTTCAAGTACCTGGAGCGAAGCTATCTTTTGTGAGCTCGATGCCGTTCGGTGCGACGTTGTTCTGATGCACGTTACAGCGAAATTGGCGTGGAATCGGACATTTCGCCTCTCAGTGGATGCGTTTGCGAGGGTGTGGACTGCACGGCAAACCTGTGCCACGGTCAACGATATGTTTCGGCTTACAACTCGACGGTTCGGTTCAGATCAGCTGTTGCACCTAAACACTGTTTATTTAGAACGACCAGGGACGTGTTCACCACGGGGGTTTCGAAGATTTTTGAATGCAACGAGGTGAATGAATGACTCCTCCGATCCACTCGCGTCGTTGAGACAGCTTTCATGCAGCGATGCCCATGCCCGTCTGATTGCTGCAACCGCGTAGCCCAACGTCCCGGCAGATCGGAATACAGATTTTTAAAACAGAGAAATGTGGGTGGGGGTGCGAGCCACGGTTGAAATTCGAAAGAGGTCTATCCTCGGTATCTACACGGGGTAATCGTCATGAATATTTTGGACGAACAACGACTTACCTGTCGCGCAGAATTGTCATGTTGGTCGAATTACTATTAGATTCGTTCGGCGTCTGATATTTGCTCCCTCCGCATTTAGACGGCGTCAGGATGTCGTGAACCTCGCGGTTACTACATATACGTTCGACTTGGATGCGATGGAGGAGGACTTCGACGAAGAGCCGCCGGAAAATTTGTATAGTGTTGATGCGTTTGGTTGTGGTACAGCCTTCCTATCGACACCGCCGAAAAGAGCTGATGTTCAATTCTTTACTCAGGAAACTGGACTCGTTTCATCAAGTGACTCCGCATACCGGTAGAAGAAGGTTCATACTTGAACTGATGTCGATCATTTCTAGCCATTCATGCGAGCCGAATCTGAAGGTCATTCCAGTCGTATATGACACCATGCCGGGGGTAAACCAACAACCCATAACTTGGGCTCTACTTCTGACATTGTTGCTCATAGGACAATATACCTTACCTCGCCTTCGTCGCCACCCAAGACATTTCGGCGTACTCGGAGCTCTCCTTCGACTACAGTCCGCTTCGTCAGCAGGAGTGGGAAAAAAGAACCTACAAGGAAAAGGGAAAGACGAGAAGCAAAAGAGCTAAGAAGGAAACCCGCTGTATGTGCGGATCCAAAAATTGTCGGGGGTTTCTGTAAGGCGTAATGAAGACTACGGCGCATGTATGCGGGTTTGGGGTTTTGGTATATTTTTTCGACGGGTACCTCGCTATGCAGCGAGCCACTGGCAGTTAGAGGAATTACTATCTTGATCATCGGAAACCGGCCGGTATGCTGTGGGTGGTGGGGGCGTGGGTGCCCTCCAAGTACTTGCTGCTTAGGCGTCATTTTGCGAGATATGTGGGTACTTGCGGCTTCTTGAAGCGAAAATCTCTCGGAAATGAAGCTATATTCTAGGCTGTATCCCAAGTTAATTGACATCTCCCAGAAATCTGCGCCGAATGCGCCTTAAATTGCCTAACAAACGCGATCACATGACCACACGCGTACGCCACGACAACAACTGAACCCGATCGACGAGTCGCTAAGGCTCCTACCATTTCCGTTTTAAACAGTTTTCAAACATTTATAAACGGTTAAAACGACCATTTAGTTTACGAACTTCTGTAAACGGTAAACAAATGTTATAAACAGTTTAAAACGGTTGGGTTGTAAATGGCCGGCCACTTGCCTTACCAACCAATTTGGCCATAGAAAACTGGGATTTTAGAGCTCAAATTTAGGCCCAACATAAATATCACCCTATGCCTACCTCGCGCTATGTCAACTTCGGGGATCTCGGGGATCTCGAATTTCAAGCTCGCCACACCCCGCGGTAACATGGTAGTCAGTTCGAATAACATAAGGGGTGAGCACGCCAGAGTCCTATGTGGCACCCGGCCCGAATATAATTATAATACAGTGGGGACAGGGCGGAAGGGTCTTGGAGTCCCGCCGCGGATCTTACACACCGCTGCAAGTACCGAAAAACATGGTTCTCCGTGCTCGATGTTATGAATATAGATATTCTCATGAAGCCATGGATAAAGGAAAGTCCCTTGTTCAGGCCAAAGTCATCCTGGGTGCCCGCCTTCCTACTTCGAGCCCAATTGAACCGAACTAATATATGTATGAATTTATTTCCGTTTAAACGGTTTTATAAACATTTGCAAACGTTTACGAATCGTTTACCATTCCTTAAGCGACAGTGACACCACAGGGAACCGGAACGTGTCCTTCGGGTCCAGCGCAGCCTTGAGGGCTTTGAGACGCGGGTAGTGTGTTCCGTAATATAGTTCGCTGCTGATGAAGTATGAGTAAGTAATTGAGCGCGAAGGTGAAGAAATCAAAAACGAAGAACGAGACATACCATTTAGGAGCCTGTCATCGATGTAGTTCAGATATGTGCTAATTCGGTGAAAAAAATAATAATAATTCAGCTTCTGCCAGCACACGACAAGAGACGCACCCATAATTCCAATCGGCAGGCTCATTATTCAGGATACTCGCAACCATCCCATCAAGGAAGGTAAACCCAGCAGCTGGGTACGGCGGTGCAGCGCTCGCAGACACAAACTGAATTGTAAACAAGGTTCGCGCTTTGCGAACGCGGTTGAATCGAGAGGGACGGCGTTGATCGCGCTAGCCGACCCACCATACAGCTCCACCTCCGCGAACCACTCCTATGAGGCACGTAATTATTATAAGCAGTACGAATCCGAAAAGCGATGGTCGGACTAGGCTTACCGTGGTCGACGAAAATCCCTCTGTCGCCATGTATGTGGCGAATGCCTCTATGGCGGCCGCGGACATCGGGGCCGCGCTGGGGGTCATAAGCGACTTCGTGTAGAAGGTGGTCAGATTCATCCGGCGCCGCGCTCGTGTTCAGCCCCTGCGGGCTCGCAAGCGTCACAACACTATCAATGTATGAGCCAGGAATATATTGCCGAGCTCGTCGCCGGTAGTGTGTTCAGGTACGGCGCGAATGTCGCGTTGAATAACTCGGGGGCGCCGTACCACGCGCCGTTCAGTTGCAAGTTGACTTTGCCACTGGAGGAGCCCTTGGTGAAGAGGAGCTCCGCGCCGAGTTCGGGGGGGACGTTCGTGGCGGCGAAGGTTTGGAGGGATGTGATGCTGTCGGCGGCTGTGGAGATGTCTAGATCATTCCAGATGTACTCCAGGACGATGGCGGAGGGCGGTGCGGGGAAGGTTTGCACTTCGATGGAAGTGACGATTCCGAAGGACGGCGAGGCGCCGCGGATGGCCTGCAGGTATTTTGGACTCAGTCAGAGAGAGAAGTTGAGGCATGCGCGGGTTTCAAAAACGCACCCAGTAAAGGTCCGGGTTTACTTTCGCGGAAGCAGAGACGATGGTGCCGTTACCTAGAACTACAGTTGCAGACTTCACAACATCGAGAGCGAGGCCCCATATTCGTGAGGTGAACCCGAACCTAGAACAAAACCAGTTAAAATAGTTGACACGTCTGTTTTGGGATGGTAGGCCGAACCCGCCATAACCTAGAGCCGCATTGAGTTTATAATTAACAGATGATCCAATAAAGGCACACCACTGTGTCCGCCGATTCCCACCTGGTTAGTGGAGCAAGGTGATGAGATCGATATCCCTAACACAAATTTGAACCTGCTCGACTCACGTAGCTGCACGTCCCATGGGGCATTGCTCGCCCCTTGGCATTCAACGCCAGAGCCACATCGCCGAGCCGGTTGCCTGTCTCGATCAAAGCCGTATTGTTGGAGGACCGGACGGTGATCGCTTTGAGCTTGCTCATGTCCACCACCAAGGCTCCGTCCTTTCCACCAAGGCCGTTGGCAATGTACGAGTGCTGTAGGGGAACAGTTAGAAGAAGACTGAACAGCAAGAAGTACGTCTACGCACCCCGCCGCTTCGCGCAACGACTTCAAGGTTTTGGGCCGCTCCAGCAGCGACGGCGGCTGAAACTTGGGCGACGGAGGTAGGAAAGGCGACAGCGATTGGGGAAATTGTGAATCGTCTATTAACTAAGGAAAAGCCAATCAACAAATGAGAATTTAGTGCCCTTCAGTCGAGAGAAACTCACAGGCTTGACTAACGGCCGTGAAGTTTTCATCCGTAGGATATACAGCGGAACTCCATGCGCAGACAAGGTGTTTTGCAAGTCAGGGATATTTTGAGCCACAGCGCTGAGAAAGATTGCCGCGAGATTGAGCAGTAAAAACGCAGCCATGGGAAGTTGGATTGTGTGAATCTGGGTGAACCAGGCTCTTATTAAATAGCGACGAGAAATAGGCGGGAGTTCCAACCGGAGAAGATGTTCATCATTGAACTCGAAGGGCCTCCCCGGCCCTGGCGAGCCCATACCGATCATATGATGACGCAGAGCGTATTTGCTGCGCCGTTTCTCCTCGCCAAAGCTGCCTCGGTATCCATCCCTTATGCCGCTTGCGGCCCAAGGTGACAAACCTTGCTTACAGTCGGTAGTGTTGCCGATGTCCGGTTCGGTCCGGTTTTTTGCTAAAATTTCCGAACCTCGAACCTGACCTGGGGTCCGGTTCGGGCGAAATGGGCGAACCCCGAACCGAACATCGGTCCGGTCCACCAATGGTTCAGTTCAGGTTCTGAATATGTTCAGACCTCAATGAACCACAAATTTTTCTCGCTTGATTTGGACGTAAAAACAATACGAAAGAGCAGTTGGTGGAGCCGTCCAGGTGGAAGGGCCACAGTTATGACGACCGGGGGCAGCCATTTTTGGTGGAATGAGCGCAAGTACGGACTATTTCTGCGAGATATGCACAAGGGATACCCAGATGGAGATCCAGAAAGTGAAGCCATGCTGGTGCACCATTTTAATCGAGAGCACGACATTCCCAAGCAGCCAGCATCCTCTCTTCATGAAGAAAGACCAGATAACGGGGATATGCCGATGAATTCGAAGAGAAGACGTGCATACCCAGTAGACCAGCTAGCAGCTCAGAAACTCAGGCCTGAAAAAGAGAGAGGTACCAGTGGGCTCGAGCCAGCAGAAGACAAGGAAATGTGTGTTGGGAGGAAACCATAGTAAAATGGGAGTAAATATAGGCCCGATGGTCAAAGGTGATGCGCTGGCAGTGTGCTGGCTCCTGGCTAATGTGGAGCACGCGGCAATTTTGTACATTGAATAATTTTGTTGCTGTTTTCAAATTAAATACCCTGTTTGAAGTGAGTTGGAAGACACAAGTTTATCTGCTGGTTTAACACAAAAAAAATTAACTGAAGCCCTCGACGAGCTGGTGCGGTGGTTGTTGTGAGATGGAAGTAAAGAGAAACGAGCGTGTTGCTGCCATCATGATTCACTTGATCTTCGCTTTTGGCTCTAACACTGTACATACTTAGTCTGATAGTAACAGGGGGTGCTTGTTGGCAGACCGTCAAATTACGTAAAAGCGTGGCTGTGCTAATTCGCGTTCTTTCCTTCATACTGCATGCAATGCAGCCGGAATATATCTCGAAATATTTGTAGGGGTTCCTGAACAGGAATGGACGACATTGTACAGCGATAATTAAGTATTTCACCTGGCCAATATCTCAAAGCAGCATCAACCCATAAATTGCTTACATAAAACCATGTTCACAAACTCATTCAGTATCATCACTCCAGCTCCACCTCTCTCTTAAGTGTGAAGAAAGTTTTGATTCGTTGAAAGGCATTCTATGTGCTCAAATATTCTCAGAATTATTGCCCCAGAAGGTGTCCCAGAACAAGGCCGCAAAAATTGATCGGTCGGCCAACAAAATGGTCGTGTTTACTAACAGACCATATACAGATACATCTTGATCGTCATCTGTGTATCGGTTCTGTAACAGAGACTAGTACATACTTGTATCGTCACTAATATATTGGTCTGTCACAGAGACTACTCTAACGCTGTCACAACATTTCTATTGACGCGAAGAAGGTTCGTGTACGCGATTTTTTTTTTTGGCGAATATTGTTATTTGAAGCACAGAAAATTTGAGGTTCACACAGGTTCGCACAGGTTCGGACAGGTCCAGGAAAATCCAACAATCTTTGAACCCTGAACCGCACCTGGGGACCGTCCGGTCCTTTGCTGATGCCTGAACCTGAACTGAGGTTCGGTTCGGGTTCGGTTCAGGTTCGGAATCGGTTCTGAACCGGACAGCGGCAACACGAACAGTCGGGTTCATAAACGAAAACTAAATGGTTGGAGCCTTACAAGTCACTGCTGCACTCTCAGATCATCCAGGCCATTGACAGACACTTCAAAATTACAGAACTCGCACCTCGTTGAATGGCAATGCGGTTGGTACTCCACAGTACGTCCGAGTTTTTGAGGCACCTGTAAACCTCATTGAAGTTGTTGTCCTAAAAGATAAATGACCGAGAGTGACCAGTCGCAGTAAAATTCTCGGAGCATGCTATAACTTGGAAGGAGGACACTTTTTTGGCATGTGCCTCACCACGGCTTCCTTGTGTGGAAAATTTTAAGGGTGGGTGTCCCTTGAGTTACTTATCATCTGACAAACTGCCGTATACCCTACTCATGAAAACGCAATTCTCGATCGTGGATTACAAACCCGGCATCTCCGTTAAAACACATTTCTCAATAGTGGATTACCAATCCAGCAACTCTCGCGTGCCCCTGCGGCCTGCTCCGAATCAATAAAATACATTTCTCAATCGTGGATTACAAATCCAGCAACTTCCGCCCAGGCGCCGTGAAACTGGCGTACTATCGGACGTGATATATCGAATCCCGCGAAATCCTCAAGCCTTCAGGTGTATGCAGCAACCCCCCAACCACCCCCAAGATTTTCTGCTTCGCTGATTGTCGTTGGCTGCCCAGCACCGGACGAAGCCCACTCTGAACTGGTTGAACGCCGTATTGGCCATGGCATAAAGCACATTGCTCCCGTTCTGCACTTTGATGCCCTGAGTCGTGAGGCACTTGATGCAGCTGGGCCCGCCAATGAAACCGGTCGCTGGCGCCCAGATGTATTCGCTGAGAACGTGCTCGGGGGAGAGGAAGTAGACGCGGATCTGGGTGGATTAAGGGATCCCAGTAGTAAGCAATGTAGAATATGCTGCAAGAGACACTTCGAACGTACCCCTGTGTATGTCGCAGTATTCGCGGTGATGGCAACGATTGGCGTGTAAAGGAGAACCTCGCTGGCCGGGATGTGTAGCACACCTGCCGGGGCCGTGGCTTTGCCGCCGCTGAGGAAGGGGGCAGTGATGACTCCTTGAACGATGGCGCCGGTAGAGTCCTGATAGTAGATACGGGTGTCACCGGTTGTGATTTGGGCGGCGGCCACGTTCCCAGAGGGGCGATGGGGACGAGGTTTGGAGAAGGTAAAACCGCCGTCGAGTTTCCGAACAGGGGACTGGCGCGTACGGCTGTGAAACATGTAGAGTACCTATGGGATCTCATGAGTATGGGATCCGCAGGTTAAATGTGCATACTGTGAGGAGCTGAGTGAAGAACATATTGGTATGTTCTAACAATTCTTCCTCTGGGCTCTGTTGTCTTATATAGCAGCCATTTCCGAAACATAACTGTCCTGCGCCGACGGCACCGGGGAATGGGTGGTCTAAGCTGGCGTTCAATTAAGCGCTCAATTGTCCGTCCTACGCGCCATTCGAATTGTCATCCAAAGGCCATCCAAATGCCATCCAAGACTTAAGCCTACAATCGCCATTCATATATACATAGTGTCGCACATTAGACTAGCTATCTCGCCCGATCATACGCGTTTTCTTGATCCCGTTGCATTGACAGCTACTATCTTCCGACTCGACTGCGAGGGGTTAGTGGGCCACCCCCACGTAGTCGGCATGTCAGAATGGGCTCTAGCAGATAATAGGTGGACAGGTGACGATGCCGACTCGGATACAATATTGATGGTGACATGGACTGGAACCGGCGATGGTTGAGTGGCAGTTCACTAATTTTTTTTCGCTTTCACGGGGTCAGTGGAGGAAGATTAATCTGTATTCTCGACACTGCCGACCACCCCTGCAAACTCTGAGTGAAAGGCGTACGTTCGAGTCCACTTCTTTCTTATTGGTTCGAATTCTCACCAAATTGACAGCCCCATTTGGAGAAACAGACCACCCGCGCCTCGCTCTGCTTCCCTCTCAGCCGCCATTACCCTTTCTACTGGAAGTCAATGGTGCCGATAGACAAGGATGGACCGTCAGCGTATACATTCTGAACATCGTCGCTGTCCCCCTTTTAATTGGACGTTGCGTATGCAAACTGTTTAGCGCCTCGCCGAAGGATACTCGACGGCATCAAGGCCAATCCAAATCAATTCGCTTTGCATGATGGATTTTACAGCTTTTCATAGTGAGTGATCCTGAGTAAATGTTATCCCACAACAGATTTGTCTCATGGCTACGACATCCTTCTCGGAGTCTTTATGTCGGAATCTACACAAGAATTCAACCAAACGGACCTATTAGCTAGTACAGAAAATACCCCGCCACCCGTTTCTGTTTCGGTCACCGTATGTTGAACCATCAATCTGTCAGTTCAGCTGAGATCCGCAAGACGGGGATGGACCGTCAGAGTATCCATTCCTGAACATCGTCGCTGTCGCCGTTCAATTGCATGTTGACGTACCGAAGCTGTTTAGCGCCAAGCCGAAGGACATTCGAGGTCAGCGCCAACGCAATTAACCCGCTTCGCAGGTTAAATGTTATCGCCAGGAGAAACCGTGCCAGCAGATGAGTAAAGTACGTGAATATTCTTTCTTGGAATACACAACTTACCAGACGCTCTTCTGATGTCTCTCCTTCCCCGAGGTAAAGCGTGCTAAATGGCGAGAGAAACTCGTGAGAACCAAGTGGTTTCTGTCATCGTACTACGGCCGTAATTCTTGTGCACGTTAGGCGCTTGTTTCCATTCATTCCTGCATTGCTTCTGCGAAGTCATCGGGGTCCTTGCATTTGAACCCGAAGACTCAACGCCAAATTCTCGATTTGGTCACAGCGACGGAAAAAACACATTACTGGTCGGTTATGTACAACATCGGAATTTCTGCCAAATAGAAAACGAGGAATGAAGGGAAAGAGAGTCGAAAACAAAGAACTTGAACCAATCGGTTTCAGCCAACCAAGTGCAAAAAAAAAAAAATTAAGCGAATAGCCCTTGCATTGACAAAGTCAACTTTCCAAAGGAGAAGGCATGAATATTCAACAGACATGGAGGTAAAACAAAGTTTGGTAGTCACCCTTGGGGCTAGCGAATAGTGAACTAATCGCGAGCTGATCGGGCTCACTGCCGCAGCAACACCATTCTATTTCAAGCACTAGTGTCGCGGGGGTGGTGCGTCCTCATTTGCGGGCTGTAATTCTTCAAGGTAAAACTGCTCTGAGGGATAAGTAGTATGGACCGATGTTGAACCTCCGGTTCAATGGGTGTTTGATGACTGTGATGTTCCGAAACTAAAACCAGGTAAGCTTCTGATTGATCCGAATTGTGGGACTTGACACTAGATAGAGCCGCGCAAGGAAGGGATACGGATGGACGTTTCATCGCCCAAAGCCATGTACGTTATCCGATCAGATCGTATGTTTAATTTTGGGTCGGCATTGCGCGGCATGTTGAAAAACAATCATTCGACAAAAGAACAAAACTCCAAACAACCAATTAAAAAACAATTGAAGCGAGCAGCCTTTGCTTTTTACAAACTCAAGCGTCCAAATAAACTCGCCTTCAGGTAGGAAACTTGTTAAAAACAGAGGGTGACCTAAGTATTGCCGATTTGGAACAGTTGAACTTCATCCACCAGGCGGCTGGCCGAGTCTTGGATCATCCTGCTGTGCGCTCCGCTCCAAACCCGCGGCAATCCGACCTTGGAACAACATTCCTACTGCCACTACGGCAGGTAAAGCTTAGGAGCTGCCGTAACAGCTTCTCGTCGCTACAATTAAGTACTTAACTATTCAAACTGACCTGCCTTCCCTTCTACTCTACGCGCCAGCAATGCTCTTCTTTCTCCGAGTCATCCTCGTTCATTTGTTCCTTGAGCACAGCAGCGCTGCCTCACTCCCCCTTCTACTTTCCCACCCTCTCGAAAGCCCTCAGCTACTGGACACTCGAACCTCTGAGTCGGTGGCCGCCTCTTGCGACAATCTCACCCACTGTCGCAAGCTCTCCGCCGTCGTCTGGTCCTGCCTCGCCACGATCTTCGCCTGCACCTGGGTCTCCGTTCACCCCAATGTTCCCCCGCCCAATCAGTCCCAGTTGGCGCTCTTCTGGGCAGGCTGAGGACCATGTTGATCGGAATCGTCGCCCCAGAGATGATGGTGGGCTTTGCCGCACGGCAATTTCTCGGGGCCCGCACGCTGTCGAAGGGTAGGTTAGCTTCGCAGACCGCACTCGAAAATCAATATCTGATGTGCGAAAATGTCTTACGTGTGTTAGAATTCAGATTCCGGCGCCCGCACCGCCTTTTTCTTCTGCATGGGCGGGTTCGTTTTCGTCGGAGGGATATCCCTTTGCAACCAAAGAACAGCTCTTTGCCTCTCCCCGCCTCCGCGATGCCATTCTCGCCATACACCCCAACGACATCACCGACAAAAGCAAGGGTGATTTTCTCTCCAAGGGTGTTGCTCTGCTGCAGGGTTTGTGGTTCAGCACGCAGTGCCTCGCGCGTGTACACCAGCGGCTGGCACTGACACAGCTTGAGGTCGCGACGTTGGCGTACGCGGTGGTGAAAGTGGTCGTATGGGTGCTTGGTGGGACAAGCCGCTTGGGGTGCAGCGGGGTATCGTCGTGTGGTTTCCAAGTCCAAACAGTGCAGATTCGGATTCGAATTCGAATGTACATCCAAATCCCAATACGAACTTGGATTCAAGCCTGAATTCGAACTTGCCGCCACTCGCGCTCTCTGGCGCCGTTCGGCTCGAACAGGAGACGCGCTCGTTCAGCTTCCTCGCCCCCCTCCTCGGTCCCTCCCCCGCCGCTTACGACCCCCTTGCCTCCACCGCCGTCCCCGCCCTCTGGTCCCTCCCCCTGCCCCCAAAACACCCAGCTCGCCGCCCTGGGCATCACCACCCTAGTCGGCACCGTCTTCGGCGGCATCCACTGCGCCGCGTGGCTCACATCGTACTCGACCCCCGTAGAAACGTGGTTGTGGCGGTCGTGCTCTGCGGCTATAACTGTCCTCCCGGCGGCGCTGATGGGGCATGTGGTGCTTTCGCGGACGGTGCGGTTCAATTTCCCGTTAAAACCGTGGAATCGAACCGCAAATCAAAAACCGATTTCAACACCGAGTTGGTAACGTGCTTAAAAGGGTGGGAGGCGCTGTCGCGCCGATCCTCATATGGAGCGAGAGATTCCAGTGTACATCGCCGCCCGGCTGGTGCTTATTGTGCTGCCCCTCATGGCACTGAGGAGGCTACCACCGTCCGCATTCGTGGAGGTGGATTGGGGCGTGTATATTCCGCACATGGGGCTTCTTTCGGGGTAAATGGTCAAGTATCCAATTCAAGTGGTCAGCTTGTAACCAGGATGGCGATACTACATAATACTTACACAGCTCCTGCCCTACGAAGTACTCCCTCAAAGTTCAATATTTTATGGCGGAGACGAGCAGTGGTCTCTGGTCTGCCGATACATTCCTTCTTGCAGAAACACTCTTTTACGTGCCGCGACGAAGATTCAAAGTGAGCTTCGTTGCCATGCAGAAAAGTGTGCAAACTTCGTCGAAGAAACGAAAGGCTGTTTCGAGTTCCAGGTGGATAATTATACTCACAGTCACAATCCAGCTGCTGGGAAGCGGCTATATATCGAGTCGCAGAAGTGAAAGAAGAGAAACAAAGAGCACGTGCGGTGGGTTGGGTTTGAACATTGCCAATATAACTGTAGCGCGATATCCGAGGAACAAAGTCTAATCTTAGTCTCTCGCAGCCAGACACTTCAATAGTACTGAATTCGTACCTCGTTATATTGGTAGCGGGCCCGGCATTGCCCGTGTCCGATTCGTCTTTTACAAGAATTTCCGTCATTTTCGATCTAGGCGCGTGGAGGGTTTCGTCTGAGGAAATCCACCGTCGAGTCATCGGACTTAGAAGGTTTGAGTCCCTCAAGCAGCTTGGCTACAGCACCGCTGGAATCAAGGGCACCAGGAACCGATCCAGCCAGTAGCTGCATTCCGTGACCAGCACAGATTGCCGAGCTCTGGCCCCCTTCTTCCGCGGGCGATCAGCAGAGGATCGGCAGAGGGCCAGATCTCCAGATCCGTGCCAGATCGTCAGCGGCAGAAGGCAACAGAAAATACTTGAAGCTTTCTTTTGCGTACGCACTGCACTCAAATAATATGAGCAAAGTAAATCAGGAATTTATCAATTAACACACACAAAAACAGCCGAGCTCGGCAAACTCTGGCCGCCACGGAATGCAGTGCTAGTCAACATTCAGGGGCAGGAACCGCACTGTGAGTGTCAAAGCTCATGAAATTCATAGGCTTGGGATACAAATTTCACAAGTCATGCTCAGTTTGCATGAAAACATATTTCAGGTACTTTGTCTTTCATGTATTTTTTCAGGTGTGTATAGCCATAGCAATAACATGCTGAATTTCACGGTTCAATCCCATAAATTCTTTTATCACAAAAAGGCATGAAATTCCAGTGCAGGCATGAATTTCATGATTTCCCAGGCTGTGGAGCCATGAGGAGCCTCCACCCGGTGGTTCAGCCAAGGTACAAAACTCAGGTCATGACCTCCCAAAATTTTCTACAAGTGTATGCACATGTGTGGCAGGCTGAAATAACAAGTCTTATATAACATCGTAAGCCCATTGATAGTTAGTTAACCCAATTCCTTATCCTTATGCCAAATTTCATATCTCACAAAGCTACTAATCCTAATAAATCAGCAATAAATTCAGTTAAGTCCTACCTGATGTACAGCTTTTTTTTTCAGCTCCTGTCTCTTCATGTTTCATTGGTTAATTGCATGGAGTTCATGACCAAAGTATGTGAAATAACTAGCTGGAATGTTACAAAAACTAACTGAAACAAAAGTGCATGACTTTCATTCATTTCACATGGATTCCATGGACATAGTGGATGGATATTATGCATAGAATGCATGAAATTTTATGTGAATTTCATGAGCTTTGACACACACAGTGCCGCAACATTCATTTCGTCGTTCCAAGCCGTCAGACAAGTGCCGGGACCAACATATAAGATGTCTCTTCAGCGGAGATTTGCATCGCTCGTCCAAATATGCTTCTCTGCCTGACGTTTCTCTCTCTTGCTGCCTCCGGTGCTTTGTCCAGTGCCACCGATCAGACAGTGCTCGCACCCGGCAATCACACTGACACGCTCTCAGTCTCGATTGCAAAATGTAACGGCGAGTTGCATTGGCTCGCGCTTAGCGACAAGATCGAGGATGCACAATGGGTACGTCTGCGTCATCTCTTCATTGTACATCAGTTTGGCGATTTCGCTACATGCACTGACCTTTGTATATTCATGCAGATTGATCTCATTCCCACCACAGGCGACTCCTCTGGCTGCTTGTACAACGTGCTGAATGGCTGGCCTAAGGAGGGCCCAGCTGTGGCCAAAACCACAGCTCAGCCGAATGATGAATACAAGAACTTTAAGGAGGAAAAGGCCGCCCTTGAACGAGTGAGTCCATCTCCATGAACAAGCTAGTGAATTATGTGTGTAGTTGACCACTTCCATTCACCATAGATCCAGGAGTTATACGCATCCGGCCAAGACAAGTGGAGCAAGCATTGGTGGCTCGTCATGCAGAAGCATGATGGGATGTATCTTACAGATACTTCCGCTTACAAGGAAAATGTTGGCCTTGGTAAGCAGCTTGGGAGCTATACGCCGGGTAATGCGAACGCGCTCTTACCTGTCGTAAAATGCAGGCAAGAGCACGAAAGATTGCCGCGCTTTCGTCGGTGCGGTCCACGATGTTGTGGCTACCAACGTAGCGCGATATGTGATGGACTATGGTGTATGGCATCTTGATCTCCACCTCAGTAATGTCCGCCGTCATTGTACATTATTTGGGGAACTCCTCTTGATGCCTTCACACGCTTGTAGATCTTATTTGACGATCGTGTCACTACAGCTCAGTTGGTGGACTGGGGGCTTTGGAAATCAGTTCCTTCGAATGACAAGGAAGAAGCTCAAGCTGCTGTACGTGCATGTCATGATTCATTTGTCACCATAATTGACTGGTATCGCTCAAGTACAATTACGGGTACAAGAAAGCGCAGGACCTCGTTCCTCTCGATACTTGTCCTTAAGGATAATGGGATCTGTGTTTTCCGGGATTCATAGAAATAAATGGGTGTTTGTTTGGTTGCCGAGGTGGACTTCTCTTGGTGCCGCTAGTGAAATTGGATCGAGTCCGAGAGTTGCGTAGAACAGCCAGAAGACGCCTCACCGACTACTGTCTCAATATGTAGGGGAGCAACCAACCAAGGACCGTGACATACCCGTTGCCTCTTTTTCAGGCAACGGAGGCCACCGTGAGCGTGACCGTTGCCTCAGAAGGCAACAAGATAAAATTTCTTCCCGCAGAAACAGACCAAATATGGTATTTCTAGCACTTATCCAGTGCTTCCTGAAGAAAAATACTGGTTTCATGACTTTCCTGACCTATTCCCAAGGCCAGGGATTTTTTCGCCAATGTCACGATTTTTCGAAGCAACCGAGCTCACCGTTACCGTGACAAAGGCAACGCAACGGACGGTCCGTTACCGTGACCGTTGCTCCCCTACACATAGAGACAGTACAACCAGGAAACCGGATGAGCATGTCCAAAACAAAAACGGTGCAAGTGGACACTGCACGACTGTCATTTAAAAATGTACTGGAAATCTGATTCTATATCCGGGCGCTCCGGAAGCTCCAGAGCGTCATGAACAAGAAGTTTCGTTTTTTCAACCCGACACGTGATCTTGGATCAAACTGAGTTCAATCAATGCATGCTTCGTTGAAGTTCGTGATCAAGCCTTTGAAATGCAGCGGTTGAGTTCAGGTTACCCATAAGCGTCAAAAAAAAAGTGCCGTATGACATTGATTATCCTGCGTTGATCCTGGTCGAGCCACGGCGGTGTAAGTGCTGTCGATAAGCGGAATTCAACTCGAATATGGAAGGCATGGTCGACCGGCGAGGCCATGTATCGACTTTCGGAGCAGATCGAAGGGAAATTGACTTACCAACAGCTTCCCCAGATCCTGGACGACGTTTTCTCCGCCCAGTCCTCCAAGCTAACTCCGAGCTCGGGACGGAACACAGGGGCGTGCGAATTTCGCCTTTACTTCCCCCATTCGGAAACGATCAACCATCGACGAACCGAACGACTTGACGACGACGACAAAAATTTAAATCGGCTCAAGCCACCCAGGCACCCGCCCAAAAATTAATGGGCTGGAAGCTGAATGAATGCCCTGGACTTGGAAACGGACGCGTTGGAAGGATTAGAAGCCCCAACATCGCATTGGCAGCACGGTCCCGCGTCTCCCGCTCTCAGTGCTCTTCGTTTCATCCAGCGGCTCACGTCGTCCATCCGACTCCACTTCAAGAAGTCCATTGCCTAGCACGTCGAACTCGGTTCAGGCGCCGCTGGCAGCCTACGGATTCACTTGGCCAGGACATTACCCTTCGAATTGTATCCCAGTGGTACTCTAGCGCAGGTTCAATCCCAATCAGCCACAGCGGAAATGGATGGTACCGAATTCATTCCTCACGGGTATGAGATTATCGACCTGATGCGGGAGGTGGAGGGGAGGGGTTACCACCATTTAGGGCGGTTTGTAATCTAATCCACACGATAGTCCGAATTTGGTGCTCGACGTGAGTGCAACCTCCGATTCCCCCCATCGTTGATTTTCTCTTTGAGGACTTCTCAGGACCTCTCCCTTCAAACAGTGTGAGCTGCGCCAGCAGGCCCTTGACGCGGCGAAGAAGGGGACGTGCGAGTGTCGGTGGTTCTTCGTTGTTGCGTTTTTTCTCCCCATTTCTTTACCACTTCATGAGCGGTCTTGGACAGTTTCGGCGCTTTTGTATCGATCCTTAGTTTTGACTGTTTCGTGTCGACTAATGAATGCAGCGATTCGATAGCTGCATGGATGGAACATTCAAAATGGTATTAATGTGAGTCATTTACGGCGGGTTTATGAGTTCGGGATGTTGAACTCCTCCCCGTGGCTTTGCACAATGCCAAAAAGCCGCATGCGGGTTGTGCCGCTTTTGCACAACCCGCCCATTGCGCCCGCCAGACCTGATCCGATAGCCGCATGGACGGGTGCATTCAAAATGGTATTCATGTGAGTCACTTATGGTGGGTTTATGAGTTCGGGATGAGGTATTACAGAGCTGGTGCGTGACTATCTTGCTAATCTGAAATGTATTGTCCACCTCATTGGCGCGCGGCCGGTCTCGTTCTGTAATTCAAGAGCCACGGCCTGAGCTATGCAAAATTGGTTTCAAAGAATCGGTAACCGCAAGGAGCACAGCGAGGTGTATTCTAGCTCGTCTCTGGATACTATAAAATGCAGCGTCTCATCCACTCAAAGAACAGACACAAATGCCCTCTCTCAAGTTTCTACTCCTCCTCGCGACGGTCTGTATCCCATATGCCGTCTCGGTAGACACGGATGACCACCGCTGGATTGCTCCCGGTGCCACCGACGTGCGCTCCCCGTGCCCTGGTCTTAATACGTGGGTTGCCTATAAATTTATCATGACTATACGTGAAATCTTTCAGTCTGGCAAATCACGGTTATCTTCCACGTAATGGCAAAGATATCTCCATTCCAATGATTCTTGACGCTGCGAAGGGTTTTTTTGAACCCACTCAATGGCCCAGTTCTCCCACTGATATGTTCTCATAGAAGGATTCAACTTCGCGCCTGACACCGTCCTTGCGGCTGCAAAGTTCGGTTTACTTTCTAGTTCCACCGCCACTACGACGCTCAACCTTGATGCGCTCAAATTGTCAGTAGTTCAAAATTCAACCCTCATGCGCAAATAGTAATTAAACTCGAACTTGCATCGACACAGGCACGGTCTGATCGAGAGCGATGCTTCAATATCGCGCGGCGACTTTGCGCTCGGCGACAACCTCCACTTCAACGAAACCATCTTCAGCACGCTCGCGAATGCCAGCTCGGGTGTAGATTATTACAACACCACCTCAGCGGGCCAGGTCCAACAGGAGCGGCTCGCCATCTCCCTCGCGACCAACCCCAATGTCACGAACACACCTAAGGAGATCAAACTGCGAAGCGACGCGTCCGCGCAATATCTTATGCTCATGGGAAATCCCTCCACTGGTGTCGCGCCGAAGACGTGCGTTGGCTGGCATCTTTAGTTCACGAGTATCGCTGACCCCTCGGTCAGATTCGTGCAGATATTCTTCAGAGAGGAACGGCTTCCGATTGCTGAGGGGTGGAAGAGATCGAACGTGACTATCAATGGAACGACGATGGGGGTGCTCAGCGCTGCTATTCGAGCGGCTTCCAATTGGACAGCCACCCAGGAGTGCGAGCCCCTCGTCCTTGGCCCGATGGCTTAACGAGTAAACCAGGATTGCCGAACTTTCAGCCATTTCGGCAAGTTGAAATAGCCCGATATGTTTTCCTCTTGTATTTCGACAACGAATTGTACATACTCGGAACGGCTGTCTCAATCGACCGGATATCCAGGGAGCCTTTCTGCGCGCTCCCAGGCCCTGAAACGCCCGTCATTTCTGTTCCCCCTGTTCATTGTGCTGCTGATCCGCACCATTTCCTCGCGGAGTGCACGAAGCTCACTGACGACTAGCGATTGCTCGCGGCGCTGTCCGTCAGAATTCGGAGAACGAGGTTGCGAGTCGCTACCCGCTCCCTCCCCGCTTCTCCTGGATTTTCCTGAGAGTGCATGGGGTCGCCGAGCCTCCTGTGTGTTCTGTTCCGACACAACCAGGTACGGATCGGGAAGGACCGCTTCCGGTTTCTTTATTTTCCGGCGCCACTTGTAGAACCCTAGTCCTAGTAGTGTTGCGATCATAGCCAGTGCAAGAACACCAGCGACGATTCCTGCGATCGTAGTGGTGGGAAGAGAGTTTCTAGGGGGGATGCTGAGGCCAAACAGATTCAATATTAATCGCGTGTCTAGAATGAGATCTCAGACGGGAAGACTGACGGGGGCGACGAGGTCGTGAGGAAGGGAGGAGATGGCGATGTTGGTGTTGTGGGTCTGTATGTAGATCAGCATGATAATCGTGTTGAGAAAGATTGCTGAAGCTGTGAAGAGGTGGACCCCAGCGAACACTTACAGGGTCGTGGAAGACGAAGTCAGAGTCGGATCCATAGCCCCAGTCGAGGACGGCGGAAGCGTTGTTGTATTCTGAGTCGAATCGACGAAACCTGGAAGTTCTGGATGTTAGCAAGAATATTAGAGAATATTAAACTCGTCGAGGGAGGACCATACATTTAGCGCTTTTCCACAAAAGTCCACTCATTGCGCTCCTCGCAGGCTGACAGGTCCCTCCACCAACTCCTCCAGCATAACTCGACGATACTTTCTGGCCGTAGCAGGCCACACCATCCCAGAATGTGCACGAGCCATTCGCTTGGTTGGGTTCAATGCCATCCTTCGGTGGGCTTTGTTCCCACATCATGCCGGTGTTGATACCTGTCGACCCCCCGACCAAATTCAGGGTGAAGCACTCCGCCCCCGTTATCGATCCGATGCCTACAAGGGGTGACACGGACCACCAAGACGTCGCCGCACTACTGTAGATGTACTGTGGTGCACAGGTTCCGTTCACGTAGAAGTTGATCTGAGCTGCTTTGCCTGGGCTCCAGTCAGCGAGGATGAGCGGTGGGAGATGTGCGACAGTCGTGAGGGTGCCAAAGAATTTCGGGGGGAGCATATCAAACGAAAGTGTTGTGACAGAGAAAGATCGTCCAGGGTGATCCTAAGAATGCATTCGGCGACATCGAGCCTTTATACTCTAGGTGCGATCATCTTCAAGTTGAAGACGCGCTTGCGAAAGTTAGGACAATTTTACCGCGCCACGGTCAGTGATCTTCATATCTAACCGGAGGACTCGGAGATCTTCTTGACGCGATGAGCAGATTGGAAATCATCCTGGTTTCCGACTCTTGAATCGTAACCCGGTATTTTTGAACGAGGTGACCGGTGTGCAATACTACATTCAAAGAGAATGACATGGTTCCATGATAAATTCGATTACTGTCGGGGAAAGTTCTACTGTCGCGGAAGCCCACCGCGTCGTGTTGACACATTCAACAGTCGACGAGTCCATTATGGCAAGACGAGATTACAAGTCAGTTGGGGTTCCCGGAATAAAGGCTACACAGATGTGAGTTTCCTGTGCGTAGATGTTACCTTCTCTAAATTTATCCCAGCGAACCATAAATAACGAGTGTTGCTGATATCCAAGCATCCAAAGAGATGGAAGCTGCGTACACAGCTGGGTAGAAGATGTGGCGCACCGAAACGGGAGCTGAACGTGTTGTAGTGCAGCAACGTCAGTGAATATGTGCTCACATATAGCGTATAAAAATTATTTAGCTTACATCTCGGACGGGAGGCGTTTCAAACATGGTTTTGGGTGACATCTAGCAACTAGATTGCAAAAACGGTTGGCAACTGAGGTCGTGCTGACACTTGGATTGGATGACTACAATGACTGTATTCAACAATTTACATCTTGAAAAGCTTGCTTCCGCGGGACTTCGTGTTGGGAGAATCGCGGATGGGTGATGGGATTGATCCAAACAGTGATCCTAGCCTGCAAAAACGGTACTTAGTTGACAAATTTTGTGCACCTAAGAAGTGCGTTGGTGCTCAGCGCCGCTATTCGAGCGGCTTCCAATTGGACGGCCACCCAGGAGTGCGAGCCCCTCGTCCTTGGCCCGATGGTTTAACGAGTAAACCAGGATTGCCGAACTTTCAGCCATTTCGGCAAGTTGCAATAGCCCGATACATTTTCAACGATGTTCGAAACTCGGCTTGGATGCTTCATACTTGTTCAATGATATCTAGTTACAATTTATTGACTTAACGCACGGCCGGTGGTCTAGAAAAGCTCGTTAACAGTCCATCGCAACGCCTTCCTCGGATAATCTGCACTTCGAGCCTATTAAAAGCACACTAACGAAACTATTCCCGCAGAACAGGCACCGATTCACCGCCCCAAGCAGCTCTTCAACCACCCACCCACGGCCCGCCTCTGGGGACTTTGGCTCGGCAGACTCAGATTCGAGGCGACAACCTTGGGATTTTGCTTGAAATAAAGCGGCTGACTCCTCAGGCCAGTGGTATTTCTTTCTTGGACGATTTATTCACTAGAAGCAGTCCCGGGAATATTTCCAGCTCCAGAAACCGGGTTCCCGATGTTCCTGGTTACGATTATACTCTGCATCAACAATGCTTCGTTGCAGGATGTAAGATTCCTGGTTCCTGAAATATATTTCTAGGAACATTTCCCGGCACATTTTCAGCGTACTGCCGCATCTGGTACATCCTCGTCTTGCACGGCGGTGTAAGTGCTGTCCATTGTCGATAAGCGGAGTTCAACTTGAATATGGAAGGAATGGTCGACCGGCGACTTTCGGAGCATATCGAAGGAAAATACACCTACGAACAGCTTCCCCAGATCCTGGACAACGCTTTCTCCGTCCAGTGTTGAACGTTGAACCCTCCTCCAAGCCAAGTCCGAGCTCGGGACGGAACACGGGGCGTGCGAATTTCGCCCTTTACTTCCCCCATTTGGAAACGACCAACCATCGACGAGCGACGACGACGGCAAAAATTAAAGTCGGACCAAGCCACCCAGGCACCCGCACAAAAATGAATGGGCTGGAAGTCGAATGAATGAATGCCCTGGACTTGAAAATGGACGCCGCTGTACGGTGAGTAATGGCCGTCCACTTCCGCTGTGGCTGACTTGGATTGAACCTGCGCTAGAGTACATACTGGACGCGGGCTGCAATTAGAATGGCAATACACTGGCCAAATGAATCTGTAGTCAGCCGGCGAACCAGCTTCGAACGCGCTAGGCAATGAACTTCTTGACATCGACGTGAGCCACCTCATGAAACGAATAGATGAAGAGCGGGAGTCGCGAACCGAACGCGGGACCGTGCTGCCAATGCGATATTGTGGCTTCTAATTCTTCCGACGCGTTCAATCGACAAGCACCCCCTTTTTAAACTAGTTTTTTTCTCGCTCGTCTCGTCCTCGCTCGTCTTTTCTCGCCTCGCTCTCGATGAGCCCCTCGTCCTTCACCGTGCTCCGCCGCCGCTCGCTGCGCCGCCCCGCCGTGATCCTCATTGTCATCTTCGCGATCTTGTTCTTAGGCCAATCGACACTGCGCGACCTCGGCTTCGACGCGCAGCACTCCACGCGCATCGCGTTCAAGTACGCTGCGGGCGCGCGCGCGCATGCCGCAGAGACGGTTACGCGCATGGTGTGGGCGACGCGCACCGTCACGCGCGACCCGCTCCCCACGCGCTTGCCTCCTCCCCAACCGAAGCGCAAGTCGAACTTACCCAAGAACACGCCAAACGCAAAGGACGAGTCGCACACGTACCACCCCTCCGGCCTCCTCCTCGTCAACCCCCGCGCCGCGCACCCCATCCCCGCCCTCATCCGCACCGCCGAAGCCGCCTGGGCGCACAAGCTCGCGCGCGCAAGCACCACCCTCCGCCAGGCCGCGGCCGAGTACACTAGGCGCCACGGCCGCTTGCCGCCGAGGGGCTTCGACGCGTGGTGGGGGTACGTGCGCGCGCGGCAGGTGCGGCTGCCGGACGAGTACGACCAGATCGAGCGCGATCTGGGGCCGTTCTACGGCGTGCGCGGGGGCGAGTTGAGAGCGGTGCAGCGCGCGTGGGAGGCGCATGTGGACTCGTACACGCTCGGCAAGGACATGGGGGACGGGCGGGACGCGTATGGGGAGCCGTACGCAGACGACGAGTCGGAGTCTTTCGGCACAGACGCGGACGCGGACGGCGCGCGCAAAGACCGCCTGCGCATGCTCAACTTCACGCTCCCCGCGGACCCCGCCGTGCGCCTCGAGCTCGCCACGGGCGGCTTCCAGCTCATCGAGCTCCTCAGTGAGGTCGAGGCGGAGCTGCCGCCGTTCAGGGCTGTGTTCAGTCCGCATGATAATCCGAATGTGGGGTTGGATGTGAGTGGTTTTTCGGTTCCCCTCCTTCCGGGTAGCTGTGTTGGGGTGTTAGAGGAACGTCCATCCCGCTCCATCTGCCCTTTACTGTCCGTCACCTGCTGACGGCGCGTTTCGTGGTGGTTCTCCGCTCTGCGCTTTCATTCTGGGATTGATTTCTTTTCTTTTCTTTTATTTCGAGTACTGACAAACTCTGCCTACAGTACGAGCTGCGCCAACAGGCGCTCGAGGCTGCGCGGAAGGGGACGTGTGCGTCGAGTTCTTCTTTCTCTTTCCCTCTCGCATCGTCTTTTTCATCGTTTTATCTGCTCAGCGCTCTTCCCCCCACCGAGCCCTTGCTGCAGAGCTTTGGTCTTCAAAGCTTCAAAGCCCGCCGATTCTCGAGCCATTGACGGAGTCGCAGCACGCTACGTGCGTGACACTCCTTGTGCGCTGCACTACTTTGTGGCGTGTCTTTCGTCTCATTCCGCCGCGGCGAGCTGTGACTTTGGGGGGGATGAGCCGTCCCTGTGGGCGGAGACTACTGTGTCGCGTCCTTGCGCTGGCTGGACGCTTCCGTTCACTCTCTTGCTGTCGTTCGGGCTTTCACGATCGTGATCGTCGAGTGTCGAGCGGCATGCGCACTCGATTCTTCGTCTCGTTTTGCATGGATCCACCCATGGTCCAGGCGCGTTCTCTCGTTCTCTTTCATTACTGGCGTATGCGCTGGGAGTATGGATTTCGGAGGCGATGCTTCTTTATTCACGCGTTGTGGAGGGAGGAGAATCGGCGCCGCATTATGGTCGCTCTCGTCCTCGTGTTGCTCGAGGCTTCCGCCTTCCGCTCTCTCACCGGTGCAGCTGGCTGGCGTGTTTCGATGCTCGTCATTTCTTTTTAGCGGAGAGCCGTTGCCCGCGCTCTTTCCAATGCCATTTCTCTCCATTCGCTTTCTATCTACATCTTCGCTTATTCTCCCTCCCCTCTCCCATCTATCGCAGACGTAGACACCACCCACCCCCCGCCGCAGAAACACGCCGGCTGGCTGTCCGCGTGCCCGCCCTTCTCGCGCGCGTGGCGCGACTTCAACGACGGGAAGATTCCGCCGCCGTATGAGAGGGAGAAGCCGAATTGGGGGGTGCCGGGTGTTCCGGGAGGGGAGGGGGAGGAGGGGTGAGTGCGTTTTTTTTGTAGAAGAGGGGAGTGGGGTGGGATGCCTGGAGAAGCGGTGGGGATGATTGGCGTTGCCAGACGGGGAGGCTGCCCTCGGGCTGGTTGAGCGTCTAGATCGGATGGCGGGACCCTGGCGCGGGTGGCCGAGGCGCTGACCGTCGGAATGGCTCCCATGGGGTGCAGAGACTTCGACCGGTGCACGGAGAGGTTCACGCGAGGCTTGGAGGTGCTTGACATGGCGAGGGAGAGGTTGGGGAGACTGGCGCGTCGGGAGACCCCATCGGGGAGGGGATGGGCTCGCGCGTCAGCCGCCGCCGCTTTACGAAGCGAGATGTTGGCGTGGGCTGAAATGAGGAGGGAGAGATTCGAGAGGCCGACACGAAGCTCGGAGCGTCGCGGAGGGTGGTTGACATGCAGAAATTTGGTGGCTGACGCGTCGCTCCTGTCTCCAAACTCCCCCTTCCTTCCCTTATCTCTTCGTCTTCGCCTTCCTTTCCCATCCCTCCGCATATACTGATCCTCCCTTCTCCTCAGCCCCAAATCGTTCGTCCACGACGCCCTCCTCGCCGCCGACCCCTGCCACCACCCGACTCTCCTCCGCTCGCACGGCGCGTATCTCGCGCACGGCACAGGCCCGGCGCCGTACCGAACGCTGGTGCCGCAGTTCAGCTACAGCGTGACGCCGCTGCATGCGGATGTGAGGGTGGCGTTGCCGCTTAATTGGGTGCGTTGGCTTCACTCCTTTGCGCGTTTGTCCTTTTGTTGGGGAGGGGGGCGAGGGTGTTTTGAGGGCCAGATCCCTATCCTCTTCGCATCGCTCTATCGCACTCCTGCCCGTTACATCCCTTCCCTTCTATTCTTTCCCGCCTTGCCCGACGTTTACTGACTGAGATCTTTCCCCCCCTTCCACAGGTCCCCGACGACCTCCCAAACGAAGGCCGCCCCCCGCCGCTCGGGCTCGCCTGGGCCGAGCGCGTCGACGCGCGTCTGCAGTGGCGCGGCAGCAACACGGGCATCTGGCACGCCTCGGACGGGCGCTGGCGCGAGGCCCACCGCATACGGCTCGCGGCGCTCGGCGCGGGTGTCGGGAGCGTGAATGTTAGCGTGCTGGATCCAGGCGTGCCGGACGCCTTCAGTGACGTTACGGGCGGTGGCGTGGGGTTCAGGGCGCAGAGAGGCGGTGGGGAGGGCCCCGACGGGGCGGAATTTAATTTTGATGAAGACGACGATGGCGAGGAGCATGGGCGCGGCGCGAGGCCTGTCGGCCCTGCGCTTCCCGTTCTGCGGCGCGCGCCTGGTCCCCGCGCTGTTTGATGTCGCGTTCGCGGGGAACCCGATGAACTATGAGCCGGTGTAGTGCGATGTGCTGGAGAGGATATTTGAGTGGCTCTGTTACACCCCTTTGAATGAGAATGGAGCGAGAAAAGAGAGGGTTATATGGGTGGTGACTTTCGCACAGGACCAGGTGCAATTTTTAGGGAATGGGAATAAGATATATGGAAATCAGCCGAGTAGATGTCCTCGTGTTTTAGCGTAGGGCCTTTTGTTCGTTTTCTTTGCAGAAATCTGCAGAACAGGGTACTTGAAATCCCGGGAATCAACGCCCTACCCCAGATCCTCCGCATCTTCATCGTCGGGTACTGTACTGGGATACCTACACGCCTGCCAACAACCAATTCCGGTGAAAACGCCCCAAATTCCATCCACGTACGAAACGGGTTCTATCGTCTCTACATGCCCGATGATCCAGGGGATAGAAGATGCATAGGCCACCGCTCGAAGCACTGCGCTGAGGACCGCAGCGGCTTTGTACTCCCCCGCGAATACCTTGCACGATAATTGAGAGTCAGCTGGAACACGTTGTGCGTCATGTGCAGCGCAGTGAGGAGCGCGAGGATGTCCACGGGAATGGTGCGCGGGTGCTCAGCGTTTTGCGGCGGCATGACGGATGCAATGAGAAACGTTGGTGCAGATTCCCTGTGTAGATTGCCAGGAGGATGGTTGTAAATATCTGCGGCATTGGTAAGATTATTGATTTAACGGGTTGATTTGAGAGATGGGAACGTACCCCGCATTTCCACCGCCAATCCGTACGCGCGTCCAGCCGGGCACTCATGCGCTCCTGATGCGTCGTGTTTAAGAATCTCAGGTGCGGTGCCTGGAATATCTGAACTCGGACACGCAAGACGGCGAGAAGCATGAGCAATGTGGCGGGCAGCTCCATAGGAACCAAGAACACGGTCGAGACATTCCATTGAACAAAGATGATTAATGCCGATAAAGTGGCGGCCACGGTACAGAGTGTGCCCGGGACGCTAATGAATGCAATAGTTGTTCGAGAGGCCCAGTATCTGCACTTGAGGATGATGAGGAAGAAGGACCCGAGAAGCCTGTTGAGAGCATGTCAGATTGTGTATGCCCACAGCGACTCGGCGGCATCTCACCGAAAGTATATCTGCAGGGAATAGGGGCGGGGGATCTTTGGAGCATTATGCTCATGCTTTGTGGACCGTTTGTATTCATTTAGGATGAGGTGGCGTCGAAGGGGCATCTCGTGCTGAAAATCACCGTGCAGGAACATCCCTGGCGTGACGCTCGAGTACGACAACTGCCAGGTTATATTCATGTGGTCTTGAGCTATATTATTTCTCTGATTTAGTGTTCACCAGAAAGAAACCACAGACCTGAGATCGTACGGTTCACGACGTCCGGTAGGCCACTGAGGCTCTCACACGACTCGCGATTTATTGGAACGGGGATGATATCCTTTGAGAGCGCCGTGAATCAAGGCACAGAGACTGCACACGAACCAAGATGACCGACCTTTGGTCCTGCGGTGTGTGGAAAGACATCCTTGTAGAAGGCGGCGTGCGGAAGGACATCCATGTACGGCGCGTAGGCGCTCTCTTCTCGGAAACCGCCCTCTACGTCAGGATCCGGGACCAAAAGTTGGACCATTGTTTCCCAATTCCCACTGTGAAGGTATAACCGACGGCAGCGATTGAGGTGCAACGGGACCTCCCGAACTATCTCGCACTGCAAGTGAATTTGTTAATTGACGTTTTGCAGGGATGAATGAAAACCAAAAATGTATCAGCACTAACCGCGCTGTGGTTATTGCTGTTTGCAATAAAGTTGGCCGAGCTGCCTTTTTCGGAAGTACCACACTTTTTTGTGCAGAACCTTCCGCTCGCCGTATCTCACCCATTTCCCCATATTTCTTCATAAAATAAAACATTTCGGACACTCCTACCTCGGGCGCAGGCCCTGAGCACAAAAGCTAGGTGATTCCGCCGAGAAATAAAATATTTAGTCGAAATAGTATACTTCACAGAAATTCCTACATAACTCTTCAACACAGGCAGCTATTGACACAAAAAAAATATGGCAAATACTACACCTCACTGCGAACCTCCCTACGTTGAGACTTTGAGGATGCGTCAACTGTTACCGTCGCCGTCGTCGTCAAAGCGCGTCACACCAGTGATGAGATTTGCAACGTGACTCTCTGCCTCTCGAACTCTTTGTACACTCCTCCATCCACTCAAATCATGCCCAAGGGAGTCTCTATTGCCGAATCAACGTGTTGGACTGTCGTACGCATGCTCGCATGCCGGAAGAAGCCCACGGAAGTGCATGCTTTCACCGATGTCAGTCCTCGGCAACAACGTCGCATTTGGAAGCTCTGGCGTGAAACTTCGGAAGTCAAACCCACGCGTGAAGGTCCAGAAACAAGAGGACGACCCCGCAATCTCACCTCGGACGATGTCGCGGTCTGTTTCTCCGAAATCAAGGCGGGGCCCGGATAATTCACACATTCTCTAGTTTCTCCAGGGTTCTATTGACAGGACTTGCGATACTTATCTGGATGAGCTTCAGGAGGCTCTTGGGGCCATTTGTGGTGCAGAAGTATCTCACGCAACTATCTGGCGGACACTACGAAGGTCGGGTTATCGAATGAAGAAGGTAACATCAACACAGGTAATCTCGACGTCTCTGACAGTCAGCAGATCACCCGTAAAGCCATGGAGCGTAGTGTCCGCAAACGAGCTGCCTATACCTTCAAAATTGGCTCTAGATACCGCTCAGAGCAGCTTGTATTCGTTGATGAGAGTGCTGCAGATCGACGGACCACATACAGAGGTTATGCATGGGCTTTTGGCGGTAACCGTGCTGTCCGGAAGGCATTCTTTGTCCGGGGGCGTAGGTAAGTGTTCTGGCTATTTATATACCTCATTCTCATCGCATACAGGTACTCCATTCTCCCCGCGTTGTCCCTAGATGGGATTATTAGTGTTGACATTGTCGAGGGATCATTCAATACAATTCGCTTTGCGCGTTTTATTGATGGTCTGCTCGACCAAATGAACCACTTCCCCGCGCCGAACTCGGTCATTGTCATGGACAATTGCCGCATCCACAAGTGCCCAGAGGTCCTGGACATGATCACCAAGCGGTAAGTGTAAATCATCATGTTCTTTGACCATTGTAATAATTTATTGCAGAGGGATGCGATACGTGTTTCTGCCGCCTTACTCACCCGATTACAATCCCATCGAGCTTGCTTTCTCCGCCATCAAGGCTTACATTCGCCGTAATGGCGGTATTCTTCGGGCGGCGATGGGCGAGACAGATGATGCGGATGTGTATATCAAGCTGATAGAAGCGGTGTATTCAGTGTCTGCAGAAGATGCTGCAGGCTGGTTTCGCCATGCAGGTTATTGAATGAATCATGTACTCATTATTGAATCCATTATCGACTACATTCAAGCATAGCGGGCACCGTTCTGAGCCTCCACACGGAGACGCTTCTTCTCGACCTTCCGGATCCGAGTAATATCTGCCGTGGCATACGCCAAAATTTTAGTAGCAGTGCCATGGGGAAGCTCTGGAATCAGACGCTTCAGATCATTGACCTGAAGCGTCTCGAGATCAACGACACGAACATACTTCTCGCGCTGAAAGTCCGGGGCGTACTGACTGAAGTTGTGATCATCAGCACCCCGCGGACCATCATCGAGGCTCCGGAGCCAAGACTCAAGGCGTGGAAAGAGCCTGGCATCTTCGATCTCCTGTGGAGGGGAACTGGGCACATCCCCGTAACGGTTTGAGAGCTTGGGGGGCTGGCGGGGTATGGTACGGTGGCCACCATGGCGCCGGGGGGTACCCATACGGGGACATGCTGGCCATTGAAGTGACAGCCGGCATGCTCGGAGGTTGAGGCGCAGGCACAGGTTTCGGCTGACCACTCCCTACCTTGAGCTTCGGAGGTGGAGTCGTAGTAGATGCGTATCCACTTTTCTGGACACTAATCAGCCGGCAATGGAAAGAAAGGTGCAGACATACCAAAAAAAATTGCCCACGTCGAGAGATCTTGCTTTGAAAGCTGCACATGTCCCTCCGTACGCTTGATGCATCCATGTCCGCCGTGCTCGAGGCAAGCATTGTCTGCTTCGAGCTGAGCTACAAGCTGTGGCATGCTCTTGTCTTCGACTTGACTTTCTTGCCGTCCACCTCGTCTCCTTCGCCATCCCCTTCGGACTCCTCGGAATCCGACTCCCCGCGCTTCTGTAATAGATTTTTATCAGCCCCGGGCTTCCCAGTGGATATAATAGGACTGACGCGCTTCTTCTTCTTGCTCTCTTTTTTCCCATCTGCGTTTCCCTTTCCCTTTGTAATGGCTGCAAGATCCTTCAGCTCGACCTTGAATTCTTTCGTGGATCTTGTCGTCAATTGTGCGGCACGCGCCGCGGTAACCATGTCCTCCAGTTCGATGTCATTCGAGAGATGGGTGAACGCCGTTGTACGGGGCTGTGTAGTAAAGCGGTAGGCGACACGGACGGACTTGGGGGGGAGTGACATGGTGTCTGCAAGCGTCAACAGCAGGTCCTTGAAGGTGATGGTTGAGGACACAGTTACTGTCGAGTTAGCGCCTGCAAACGGAACGGAAAGCTTGAGGTCAAAAGGTTCGTTGTCTGTCCACAGGTCAAACCAGGTAGATCCACAAATAATACAAATTTACCGTCTGATTCAAGCTCATCTTCGACTGATTTCTGCGAGCCGCTCCCACTCTCCGGAGACGCTGATCCCTGAGTCTCCCTTCCCTCGTCTGCGCTCTCCTCCAGCTCTTCGCCATCCACTGTGCCGTCATCTACCAGCCCAGCCGCAAAAATTGTCTTGCCGCCGGTAGTACCTTTCCGAACCAACAGAGCTTCAGTCTCCGAGTCATCAAGTTCGTCCTCTTCCAAAGCAGGTGACAAGCGGCCTTTGCTCAGCCAGTACCGGCCAACGGCGGCTGATACTTCCTCCTGAGAGGGGTTCCGAGGAGGTGTGGGGTCCGGGGAAGATATTAGGTCTACTGGCTCGGGCCTGGGTGTTGGCTCAGGAGTAGAAACCTCAGGGGCCTTGGGGCCAAGGAGGCGCAACTTGAGAGTAAGTCGTGGCTCCTCGGCCTTAGCTTTCTTTTTCGGTGGTCTGGTGGCATCCTTCTTCTTCGCCTTTTGGCCTGGACGAGTTTCTTGGCCTTCGCGGCCTTTTTACTAGGTGCCATGAAGTGAAAGGAGCAGAGAGTCACAGTGTGGACGTGCCTCGACGGCGACGGCGACGGTAAGGATGGATGCATTTCCAAAAGCTCAACGTAGAGACATTCGTAGTGAGGTGTAGTATGTACCATATTTTTTGTGTGTCAATATCTGCCCGCGTTGAGGAGTTATATAGGAATTTCTGTGAAGTATACTATTTCGACTAAATATTTTATTTCTTGGTTGAATCCACTTAGATTTTGCGCTCAGGGCCTGCGCCCGAGGTAGGAGTGTCTGAAACATCTTATTTTGTGAAGAAATATGGGGAAATGGGCGAGGGTACGGCGAGCGGAAGGTTCTACACAAAAAAGCATGGTACTTCCGAAAAAGGCAGCTCGGCCAACTTTATTGCAAACAGCAATAAATTCCTCATGCCTTTGCAAGTACACATCACGGCGGAACAGCCGAGATTCGCGGACGACGCGGAGTTGCGTGCTGTGAATGGGGGGGTGAGTAAACAAAAACTGGGCTGAGTCTAGCCAGATACGCACCGAGTGATGATGTGGGGATGATTTTTAAGCATGTCATCGTTTCTTGGCTTCTGACGACCATTGGATTTCCCACTCTCCCTTGTATCAATGGAATCATTCTTCCTGCTGGGACAACCGCTGGGCACTTCGTGCCGTTCGAGCAGTGGTATGTTTATTGCAAAGGAGTCCAAGGCACGAGCTGCGGGCCCTCCATTGTAGTCTTTAGGCGCATGTAGTGGGAACCTAGCGATCAGGATGAGTCGATTGAAATATTTCTAGTTAGGGTGAGGCACCCACGGCAGGTTTTCGAACAGCGACAGGGCACCGGCGAACTCAAGAGGAAACGAGGATGTATAGTTTGTGAAATGGTCGAGGAGGGAAGGGGAGCGGGGGAGAATCATGAAGGATGCGCGGAGATCATAGTTTGATCCAGGATATCTGCGACTAGGACCCCAGTCGTTAGAAAATCGCGGCAGAGAGTGGGGCAGGCCTTACCAATATTTCGGTCGGGATTTGAAACGTGACGTTGGTGTATATTTCCGCATCGGAAAGACGGACTCCACGGAAGACAATGTCTGAGAATATGGTCTTCTCCAACATGTGACCCATCCTGTACCGTCGGACATAGGATGAATATTGCCTCGCTTCTTCCATCGGGTCCCTTCAGAAGTTGTACTCCGTCCAAGATCAGGTTGGAGACTGGTCAACAGCTCGAGTTGCTCGTCATCAGTTGCACGCTGCCAACTCGTCACCGCTATATCGAATGGATCATTCAGCCCGACAAGGGCTGAACAACGTCGCTGCGATTGGCGACATTATGGATATCCGTCGCATTGGAAAAGAGTTCGCGAGGGGGGAACTCGAGGAGTCGCCAGCGGAGCAGTGTGAAGAACTGGAAGAGTCGCCAACGGAGCGGTGTCAAGAGGGGGAATCCGAGGAAAAAGATCATAATCAAGGTTGCGGCTATGGCGGTTAGGATCAGGATGCACCATTGCCAAGACCTCCAGTTGCGTAGCTGTGGTCCAGTTCGGCGGGAAATTCCTTTTTCAGGCATCGACCAGTGTACCAGATGGTGGTTTGAAGAGGAGGTAAGGGTCAGATCTCTTGACTTGTTATATATTGCTTTTGGGCGTCTAAGCGGGACCGACGCGTCCACCAAATCATGATCTTGATGAAAACAGCTCAATATTTGAATGAGAATAACGATAAGTATCAGGGAAGCTTAAGTAAGGTATGACAGAGATGTCAAGTCAGGGATACGAATACAATGGCAATAGTGCTCGCGGAAGCGTAAAAAATCCATCATCCCGTCGAGGTGGAAGACGGCACATACGGCAAAAATCCACCGCAATACGGCCATGGAACCTCTCTCTCAAGCTCTAGCCCACACTCGCAGTGCAGAAAGGAATTGTGGAGGAAACCCTAACCCTAAGTTAACAAGCGCCGGCGGCACGGCATACGGCGCTTCGAGCCTGGAAATGCAAGCACCGCGACAGGAAGGGGTGATGAGGCGGGGAAGGGTCGGGAAAGGACAGCACCAAGTTGGACTTGCACTTACATCATTATGGCTGGCTTTGTACTATCCTGCGTCTTTCTTTCTTTTCCACATTTTTTTTTGGTAAAGACGCGGTGGCTGCAGGTGCACGGATGATGGTCGATGCATACGCACAGACGTACATCCCATCCAATCCATTGGATGCTATTGCAAAGCGAATTCATCCGATGTGCCTCGGGCCACATGTGCGATCCACTTCACGCCCTTCTCGAGATGATTCCCAGCTTTGACTGGTTCTCCACTTCCAGATGCGCAGATGACGACGGAGGGCAATGGCACAACAAGGAAGAGCCGCTCGAGGCTTTATCCCGTGCCACCGAGACCATGCGGCACCCAGCACCCAATGTCTGAAGATGAAGCAGCGTGCACGGGAGGATTGTGTGTGGCGGGACGAGGATGACTGGCTCTGCCATAGTATGCGACCAGCAGGTTTGAACAAACACAAGTTTGATTTATAGGCTTCTAACAACACACTCTACAATGTACTAGCAATATGCAACCACCAACAACAACACTGCTAGGAACCTAGGGATGGTCCGGGGTTGTGTTTATATGAGGTGGATACAAGATGGCTGGACCACCAGGTCGAGAACACCAGGGCAGAGGTTGTAGGTTTGTGAAAAATCCCTCGCCTTATGCGACCCTAAGGACTACTGAGGCTAACTCCAAATGACTCAAGTCTCAAACAGCAAGACTCTCCTTGACCGCTGACCTATTCCTTAACCAAAAACAGGAACCTTTCCGCTTTTATCGGCACTAGCTCACTACAAGTGTCCAGCTAGCCACCCACACACTACGACAGAGCTTCCGTCTATACTCGCTATGTTGCAAAGTATCCGGAATTTTGATCTGTCGATTACTGCTATTTGCGGAACATAAGGCGCGAGCACTTTTTTTTTTTCCGTTTTGGGCACTTTTTTGATCCTGGATTTCTTTTCCCCCTAGCGCCTTCATTTCTTGTCCGATTGCCTCAAAACCCGGCGCGTTCAATTCCTGGGCTTAGGATACAGTGTATAGCCGATTCGAAATATTTTCATAACGTGTTCCATGTCCGTTGCGGAGAGGCATCGAGTTTTCGCTGTTTACCCTCCCGGAACTGGAGAGGTGATCGGAAGCTCCAAAGACTTGTCAGAATACTCTAGCTACTATCTTTTGCTGCACTAGATAGTTTAAACCTCAATGTTACCACCATAAACACTGAAATAAGTCCCGGGAAGGTGGACCACGGCAGTATTTGACAGCAACATTGTTGACCCTACCTCAAAGGACGGGCCACACTCAGTGGCTAATATTTTGACTGAACAGTCTTTTCGATCGCTATTACTGCACTGTCGACTCAATTTTTCCAGAACTGCCGTGGGAAAGCAGAGCGAGGCACAAGAATCCACATCAGAGTCAGAATCACACATAATGCACTTTGTTGCCTATACTGGCCTTTTGGGTATGCGGAAAATTACCGGGGCCCTCAGGAATTAGTATTTCCCATAGCAGAGTGTCTGAGAATCTTGAATCCGTGCAGAAAATCTCCGAGACGCGTAAACGACGTGTCTGAAAGCGCAATCAAGTCACATTCACGTGGTGTAACAAGTGACATTCCAAAATTTGCCTTCGCTTGTCGTCATGTCGTGCGTCACCCTCAATGACCAAGACTTCTCGCCTCTCTGCACCTCGGAAGCAGAGGACCACTAGGAGCTCTGCCCCACAGCCCAGCCTTGCCCCCTCTTCTAGCACACCTAATCTTCAATTGTCGCATGACGTGGACTTTGAGGACCCAGACCCCGGGGATACTCCTTACTCCCCGGTGGAAGCTCTCACACGTTCTTCTTCCATCACCCCACCTCCGAAAATACTTCTCCCCACGAAGAAGAAGCGAGCTGTCAGTAATGACAGCGATTCCGAGATCGAGAAGCCAAGGAAAAAAGAAGAAGGCCGCGGAGGTGGTTAGGCCCGGAGGACCGTAGTGCGTGCAATGATTTACCCCATATTCCTCTCTGAACTGCATCACAGAACTCGTTCTCATGATACCTCGCGCTGAGCTTGACGGCAGTCAGCGGGTGCTTTTGACTCATGCCACGACATTTCAAGAAGCTCTGGATCTTATCCACGAGACTATCAGCTGCGCGGATATAGCGGTGAAGCCGGTTCTCACATACAAACTCAGTAATGCGACAAAATCGACGGAAGCTGTCTGCCTGGGCTCAGACACTGACTGGGAAGGGTGCCTCGAATCGGTAACGGCCGCTGAGAAACCGTCAAAACCGATTTCGGTCAAGATCAATATCACGGAACAGGTGAGTCCTGATCTACAACACTTTATCGTGTTTCTAAGTCCATCCAGTACATCGCCTCTCTCCGCGTTAAGCTCAAAATCAAGCTCCCCAGTGCTGTGGGAGCGAAAACCGGACGAGGGAAACAGAAAATCCAGATTATGGACCTTGAACATGCTGAATCCGGCGACAATGATTTCGACGACGGCCTCGGTATCATGGAGAAAGAAAAGAGCGCCTCGGGGAACTGCAAGGCAAGTATAGTCGCTGCCAGCTCTGCGGTCCCGATAAGGCCTGCAAAGTCGATATCAACGGTAATCATTGCAGGCTGAGCAACAATCAGCTTCGCGCATGGTCTATGGCTTTAGTTTGTGTCTTCCTTTCCTTCAGTAGGGCTCAAACTGATACTTTTCAGGTGCTTGAGACGCGTGGGGTGACCCTGTCGACTCCTCCAAATGATTCGTTGTTTGGAATGTTCTTCAAAAATTCGAAGCCCACTCCGGCATCGTCAATGGCGCATCCATCCTTCCCCTTCCCTCCCTACATGCCAATGAACTCGATGAACCCGTATGGGATGATGCCCTGGGGCATGCCTGGCATGCCATCCCTTGCGCCCCCCATGTCTCCGGTTACACCGACCCCGAACCCGCAGATTGTGCGTGCCTGGGGTCCAACCGGCGGTCGCCTCCCATCCCATCGAGTGATCCTGTGGACATGGCAGCTGCCAGCGTGTATCCGGAGATTACCAGCTTTCTTCGCAAGCTGGATGAATTCCATCTGAAGCGCGATCTGCTCAAGTACATCCCTCTTTTTGAAGAGCTCGACTTTTTCAATATCGAACGAGATTTCTAAGCTCGACACAGCAACGGCATTGCGTGGTGCGATGGATATCAGTCTGGGTAATGCAACCTTCCTCTTGGAGCAGGTTCGAGGGGAGATGAAATGCACTGATCGCAAGAGGCGCACACTGGGAGCGGGCGCCTGATATGTCTTTTAACCTTCCTGTCTTTACTTGCCCCTGGTTCACAGTCCTTACTCGTTTATTGTCTGCCGTCACTACCAGAATCAATATACCCGTTCACGATTCAACCATGAAAACCGAAGTAGTAAACTACGCAATACATGCCTAGTGACTAATAGCTGGAATTCTCGAACCATCCTTTTGACGCCTCTGCGGTGACTTGCTCTAGAGCTCCGTACAAAAACAAAAACGGAGCTGCAGCATCTCCTAGCTCAACAACATCGCGAAAGGTTTGGCCATGGCGCTGGATGTAAGCCTTGACCCATGCAAAGCATTCCTCGATCGGATTCAGGTCAGGCGAATACGGTGGAAGAAAAATGAGCTTGATTTGCCTGGACATACTGTCAGCGACCTTGATTCCGAGGAAATATGAGGAGACTTGCGCCGGCTTCACACATCCATCTCCTCTACACCTTCGACGTGATGAATACAACAGTTGTCAAGGACAAGGACACTGTGCCTCGCAGGGTAAGGATTCATGACCGCCAACAGACCTTCAAGCCACAATAAAAATTGATCGCCATTGTAGCCACTGATTTTGATATGACTGTAAATGATACCATCTGTCATTAGAGCGGGCAAGAGGGAGTACCTGAATTGCAGCTTGAATTACGACCTTGTGAGAGGTGAACCAGACTTACCGGGTTCCTCGAACAAAACAACACCGCTTGTGGGAGCGCAGCCCTTTTAGGGACCACCCATTTCGCCGATAAGAGGTGAGTATGTTGACTGCAGACTCATCCGCGCAGACAATGCGCTCGGCAGGCTCATTGCCAATTTCATAACAAAGTCCTGGCGTGCCTATGCACAACGCTCAGCAGCTTGTTTGGAGAGCTGCACACAACTTTAGCTTAGGCAAACTGGGCTCAACGATGGTACCTTTTTAGACCTGTATCCAAGACGATGTAAAGTGCGGTTGATAGTAGCAAGGGAAACATCCACATCATGCTGGGTATAGAGGAATTCTTGGATTTCATCCAGGTAGATGTCTGGTGTATGCTCAATGAGAGCAACCATTAACTAACTGAAATAAGCCACGGTGAAGGAGGGATCAGAGTAACAGACCTTCGTATTTTGCTTGGAAAGTAGCACAGGACGTCCCTTGTGCCTGCGATCACGACAAACTTCCCCAATTTCCGCCCAAGTCTTCTTGACCCGTTGTACAACACGCAGAGGCATATTCAGGTCAATAGCAATGTCTTCAGAGCTTTTGCGTAGCGTGTAGGCTTGGTAAATGACCCGCATCTTGAGATCCCTCGAGTATTGTTGATGAAGAGGAAGCAGAGGACGTTTGCGCGGCATGATGGCGGAAGGAAAGACACGCAGTGTGATGTGACCCAAAGTGATGTGACTTGATTGCGCTTTCAGATGCGTCGTTTACGCGTCTCGGAGATTTTCTGCACGGATTCAAGATTCTCAGACACTCTGCTATGGGAAATACTAATTCCTGAGGGCCCCTGCCAATTTTCCGCATGCCCAAAAGGCCAGTATAGGTAACAAAGTGCATTCATGTGTGATTCTGACTCTGATGTAGATTCTCGTGCCTCGCTCTGCTTTCCCACGGCAGTTCTGGAAAAACTGAGTCGATAGTGCAGTAATAGCGATCGAAAAGATTGTTCAGTCAGAAGTATTAGCCCCTGACCGTGGCCCGTCCTTTTGAGGTAGGGTCAACAATGTTGCTGTCAAATACTGCCGTGGTCCACCTTCCCGGGACTTATTTCAGTGTTTATGGTGGTAACATTGAGGTTTAAACTATCTAGTGCAGCAAAAGATAGTAGCTAGAGTATTCTGACAAGTCTTTGGAGCTTCCCGATCACCTCTCCAGTTCCGGGAGGGTAAACAGCGAAAAACTCGGTGCCTCTCCGCAACGGACATGGAACACGTTATGAAAATATTTCGAATCGGCTATACACTGTATCCTAAGCCCAGGAATTGAACGCGCCGGGTTTTGAGGCAATCGGACAAGAACTGAAGGCGCTAGGGGGGAAAGAAATCCAAGATCAAAAAAGTGCCCAAAACGGAAAAAAAGCGCTCGTGCCTTATGTTCCGCAAATAGCAGTAAACCAATGAAACATTTGTCGTTCTCTCCAAAAAAAAATACAAAAAAATACTAGTATCGTGTATGACCACCCTCCGCTTCGATTAATGCCTCCACAATTGCTGGCATGCAGTGTGTATACTTGTTGATGTCCGCAACATCCAAATCCTCCCAAATCTGTAAAAGTGCTGTGCAGAGCCCGTCATACGTGGATGGAGGGTTGGGAAGGTCCCGGAGATGCTTCTTAAGGACACTCCACGCCGGCTCAATCAGATTCAAGTTGGGGGATGAGAGTGGGTGTGGGAAAAGTGGGATGTCATGTTCTGCAAACCACCGTTTGACAGACTTGGTGTGATGTGACGGCACACCGTCCTGCTGGAAGACAAAATTTGGATGCTGATCCTTCATATCCTGATGAAAGTCGATGAGAGCACCCTCCAGCACCTGCTCCCGATACCTTGCAGCTGTCATTTCACCCCCTTTCCTGCCCAGATATTTGTGACACCTTTCATGATGCATCCCACACCATGCATTGAACCAAGGACTGCGTGAGCTTTGGAACACAGCATTCATCCAAAAGTTCCTCATGTGGACGCTGGGTAACCCAAACTCGGCCCTTATTTTCGCCAAGCACAACGTACACCTCATCAGCCCATGCAACATTGTCCCAATCCTCTGTCATGCCCTTCCGGTCACGCGCCCAGTCCAAGCACTTTGACTTCATCTTTGGTGTCAGGAATGGTACCTTTTTGGCTACGCATCGATGCAGTCTGTCTTCTGCCAACACATTTTGGACAACAGTCTGGCAGACCGGCGGATCATGCTCGTTGCCAATGTCTTGAAGCGGTTTACGGCAATTCTTCTCTGCGGTAGCAACAATAGCCTTCTTCTGATCCTCGTTGAGCTTGGGTGGACGACCAGAGCGTGGTCTATTTGAGGTAGAGCCCGTTTCTCGGTACTTTTTCCAAAGATCATACCCCATTGATGGAGTGATCGAATAGAGCTCCAGGGCTTTCAAGATGTCTCCAGTGGCCTCAATGGCCCCAATGAAGCGGTTCTTGCATGGGAGTCAAGCTCACAACCCGTCCTCTTCATACGCATCGCACGAGGCATGTGGTGGTTTGATAGATGACAATATTTCTATGCATTTGTCTAATTCCGGATACTTTACGACATAGCAAGTATCAGGGTGAAGGCGAAGTAACTGACAAGTTATAACCAAACTAGAGGTGGGGGCACCTAGTCTGTCTTCTTCTTAGTGGGCTCAAGCCAACACACAATCCACCTAGCAAGTGATCCAACACACTATGGCAGAGCTTCTGTCTTGTCGGGGTGAAGGCAAAATCACTAGCGCAAACTGCAGCTGGGTCTCGAAGAGAACACCTTTATTTTATATGTGGAGGTCTAGGACCAACAACATGAAATCCTCACCTTAATCACTTGATGTCCTGGAGTCAACAGTCTACTGATTCCAATATAAAGACTACTATAAGTGAAGTTCGGTATCACCTCCACTAGCAGCCTGAGTCCACTAGCACCAGCCTCGTCCAAAGTCTGGGGCATAATGTTCTTCGACCCTAGTCTGCTCTGTGCTCCCTTTTATACTACTAGGTTCAAGATACATGTGAAAAGAGAGCTGAATAATACAATAAGCAATATTAGATGATGAGAGATATGGTCAGCCAATGAGACGACTGCCGTTTAGTTTTGGGACTGGTTTGGTATACGCCAGGTCAGCCTTGCTGACCAGCTAGTGTTCAACCATGGGTATATCACTTGATCCTCAGCCCTCCGTCTATGCTGAGCACCACTTCTGGACCAACCGGCGATGTATCCAGTGGTCTAGGTCATCTCTACTCTGTCAGAACATTGACCTATCTCATCTAGACAACACAGTGTTGCAACCAGTATCAGATGGTCATAGCCCGTTCTTCAGGACATCAATCAGACCTCTGGTCATTGGTACAGTCTGTTTGATTGTCCCTAGCTCTGTTCCAATAGCCTGCTGCTATTCTGTTCGTCCTAGCTGCCCAGATCAGGCACTAGCCTTGTGTTGCTTCATCTCTTATGTCATGGCATGCTTTCTCAAAGTCCTAGCTGGTCACTAGTCAGATTGTTCTGCCTATTGCTGTCCTAGTCTCTTATCTAGAGATTAGATAGTACCACCGGATCCCGTGCCAAGCTTCTTAGCTCAAGGTGTTGTCCCCTAGGGGCACCTCCATTGTAGATATCTGTCTGCTATACCATCACTAGCTCCTTTGCAAGTCATCTCTGGACTACTAGAGTCTCCTAGGTCATGTCTCGTGAATGTTTAGGCAGTGGTTTAATCCCTACAGTTTTTCATGGGTCAATGAGACAAACAAATTTTGATGCCAATTTATGGAAGGTCTCATAGGTCTTTGAAGGATCTGAAGAGACAAAATGTTCTAATAGTTGTTAATTTCGCTGTCCTAAATTATCAAATTTTTTGGGACTACAGACAACCAAGCTCTACACGAAGAACTCTGAAAATTGCGATTGACGGGTCAATGAGACAACACACTCCCATCAGCCCGATCAACCGGAATCACATCACGCGTAACATCACATCACCGCATCCAGCACTCCCGCATGTCCTCGACACGACATACTCTTCCTGAGCAGACCATAAAGGTCGAAGAGTCTTTCCCCCAGCTAAACAACTCGGAATCCCTACGTTCAGACCCGAACATACCGCAAAAACACGCCAGGGAAGACTTTGATGCGAAAGATGTGCTGGAGACTACCATCTCCTCGGGACAGGTTAAGTCAGAAGAAGTGTTAGGTAAGTGTTGCTTACCCATATATTACAGCTCAGTTTATATCAGGCCACATTGTAGGCCTGCCGCAGACCTGTCATTGTTGTTTCAAAAATGACAATCTCACACCGATGATTCAGATGAAAGCGAACAGCTACAGTCCATCCTGAGGGAGGCAATTCTGATGAAGGATGCCATTATCAAGCAGAACCAGTCCCTCACTTCTGAGCTTCGCCGCATGCGCTGCGAGCTGCACAGAATGTGGACTATGATGGGCTCTGCTGGGTGGCAACTCCAAGTGGAAGCAGCACAAAGATTCCGCGGTATTGATATTGATTCGGACATCGTGTCGGAGGATGAATTGGAGGATATTAGTGAGTAGATTACCGTACACACAGTGCACTTTGAGTAGACTATGCAAATTGTCTATTCACTGTCGTCTTCACTCTCTTCCCCCTCCTGTGAAGACGGCTCGTCCTCAGATGGTGAGGGCAAATCATTCTCAGAATCTGATCCAACATTGCTGCCCCCATTCGGTCCATCGTTCACTTGTTCCTCCGTGTCTGAGTCTGGTTCCACTGTCTTCTCCCCAGGTCCCACAGCATAGCCAGGTTTAGGGAGGGGTGAAGAGCAGCCCCTTCAGTGTTGGCTTCTTCCAACGGGCCCGCCCACACTCTGATTTTGCAAGGTCTCTCTCTGCCTCCCACACCTTCAGCCGCGCTGTGTGTTCTTCTCTGATAACCTTGTTCCGAGCCTTCTTCGTGTCGTCCAGCTCCTTCCACTCTTTCATTGCAGTGCTCTTCTCATCACGGTCTGCCTTGCGCTGCTTCAACTCTTCCTCCTTTTCCCTTGCATTCTTTTCAAATTCCATCACTTGCCGCACAAACTCCTTCGATGTCAACAGCTGTGGAAGCCCATCACCCACAAGGCAGCCCTTCATCTTGTCCAGTTTCTTCTTCTCCTGTGCTGCCAGCTGGCCACGGACAAGGTCAATGTATGCACAGTTGAGCACCAACACCGATTGCATGGCTATGTTCTTTTTTTCTGGGTCTTGTTTCGTCCCTGCTCACGTCAGTTATAATTAACGTGATCAAAACTATTGTAATGATTTTTGGGAATGCACCGGCGGCTCTCCAATTCCGACTTGGGGAAAATCTCCTGGCAATAAACAAGCGAGAGAAGTATGTTGGCATGAACTTCAGAACAGACACATAGAGCATATTTGAAGATCATCGCAAAGGGAAAGCAAGCACAGCAAGGTACTGAGCGCATAAGATAATGGGAATTGAAGACGCAGCAGGCTGCTTGACCCCAAAAGAGTTCAAAACTTTGTACATGGCACGTGTAGACTGTCACCTCACTCACGGATGCGAGGTTTCCCCGACAGTGATGATGTTCACATAAAGGAGCTCTGTGTTGTTTAAACTGACCTCCTCCGTCAGGTCTTAAACATTCACTCCCATTCAATGGTCGCAGCACTGTTTACAGAAACCAGGATCATGCCGCTTCACATCTGTCGCTTCCTGCTATTGCTGGGCTATCTGCAATATCTTCTGTCATTCAACCTCTCCCACCTCGCTCGCAGAAGCACACACAGTTCAATTGAACTAGCAGTGGTGGGCAAAAAATCTTGGATCGGAGATGTGCTTATAGCTGCAAAGAAACTGCCATTTGAATGCCCACCTCTCAATTTTAGTAGTGCTACAGAGGAAAGCATCGAAGCCTACCGAAAGTGCATAGAAAAAAGGGCCACCCAATGGCTGCAGCATGAAGTTGACTTTTCAGGCAAACTTTACCTATTACATGGAAGACGTGAACCTCAAAAAAAGATGGACCTGCCATACAAAAAAACCCTTTATTTAACAGATCATCGGATCCATGGGAGGGTCAGGTTGGGTCTGGGTTGGGTCTGACCCGACCCGCTGACCAATGCTGTGGTGACCCGACCCGACTATGGTAATGCACTGATGCCAACAAACTGGTGCCGCTACGAGCCGCTTGTCACCACATACCTCCACAAAAGCTTCCTCCAACCTCCCAACTAGATAAATCATGCCCAGAAAGACGGAATCTCTCATACCGGGGCTTCTACATACATTCTCAGTCAATTTATCCCACAGAATGATGGAGATCGACTCAAGGCAGCAAGTCCTGAGTCCATCTACATCATGCACACTTCTTCGTTCCTGAGATTTTCCTGGGCAGACAATGCATCTTTAGTGCTCCACAGTGCAGCCTCAATGCATATGCTGGGGCAACCTCAATACCACCACTAGTGTATTAGTGATCACAATCAGCAGGACAATGGTGGCGCTGAAACGGTGCACTTGATATAGGACTAGAAATAGCTTAGATTCGGGATTGCACAAAACCACCACAAAACCACTACTACAACAATCTATTCCTCCAAAGATATAAGTGCTTCTCTTTGTGAGTTCGGGTCCGGGCTGTAGTATGCAACCAGTGGGTTTGGAACAAACACAATTCGACTGCTAGACTTTAACAAAGTACCTCAACAACACACTAGCACTATGCAGCTGCCAACAACAATACCGCTAGCACCTGGGATGGGCAGGGGCTTATGGGTTGGATACAAGATGGCTGGACTGCTAGGTCGAGAGCACCAGGGCAGAGTATGTAGGTTTGTGAAATCCTCGCCAAGGGATACCCAAAGACTATTGAGGCTAACAACAAGGGACTTCAATCCTCAAACAGCAAGGCAGTCCTTAAACCGTCGACCTATTCCTTAACCAAGAACAGGAACATTTCCACTTCTTATTGGCAATAGACACTATAAGTTTCCAGCTAGCAACCCAACACACTACGACAGCACTTCCGTCAATATCAGGGTGAAGGCAAAGTAACTGACAAGTTACAGTCGGTCTAAAGGTGGGGGCACCTAGTCTGTCTTCTTCTTAGTAGGCTCGAGACAACACACAACTACCTAGCAGGTGATCCAACACACTATGACAGCACTTCCGTCAATATTGGGGTGAAGGCAAAGCTGCTAGTGCAACTGCTAGCTGGTTCTCAAAGAGAATACCCTTGGTTTTATATGTGAAGACTCCTCGAGTCAACAACTAGAATCTCAACTTAAGATCTCAAGGTGTCCAGAATCAACAGTATTGATTTTAATAAAGCTACTACTTGTGAAGTGTGTTACAATCTTCACTAGCAACCTGAGACAACCTGCACCAACTTCATACAAAGTCGGGGTGTAATAATCTGAGGTCCTAGCCTGCTCTGTGCTCCCTTTTATACTACTGAGGTCCATGATACATGTGATATACAGAATGAATAATAGAAATGAGTGAAAATGATGTGATTGATACGGCAGCCAATGAAACAACTGCTGTTTGGCTTTATGATGGGTCTATGCCAAGCAGAACAGCCACACTGATCCGCTAGCTTCCATCTATGGGTATTGTGAGTGATTCCTCAGCCTGCCATCAGCTGCAGGAACCTCTATCCTGACAAAACAGAGTTGAATCCACCTCCTGGAGTTATCTAGCACAGGTCAGAGCACCGGCTAGCAGTCTGTTTATCTGTTACTGCATTAGTGGTGACCCACACATCCGCACCAATAGCCTGCTAGCTATTCCTCTACTGTCTACTTGTCTCTGTTTGTGACTCGCGACCGCGTCGCGACAGTCACGTGCTTGCATCTGTGTTTCAGGTCTTGGGTCGATCACTAGTTGGGTTCCACATACTAACACCTCTGTCAGAAGGCTGCTAGTGCATAGTTTATTACCCTTCAGATCCCAGACTCGCCGCTTGCACTGTCCTAGTGCTCTCACAGTTCTGCTCCCCTAGGTGCTAGCACCTTGACTGTTTAGGCTTATGGTTATTTCCCCATGATTTGTGCCTCCAGACCGTACTAGCGCGTCACACTAGTCATATCTGGTGCTACAACCGGCAGCTTGGGCTCACTCCAGTTCTCCTTTATATCACCTAGCAAGAGTCCTGAGTGCTAGTAGTAGCACATCAGAAGTGCTAGCACTTTCCCATTGTATAAATACTGGTCTTAGGAAATCGCAAAAATAGCACTAGATGCTGTGTGCTCTTGTTACAGTGTTTCAGCGCGGTTGCAGCAATGACTTACAAAAGGGCTGCCATCTGATGGGCACTGTCATTGTGATCTGATTGATCTTATCTGCACTGCCCAGCACTCCCCCAGAGAGTCGGGTCGGGTCGGACCTGACCTGACCCTCCTATGCCTCGGATGCTCTCTTATTTGAGGCACTACCTTTCCATGGTCAAGACACAAAGTCATAGAGAAGCCTTGACTTCTATCTTGCTGTCAACCCATCTCCTTGCATTGGAAATGTTGATCATGCACATCAACCAACCCCTTGCAATGAGCGCTTCTGTGATTTAACCGGACAGTACTACGACTGCGACATCTGGAAAACTAAGAAGTACAAGTGAGTGCCGTTTTACCGGCCTTACCCACATGTACCATTTCCCCCCCCCCCTCTGACCAACAACTCACACACTGGCAGACAATGTCACAGATCTAGTTTATGAACAGACACTTCTTTGCCTGGATGAGTCCATTACCATCTAGCTGTAGATGGACTGGTACGTCGCAGAATCAGCATCACTGAACTCCGGTAATGGTCAGACCAGATTCTTCTCTCTTTGAGGGAAACAACAACTGGATAGCAGGTGACCACTGGCATGTTTCCTATCTATGTCGCTCTCTAAATCCTTAACTCGCTGATTCCCTCTGTAGCACCCACGAGTGTGTTAAGCATAAAATGCAGTAAGCACTTTGGAGGGCTTATGTCCATTCTTGACAGTCGGTGTGCATGCAATGGAAAAAGTCCTCTGCACTATGTTTGTGCACATCATATTCTCGCCGTATCCGAGTCTTTGCCGTGTCTTGAATCAAGCCCACTCTTCCACGACTGGCTTAATCTCAGTGTGGGATTCGGTCACACCAGTTTGAACTGATCTACAGGGGAAACTTCTCTGTATAGAAAAATCCCTTTTCCTCCTGACCTCCAATCCAGTCATGTTTTACTTATGCCACACCTTCCAAATGGTCAACTGACACGTTGGGCCATCCAATTTTGAGCCATTTCACCTGCTGATGCCTGCAAATGACCCACCTCTTGTTACTTTCTCTCGGCTCTCCAAATTGTGTTTGCTTTGCTTATAAACAAGTCTATGCATGGAATGATGGAACCATTCAATTATGCGTCAAATCCTCCTAGCAGCCCTTGCATTGATGACAGCATTTGGGGCTCAATCGTTTGTCACCATCAAGAATGGCACTGTCCTGTGAGTCGATTACTACTTTACTCTTTCATTGCTAAACTATATGTTTGGTGGTCAGTGGTGTTAGTCTGTCGCAGCTTAACCAGAGTATTTTTTCTCAGCATTCCCTATGCCCAACCTCCAATTGGGAACCTTCGCTTGAGACTGGCCCAATCTATGTATTACATTTGTTGCATGCCTGTCAGCCATAAGTATCTCACATACCCCCTTCACTAGCAACAGCTCTTTTGGGACACTTGATGCTACTTCTTTTGGGCCTCACTGTTGGTCGTCATTTACAACCGGTTTTGTGCACACTCTAGGGTTTTCCACAGCTAAGCAAAAAACACTGACCCGATTCCTAGGCACTGTGTTCTGAGGGTCTGTAGACCAAGGGTTGGTCTACCCCCGTAGGCAGACATAGACAGACTTTCAGCTAGACCAACCTTGTCTACATGTGTTAACACCCCTCGCTGGCGGGCTGTGTCTCTCAACCTTGTTTGCAGAACAGTGGGTTGACTGAAATGTTGTTGCTGATGCTTCAAGCTTGAAAGTTGATCATGCATCATGATGTGATCTCTGATGTTTGGCATTATCATTAGCAGACCACAATCACCGCTGTCTCTGCTTAGCCTCTCATAGGTGACTCATGGCCAAAACACCCTCTAACTGGCCCACTCAGCCCTCTGATAGTACAGTCCAATCATGGACCTCTTTGGCTGCGTGGCATGGTGGTGCTTCAAATGCATCAAGACTCCATCCCACTGTGACTGAAATTTTGTGAGAAATCACAGCAGGGATGATATTACATAATACTATTAATTGTTAGCAATGCACAGCCCAAGATCAACCAGGGTGCCAGAGCAGGCAGCAGTGGGCAGCAGGGAATCCCTGAGTGTAGGGGCAGTGGTAGACAGGCATGGTCTACCTGTGGTCGACAGATGTAGACCAGCTGTGGGCCCAGGTAGACCAAAAATAGTCTACATGGGATAGACACACTATGTTTACTCAGTCGACTGGCATAGACTGACATCGGCTCACGTAAACCGGGTCTGTCTATGGGACCTCAGAATGCAGTGAGGACTTGAATACTGGATATAACAATTTGGAGGATTGCTTGACTCTAAACGTCATTCGATCTGATGGAGTTTCGGAAATGTCACTCATCCCGGTGAATATTTGGAGTAGGGTTGAAATTTATTTCAATCTGTGTGTTGCTGATGTACATCCAAGTCTACGGTGGTGGGCTTGTGAGTCTTCGGCAATAAAATTGTGTTTTTGAAGTACAACTCTTTTTACACCTTTTACCCAGACTGAAGGTGGTGCTGTGCCAATTCAAGCCCGAGCTCCTTCAAAAGCTAATGTTGAATCTTATTAGGGGGATTCTCACTACAATGGATCATTCCTAGTCCAATCTTCTGTCACCAATGGTAAGCCGATCATGTTTGTCTCTATCAAGTGAGTGGAAACATTTCCATCATTCTACCACAAAATCAATATGTTTCCAGCTACCGCCTGGGCTCTCTAGGATTCTTGGGTGGGAAGGCACTCAAGAACGAGGGTTCTACTAACATGGGCTTATCAATTTTTCCAGTGTACAAATAGTTGCTGACCCATCCATAGAAAAGTCACTATTCACAGGCGAAGGTGCAAGGAGTCTTTACCAGAAAAAACCCCAATCAAACCTTCTGATTACTCATCACGTCTCCAAAGTGTAAGCCACATTTATTAATGAAATCAACTTCTGACAATAGTTGTTGCTTTAGGCCAGGGCCAACAGCATCCACTGTAAGGGCAACCTTAAGCTCAGTGCAGAGCACAGAAACTAGCAGGGGAATCTGAAGTATAAATATGGGTACCATAATACAGGAGCAGGAATACTACGCACCTAGCGGGGGAATCCAAAGAGAAGAAAGGATGAGGATTCCCACGCTAGGCAAAACCTTATATACTAAATGGTAACTGCCCAGTAGCATGTGTCCGGAGGTATCTACAGTGATCTCGGGCCTGGTCGCATAGCACGTTGTGATAAGGACCGCGGTGTCGGTATCGAAAGATATGTGATTCGAATTCGACTACGTTCGTCCTCTAGAGGGGAAGGTATAGTCGAATGATAGAGCGGAAGGTCGGCACGCGAATTGGCCTTGTATGAGTGATAGGTGTGTGTGTGTGTGAACGAGGGACCGTGGAGACCGTTCGTCTCCTAGGTGTGGATGTGTGTGGCAGACCTGTTGTTAGCGGAAACGATAAAGAAAGTGTGAATGCCTAAACCTGGTTCCCCGTACGAGAGTACTGGAACCCTAAATGTGTTGCCCTGTCTGCTTTCATTCGTGCGCTCTTCCCCTTAGAACCAGCGCTGGAGATGCGATGTGTGTCGCACAGACGATGACACCGACATCGTTCGGTCGACGGCGAGACAGTCGGTCTCGTTGGCTATGGACGGCGATTTGTATATGACGGCTTCTCTCCGGGCCTGTTTTCTACAGAGCGAAGCTCGCGAGAACGGTGATCCTAATCGAGGAAGCCTGGGATGGTGTCACCGGGTCCGGTGAGGAGGGACCCTGCTGATGGAGGTGTGAGAGGTGAGATGCCGATGAACGAGCGAATGTAAGATGTGTGGCCTGCCTCTGGCAGTGGGCGAGGAGGAGGGTGCACGAGAGGTACGAAGTCGGGGAAGGCTGGGAGTACCCCTTAGATTGAGCTGAGAACGGTACAGAGAGTGGGGGAAAACGCCCCGAAAGCTACTTCTGCAGGCCGGAAGATACTGACTACTCCTACTAAATGCGCTCCCTTTTATACCTCCTCGACGACTTCCCACGTTTCCAGAGGTGCCATGCGGGCCGCAGGTGTTTCCAGGGGGGCAGGGGACGTCATGAGGCGTTTCGGGGTGCATATATGACAGGAGAACGGACGCCTCTGCTGAGGAGACCGATCGTCTCTGGGTGCGCGCGAGGCGCGGTGAGGCCAAACGACCTCAGAATACGTCTGGAGCTCCAGGCACGGCTGGTAATTGCGTCGGTGGGTGCTCGGGTGCTCAGGAAAGGGGAGAGACGGATGGTCTCCTCTCGGCTAGTCGATGCGTCGTGTGAAGTGGGGGAAGGGCTGTGTCGGGATATCCTCTGCCTCGTCCGATGGGTCGGCGTCAAGCACGTGGTAGGTCCGTCCGGTGTGGGAGAGCGTCCGAGACGCGCCAGGGGACTGGTCGTATCCTGTTGGTGGACGCCGAGGAGCGACGAGTGCAGTCCGCGCGGTACGAGGAGCGCCGGTTCGTTGGATGCAGAAGGTCGCGTCGTAGGCGTCAAGAACTCGTGGGTCGTGGCGTATGGGTCGTATCCGTGTGACGATGTGCAGGAGCGAGCCCAGAACGGCGGGGGAGACGATGCGGATGTGGGGAGAGCGGTGGTCTCGTTCAGAAGCTGCTTCCGGTAACGTAGAATCCCATTTAGGAAGATCCGTCGTGTACGTCCGAGCTCGTCCCGTTACTCGTGCAGATGGTTCACAGGGGCCATGAGGCGACGAGTGATGCGTAGCATGCTCGGAGACCTCACAACGTGCCAGTGAGAACGGGCGGACGGGGAGTTATCCGGAGGGATATCCGGAGAAGCTGGAAAGGCCGGAAAAGCCAGAGAGGCGGAAGCTGGGGGAACATCCGAAGCGGGGGTTCCCCTGACATCCACGCTCATATAATCGCATACAGTGGACAAGATGACAAACTATTTCACCAGGCTATTCCAGAGAGCGGCACTGGTGGAACTTATGACTTGAAGATCTCTGGGGTCTTTCAAGCTACTTATGATGCTCTCCTCATCAAAACCTCATGCTCATCTACTGTGAATTCTTCAGAGGTGGCACAGCTGAGTTGCCTTAGATCACTTCCCATCAGCATATTTCACCAGAATTCTGTCGGGCCGACAGCAATTTCACACGATGGAGGTAATTATCGACACTCTAAGTTCATTCAAGTCGTATTGAACAGACAAATGAGTAAAGGTTGTGTTCCTGGTGAGTAATCAATTCTACTATCGCAGTTCGATCTTTAGCTAACTGTGTGTTGTATTAGACTGGGAGTAACACAGACGAGGGTTGAACATTCACAGTGTTGGGAGCAAACACGACAGTGGAGGCCAAGTCCACCTTGGTGCCTCTGATTCCTGCTGATTCCCTTGACAATCTTCTGGCACTATATCTGGATGTCCTGTTGAAACGGCGTAACATAAATGTGTGGCATCTAGGGCTAATTTTGCGATTTCCTATGACCAGTATTTATACAACGGGAAGCAACTAGCACTTCTGTTGTTACTAGCATCTGTTGAGGCGCGAGGCTGCTTCTTTGGGAAGATGGTGTCTCGCATCTGCATTTGGTTACTTGGTATGATCGGTTACTCTTTATATTTCTTTTACTATGTTATGACACCGATCGTATCCGCACCATATTTAAGGTGCGGATACGTGACAACGACCCTCAGTCTCTACCACGACCTAAATATTTTGACAAATTTTGTTAAGAAATGGGGGACAAGTTCCTAAATTGATGTGGCTGGGAAGTGCCATTGCTGTGGGCGGAGAATACCATCAATGTCTGATCATTTAGGAACTCGTCCCCCATTTCTCAACCGAAATTTGTCAAAATATTTAGGAGCAGTCTTCTGATACATTCACACAGAAATGTTGAGCCAGAATTTTTAATTCAATATGAGAACAGGCCGATTACAGTGAATCTTTAGCAATCTTCCCAATAAGGCTAATGCATCACGTGGGGCAACCGCACTTATCTGTCCGCTACCTTACATTCCGACGAGGTTTTGGGATAAGCGAAGGTCAGCTAAGGCGATCTGATGGGATTGTTCTTATTCCGAGCAAGCGGAGTTGGGGAAATAAGAACCCTTTCTGGGACAAGTCTCACTATGGGTATCTACGAGGAGCTGGAGGCCAGGGGAACATTACCTGATGGTCAGTGGCTGCAGGAGATGACCAGGGACAACGGGAAATAGGACAAATGACTCAGTATCAGCCAGCCAAGAGACTGAGGGTTTCAAACCCCTAGGCTGACCAACGCCGCACGAACAGACATCACGATCGTCCTGTATACTGGCCAATGGCAATACACTCATGGGAGCCTTTCCGATGGATAAACAGCTGTGGAAGGGGAACTCAGGCAATTTTACTAATTTTTATTTCGTTCTTGGACTTGCATATGATTCTGGGGTTTGTATAAGTATGGTGCGGGTCACCTAGCTGCCGCTACCCAATGCTCGAGATTGGACATCATTTTCTGGCCCGAATTTTACCAATATTGCTTATCCCTCTTGCAAAAGTGCTCCTTTTGGCCTTCTGAACAAATCTGCAAGACAGATTTCTATTTAGATCAAAACTGAGTGAGGTAAAAAAAATCTTGACTTTGAATTTGGCCACTGGCGGGTGAAAGAATGTAAAAAGCTGCTGATTGTGGCTGTGTCTAGAGCCAAAAATTTTCTCCAGCCAATTTGGCCACTAATTTTGGCTAGCGGCAGCTAGGTGACCCGCACCATAGTCAGGACATTATCTTGAGTAGGGTACAGAATCACCCGTGTATTAGTAGGTTGAACACTTGCAATTGGGTTATTTCTGGGGTTGGCGCGGTGTGTATCATCGTTGGACTTTAACATTGGGAAACCTAAGTTGGAATAAGGAATAGGGTATTGGAAACGTCTTGGACGTGATTGAGGCTATCTAGCATCTGGGAATTGAATTGTATATCATCATCAGCTATTGTCATCGGCATCTGGGAAATAAGCTATCAGGGCTTCTATCATTTGGAATTGTTTTATCGTCGACCTATCTGAGGTCTCCTATACGTCGTTGGACATCACCACCGCCACCACCACTCTCAACACTTGCTGTCTCATAAGCTGTGAAGCTTTTACAGCTAATAACAGTACCGAAGGTGCGGGCTGAAAATTTCCGTTTTCGGATATTTTTGATCCCCGCCAAAGAATTGTTCGTATCTCACTCAGTTCCGCACCGATTGACCTGAAACCAGGCTAGATTGTCTGGAATAATTCACGTGCAATTAGTGATAGAGCTATATCTTCAAAAATAATATTTCTTTCAAACACCTCCAAAATCCCACTTCCAATGCAAGATTTCTGTCTACTGTGCTCAAATCATGTACGAAGGGTCTTGATTTCTGTAAGAAACAACCTTCACAGGTTCGAAAAATTGTCATAGAGTCAGAAATATTTTACGGCCCACCAGGATGTCTACCATGGGGTAGAGACATTTTGAACAGGAAATATGTATCTGGCTCCAGTTTTCTGAGTTCTGAGCCAAACCGGCTGGTGGATCGTTCTAGCGGGATAAAGATTACTTCTGTAGGCTCTTATTCCATTGATTCTGAGGAACATTTGCGTCAAACATTGCTAATCAGGCCATGTTGCGGTGCGGTGATCATCAGGTTGCCGTGATGATCACATCGTGCCCACAACGTGTCACTGCCTGCCCTTTTTTCCTTGAACACCACTCCCTCTCCCATGGCAAAAAGAAGATGTCAAGTTCCTCTCAGAAATAGCTATTCACACAATCTAAATTGACAGGTTATTCACCTATCACAGAAACACCACAAGGGCTCAGCCGAGATTGCCAATCTATTTTCCATGCTCTATGCGTCGTACAACGGGTGCAGCAGGTTTGGAATGAGATTGAAGAGATTATGAATCCTCATACTGCCCCCCAAAATGTTTTGATTCTCATCAATTGCCACATACACCATGTTGACGGGGTTGAAGAAATGTGTAATGTGAGGTGTGTTCATCATTTCTCTCATTACTATGGCTGACATACTTTTCAGAGGTATCGAGCTCATCACATTGACACATATGGAGCTGCCTTGTTGTTGCCCTACGGAATTCTTATCTGTTGCGACAAATGTAGTGTTTGATCTAAGAAAAGCGCATTTCAATTGGGTTGAGGTCCAGTGAGTATGATGGGAGATAGATGAATCAGATAACGGCCAAGGCCTTACAAGGGTTGTTCTCTCACTCAGGATATCTGTAGTCAAACGTCCAATTGAATTAACTATGTGTATGTTATGACTTCAACATGCTGAGTTGATGATGTGATTAGCAATGGTCGCTGCAGGTACTCCTCAGAATCAATGATACAAGATTTTACGGAGGGAGTATTTGTCCCGTTAGAATGATTCACCAGTCGGTTTGGCTGAGAACTCAGAGAACTGGAGCCAGATACATATTTCCTGTTCAAAATGTCTCGACCCCATAGTAGACGTTAGTGGGCCATAAAGATATTTCTGACTCTATGACAATTTTTCAAACCTGTGAAGGTCACTTCTCACAGATCGAGACCCTTCGTACATGATTTGAGTGCGGTAGACAGAAATCTTGCATTGGAAGTGGGATTTTGGAGGTGTTCGAAAAGAAAAGAAAAAAATTGAAGATATGGCTCTATCACTAATTGCACATGAATTATTCCAGACGATCTAGCCTGGTTTCAGGTCAATCGGTGTGGAACTGAGTGAGATACGAACAATTCTTTGGCGGGGATCAAAAATCTCCGAAAACGGAAAATTTCGATCCACACCTTCAGTACTGTTATTAGCTGTAATCACTGGTTGGGAGATTCAAGTGTTTCAGCACAATTTACGGTGAAAAATGTTATTTGTTTTTTCAGACATTTTTCACTGAAAAAGGAGGTTAAAAATTCGATTTTTTCTCACCTCTTTTGAGTTTCCTTTTGAATTTTTCACCTGGAACTCAAATAATGTTTTGAGTTTTTCAGCTACTTTTTCGATGAAAAATGTCTGAAAAACAAACAGCATTTTTCACTGTAAATTGTGCTGAAAAACTTGAATCTCCCAACCAGTGAATGGAACAAACGCGTACACAAACGTGATACCAAAGACAGACGTGGATCATCCACCACTGAGCCTTTCCTTTCCCTATTTTAAGCTGAACGTACACTGCAGTTTTAAGCGTCCGATTATCCAAAAAATTCCGCTATTGGTAACCGACTCGGATTTGAAAATTGATTTGAATAGACTTACTTTTGCTTCGACGGAACGGTATACAGCAAAATAGGCGAAACAGATGTGGACAATCCAGTACCCGGTACCGTCTCAATTTTGACACGAATAAGTGCACCCCGGTTTGTGTCCAAAAAAATCACATTGTCATTCATTAATGGCTCAGACTTGATTCGAACAGGCTCTTTCCGTGCAGAGAAGAATATTCTGAAGCAACCAGAAACAGAAGCCATTGGCCACCGAGCCTTTCCGTGCTTGACGTCTTCCTAATAATACCTCCCTAGGCCTCACTTGGAAGTTGGAGCAGTTCCATCAGGGAAAGCCCCCATTGGCAATAGTCCTGTATTGGCCCGAATTTCGGGGTAATTCACCCGAATATGTTCGGTTAGTTGCATAAGCACTCTAGTAACATGGAAAATAAATTTCCACATATTTCCCGGTAATTTTGGGGTAATATACCTTGCGCCAGACTTCATTAGAGCGACATTAGCGTATGATTTGGGCCATTGCACATTGGTCAGGAAGGCTGGCTGATATAGCAAAGAAAGAGTGATAATTGAAATTGCGACTATTAAAGTTAAGTACATGTATATACTGAACAATGACATATGCAATTCATTATGAACCAATCCACCTTCCACACCCCACATCAGCCCATTGTACAGCGGGATGCGATGCTTCCCTTCGAATTCGATCGCCGGCTGGATGCGCCGGTTTCTAAGTCAGAGCGAAGATATTTGTTAGTACCCCTCGCGTGCCAGGTATAGACAACGTACAACACTGACTGCCCTCCACACACCGGTTTTGAATTTGGCAGTCAGTTAATGGAAAGCGCAGCACAAGTGAGACTACAGCGGCCTTGCAAGGAGGAAGTCAGTGAATGAGTGATTTGGATATAAATAGAGAGGCACGTACTTGGAATTCAAGCAGCATCAAGGTTGTACCGGCAATGCTAAATCTGTCAGTAAAAGTTTGGTTGCAAAATATGAAGGACACATTGGGGATCTGGGACAAGTCAACCGGCCTGATGCAAGTCCCTGAATCGACTGTGCAACGCGAGTATGGAGACGAAGAAAAAAAATCAAGATAATACGCAACAGCATGCACGGTGGGTGGGGGGTACCGATGGCCCCACGGTGCACACGAAAACGTCAGCATAGATACTTGCTTGCGAACACACCGGTGACCCATTGCTGTTGGGGCTGTCCCAGAATACCTGCAAGGGCAAGACAGATCAGTCGCTCTGCCGACGCAGAGGGAAGAGACACACCTTCTGCGGATCCGCTGTCCAAGGAAGTTACCGGAGCGGATGGGGATGCCGATGAACGCGTCAAAGGTGGCGAGGGTGGCACCGTCGATGTGCCAGGTGATGGGGCTTTGCGGGCGTGCAGCTTGGGGCAGATCTCGTTTAGGAGTGTCTCGAAGTTGAGAGACAATGCCACCAGGGTCAGTGGAAGTTGGCTCGGGCTGCAGATTGTTATTGGAGCCATTTCCGCGACGCAAACTCGAGTAAAAACACTCACGCACCATACGAGGTTGTGAATGAGCGAGATTCATGCATCCAGTGAGCGATTGAGGTGGAAATGGCCAGGATGGAAGAGCGCGAGATGGGGGGAAAGGAAGAAAGATGTTTGACGATGTTGTGACACGATCAAAACAAACCATCCCCGCGCCCACGTGCACTCGGAAGTAAAGCTCGGCTACATATGTACGCGCAGTTTGCGCCCAACGTCAAGTGTGCCGTACAGTTTAGGGTCGGCGCTGCCAGCCCTTGGGGATATTGTGGCACCCTGCCCTCTGTTGCTCGTAGGTAAACTAAAGTTATGTGTGCATGTTCAAACTTTTCATGTTCTCTTGATATTCATGCATATTCAATGGCCTCAGCTTTTGTCGCGAAGGATTTTTTTTGATGTGGATATGTAGTAATCAAGGAAACTTTGGTAAGTTTCCTTGGTTGTCCCTTTTTTAGTCAGATTCACAAGGCAGAAACTTATTAGGGGAAAATTTGCAGCAAATTTGGAATGTAGGTTTTCCCTGATGTCAGCGGCCAAAATATTATGGATTCTGAACTCTTCGTGGCTCGGGCTTGATTTAAGGTCGGGCTAGTAGAAACGAATGTGAACCGTCCACCGCTAAGCCATTCCGCCCTTCATTTCAGCATGAATATAGGCTCGTACACTGTGACAAAGTGCGTTCGAAGTGCACCCAAAAAAACGGTCGTTCCTGCTTCCGCATGGCTCAGGCCTGATTCGAACAGGTGTCGTCTGCTTTTAATGGAAAACCGAATGCCGTGATACCAAAGACGTGGACAATCCACCACCGAGCCTTTCCTCTGTTGGCCTCAGCTGGAATATTCCCCAGTCAGTTCAATAGCTCAAGTTTTTTTTTTTGAGAAATCTACCAATAGGCTCGGGTCTGACAGGTTTTCTTTCCGTTGAATAAGTACTGTAGCGGAATATCGCAGCAGATGTTGACTATCCACCAAAACCTTTCTGTCGCAATTTCAATCCGGACGTATGCTGTAGTTCTGAGCAGCTCGGCGGCCCAAAAATATGTTCCGTGGTTATAGCTCACAGACATGCACAGGCCCGTCGCGCAGCACCTCGACGACGTGCGCGGCCTCGAGCACGCGCAGGCAGCTGGGGAGGTGGTACCCCATGCCCGCGTCGCAGAACGTCAGAAACGGCACCTGCGCCGTGGCGGCCATCTGCCCCGCCGCCGCGACGATGCGCAAGTTGATCGCGGCCACCACGGTCGGGTGCGCCGTGAGCTGCTCTGGCCGTCGGTGCGGGCTTGTACGGCGCGTCCAAAGAGGGAAATTCGAGGGTCGAGGAACTAGATTTGGAAAGAGATAGAGTACAACGAGGGCGGACTTGCGTAGATGGGTGAAAAATAATTGGCCATCATGTGTCGGGGCGGGTCGCGTAGACGATCTCGTTGTCGTTGAGAGCGTCGCCGAGGATGGTGTGCGGCGCGCGGAGGACGGAAATTTGCCAAAGCAGTAGGCTCGTTTCAGCCTCTCTAGTCTACCAGCGTGAAATCTGAAGATAGTTGTTCGGATCGCGTGCCAGGGCGGATTGCATTGCCTCGGGTTTTGCCGGGGGTTGGGCTGGTGCTGGCTAAAATTGCTCGATGTAAATTACATAGACCCAATTTTATATGTAAATTACATATCTTATATGGAGGCTCTCCGACCTGCATGTAAAAAAATTATAAAAAAGGTCCCTCCAAATGGGCGCACAGAGCAGCCTTTTGACACCTCTCTAGTGGCCAGGCACCCCAGGTCGGCCAGGAAATGCAGAATCCCTCTTGGGGTGACACGAATGGCGACGCATCTGACCCCATTTGATATCTCTCGGGGCTCTAGCCGATGTTTACAGTTTTTACTATGTCTTTTACACCGTTTTTTACATGTAAAAACGTCAAGTTCTCCGTGCTGTTTTTATTATTATTAAATCTACACTGTAAAATACGCCTTACATGGTCCCCTCCGCAGCCTTACAGTAAATTACATGGCCGAGGACCAATTTTACCCAGCGCTAGCCGGAACAACTGAATCAGATGATTCAGTATCATCGTCGCCTATGTAACATTCAACCTTTCAAATTGAGCGCTTGCTACTTACCGAGAGCCTTATCTACCAAGTCTCGGTGTCCGCAACTCTCTGTGTTCTCTGCTGCTTTTTCTTTGTTTTTTGCAGTGTGCGCCAGTCGACTATGCCTCCCATGGCGGCATCTGCGAGTCCCAGGCCCGACTCCGTGGCGGAACAGCTCTCCCAGGCAGCGTTGAAGATATACCGTGAGCGGCCAAGTCAAGATCTAGCTGAGCTCGCGCAATACCGGAGCACGGACTCGGACGACATCATGCTCGCTCTCGAGGAACGGATTAACACGCTGAAGGACTTCAGAGGCGGCCACTGGGCCAAGGTCTGCAAGAAACTCAAGCCTGTTGTCCAAGTTCTACTGCGGGTGACCAATACTGTTGGCGAATCCGAGTCCGCAGAGTCCATCGTAAGCTCTCTCGCTTGCATTTGTCCATGCATCATTTGCTCGCGTAGGGTATTTCCGGTGGGAACACCGGGTTAGCCGCTGTCGTTCTCCATGATTTGAAGGAGGCTTTGCAGAATTTGGATGACCTTCAAGAGGAGATAAAAACAATCATGAACACATATACTCTTGTAGGTGCCGAGGAGCTGTTGCCCCTTGCTAAGCCATGTAAGCCATGTCCTATACGGAATCTTTCACAGCTCAAGGAGAGAAAATCACCCAGTTGATGACAATGTTGCGGACACCCGGAAAAATCCGCAAAATATATACTTCATCTCTGGTAAATTTATCAGCTTCATAATTTAATATCTATTCACTCTTCCCAGGAGGTGTAGGTGGATCTGGTGGAAATGCTGATCAAGTTGGGGGAACTGGGGGAACTGGGGAAGGTCCCAGGATTTATGTGTTCGTCTGATTGGTCTTTCAGCCCCTCATGCCACTGAACATGTAGCTTCCAGGAATTCACCAAGTCTGGAATGTAAGCCATGTCCCTACCGGGGTTTTGCGCAGCTCAAAGAATAAAACCCAGCTAATGACAACATTGAGCACATCCAGAAAGATCTGCAAAATATTCAGTCTGTCCAGGGTATGACATAGCTCCAAGTTCTAGTTTAAGAATTGATGAAGTAACTGTCTTCAGTTGACGATAAGATCAAGGAATGGCTTCTCGGGGATCAGTTTCGCACAGCTGATCCGGGAACCGATCGAAATGCTGCTCTCAAAAAAAGGCAACAAGGCACAGGTGACTGGTTGCTCCGGAATAGTGATTTCAAGAACTGGAGATCCTTGAAGGAAAAATCTGTTCTGTGGCTCCAGGGCAGCTGTATGTCTTTGGTTACAGTCCACATTCAACGAGATCCTCATCAGCCACAATGACAGCTGGAAGTGGGAAGACCATACTCAGGTACCATGTTCTTCAGGTTTTATACATCCTCTCACTTGCCATGCAGTGCATACCTGGTTGATGAGCTGCTACACAGCATCCCTGATCTTGCATACTTCTTCTTTAGAGTGAAGGTCAGAGAAGACTTGGAAAGCATGCTGTCTTCTACCCTTTTGCAACTCGCATCTGGCCAGGAAAGACACAAGATTCTCTTGGATGCATACAATTCCGACAAGTGTAAAGGACCTCCCTCCCGCTCAATGCTGCTCACATACTTCAAGACAATGCTCACAGTACCTCATAACCTGGTTCTTGTTATTGATGCTCTTGATGAGCATCCTAAACCTCGTGATGAGTTGCTTGGGTTCTTGTCTGAGCTTATCCAGAATCACCATAATCATATACACCTCCTTGTTGCCAGCCGTGACGAGCCTGATATCCGTGCTGGCCTGCAGAATATTGGTGCTGTTGAGGTTGATTTGAACAAGGAGTCAAATCAAAAGAATGATCTTTGCAAATACATCACTAGGGTTTTGCAGTCAGATGAACCCTTTCGAGAATGGAAGGACTCCTACCCCCACACTGTCGATCTGATCAAGCACCGGCTTCTCAAAGAAAACATGTATGTGATCTCTCTCTTTTCTACAGTTTGGGACAGGATGCTAATGAGATCCCAGGTTTCGTCTTGTTGCATTGCAGCTTGAACAACTGCGGGGTAGTGCACCTATCGATGTTGAGGGCACTCTGAAGACCCTTCCTCACTCACTTGTGGAGATGTATGAACACATCCTACAGTCATTAGAGTCCAAGCATCCAAAAACGGCCCAACGTGTTATGCATGTTTTTGAGCTCATCTCATGTGCATCACGCTCTCTCTCTGTGGATGAGGCTGCAGAAGTTTTTGCTGTTCAATTCAATTTGGATAATAGTGTGCAAATTTTGGAGGAACACCGCTTAAAGAACCCTGCAATTGAGCTAGTTGAGAAATGCACCAGTGCATTTATCCGTATAGAGGACTCAACTGTCCAGTTTGCACATGCATCAGTGTTGGAATATCTCCGTAACCCCGGAGTCAGTCGAGCCACACCTTGGCTTGATCCTGCAAGTGCCAAAATAACACTTTCTAAACTCTGCCTGTGTACCATTCATTCTGTGATTCAACCCTCAACTCCTCGGTGGCCAACTGGACCTTTTGATAATTATGCCCGAGAATTCTGGCTACAGGCTACAGCACATGCTCTATCCCACAAGTCTCACAGCCCTGAGATCGAAGGGTTGTTGGATTCCATTTTGCTGGGAGGGATAGACAGTATACCTGGGTTTATACCGGCGGTGCTTCGGGACAAGACTCGGAGAACCAGATTGACACCACTCCAGTGTGCATCGTACTTGGGCCTGTGTGATTATGTTGTACAGGTTCTCATCATGCACAGTGCATCTATCAACCAGGCAGAGAAACATGGCATGACTGCACTGCATTTGGTGTCAGAGCAGGGCCACCTTCATGTTGCACAGTTGCTCATTAAGCAGAGCGCATCCATTGACCAAGCCGACAAAGATGGCTCAACTGCCCTCCATTTGGCATTGATAAGGGGCCACTTCGACATTGTGCGGCTACTCATCCGGCACAGTGCATCTGTTGACCAAGCTGATGAATATGGCTTCACTGCACTCCATTTGGCATTGCAGGGGGGCCACCTCGATGTTGTGCCACTGCTCATTGAGCACAGTGTATCCCTCAACCAAGCTAACACAGACGGCTCAACTGCACTCCATTTGGCATCACAGAAGGGCCACCTCAACATTGTGCAGCTGCTCATTGACCATGGTGCATCTGTTGACCCAGCTGATGAATTAGGATCTACTGCTCTCCATTTGGCATCACAGAAGGGCCATTTCAACATTGTGCAGCTGCTCATCAAGCATAGCAGATCTATTGGCCAAGCTGACACATATGGCTTGACTGCACTCCATCTGGCATCACAGAAGGGCCACTTCAAGGTTGTGCAGCTGCTCATTGACCATGGTGCAGCTGTTGACCCAGCTGACAAATTAGGATCTACTGCTCTCCATTTGGCATTGGAGGAAGGCCACCTCCACATTGTGCGGCTGCTCATCTACCATGGTGCAGCTGTTGACCCAGCTGACGAATTAGGATCTACTGCCCTCCATTTGGCATTGCAGAGGGGCCACCTCAACATTGTGCAGCTTCTCATGAGCCATGGTGCAACCACTGACCCAGGTGACAAATTAGGATCTACTGCCCTCCATTTGGCATCACAGAGGGGCCGTTCTGACATTGTGCGGCTGCTCATTGAGCACAGAGCATCCATCAACCAAGCCAACAAAAATGGCATCACTGCACTCCATTTTGCATCGGAGCAGGGCCACCTCAACATTGTGCAGCTGCTCATGGAGCACAATGCTTCTGTTGACTACACTGACAAAGATGGCTGGACTGCACTCCATTTTGCATCAGAGCAAGGCCATCTCAACATCGCACGGCTCCTCATTGGGCACAACACATCTGTTGATCACGCCAATACAGATGGCTTAACTGCACTCCATTTCGCATCAGAGCAAGGCCATCTCAACATTGTGCAGCTGCTCATTGAGCACAACATGTCTGTTGACTACACTGACAAAAATGGCTGGACTGCACTCCATTTTGCATCGCAGAATGGCCACCTCAATGTTGTTCGGCTGCTCATTGAGCATAGTGCATCTGTTGACCATGCCAACAAAGATGGCTTGACTGCACTCCATTTCGCATTGGAGCAGGGACACCTTGACATTGTGCAGCTGCTCATCAAGCACAGTGCATCTATTGACCAAGTCAACAGATATGGCCGGACTGCACTCCAGTTGGCATTACAGAGGGGCTACCCTGACATTGTGCAGCTACTCATCAACCATAGCACATCAATTGCATTTGGAAGATTGTAATAAAGTGAAAAATAATTATATGTCTTGCCTAAGAGCTGTATCATGCTTTGCGTACATCTTGAAGGGCAATACATGAACTTCTTTATTTATTTGAGTTCTCCACAAGATAGGCCATTCCAGTGCGTCAATGCAACATTGACTGGCTCTCCAGACGTTCCATTGGTCTACATCATGTCATACGGTTGAATATAACTGTGTTGTGTCCTATCATGTCACGGTGCAGTAACTATCAAGTTACTGTGATCACATCATTGTACACACAACGTGCCAGCATTTTCTCTTTGTCTTGTGGATGGCAAACGGTGGAAACCTTGCAGCAGCCAGAGAATGCAAGAGCCAATGTCTCGCTGAAAGCAAGGCCAATAGCACTGCTGTCCCTACCACAAGTTCTAGCCCAGCCTCAACTCAATCCATCTTGGCCACGCACTCTCTCCACTCCATTGAGTCACAAACAGCAATGGCACTGTCCTCGGACGACAACTTGCCTTCTTCGATCTCGCTCCCTGCTGCTCGGTCTAACTCGAAACACAAATCGGACTCTGCAGCCATGCTTTCTGATGATGCAAGCGATGTCATTGCCAAACCCAGGAAGCGCAGGTGTCTGGTGAAGGTCCACAGTGATTCAGAGGTTGAAGAGGTGGTTGAGAAGCCTGGACCCAAGCCCAGGCCCAAGGTCAAGCCCATGAACTACTGAGAGTTTCTCTTGGATTTTGTCAGGGTACAGGTCCAGAGAATGCTCAAGCATGGCCAGCATCATCTGTAATATTTGAGAGGCGGTAACTAGGGTTGGTGACAAAGACATATGTCCACAGCCTCTCTGGACATCAAAGGCTGCCTCCCAGAATGTGCCCACTGTTGAGAAACTTCACCTATTTTGTTCCAGACCTGCCGCACACACTGAACAACACGTAAAGGCATATCAAGCAAAAGGGCAATCTCGGCGGAGCCCTTGTGGTGTTTCTGCGACAGATGAATTACTCATTGCTTCAAATCGCACAAGTAGTTGTTTCTGAGAGGGACTTGACATTGTTTTCTTGCCATTGTAGAAGAAGGAAGTAGATGCACAGCCAAATCTGCTGGTACGTTGTGTGTACAATGATGTGATCACAGTAACTTGATAGTTATCTCACCGCAACGCAATAGGACGCGACACAGTTATATTCAACCGTATGATATGGCATAGACCAATGGAACATCTGGAGAGCTAGTCAATGTTGCATTGATGCGCTGGAACAGCCTATCTCGTTGAGAACCCGAATAAATAAAGCAGTTCATGTATTGCCGTTCAAGATGTACGCAAAGCATGATACAGCTCTTAGGCAAGACATATAATTATTTTTCACTTTATGACAATCTTCCAAATGCATTTATGGTGCTGCTCAAGAAAATTTAGAGGTGTCTGAGCCCAGTACACAGAAATTTCAGCCAGGGAGCTGTGTTTTGAGAACAAGCCAAAATATTATATTATTGTGGATCTGGCTCTATCACTAATTGCGGCTGAATTAGCCTGGAAAATCTAGCTATGTTTCGACCTAATCTGTACAGAATTGGCTGAGATACAGGCAATTCTTTGGAGGGGATCAAAAACAGCCCAAAACAGAAAATTTCGATCTGCGCCTTCGGTGCTGTTACCAGCTGTAAAACATCTTATTTCCACCGCTCAATTTTTGCTCAGGCCAATTCCCTTGAAGTGAAAGTTCATCTTTCTAAGGGAAATACATACCTTCCCCTCAACCTTGTTAGGACCTGTAAAGGGACTATCACTCGTCTGAATCTTGGCTCTTGCGCTCTCTGATCAGCCTATTTCCGATCCCTGTCTTATTTCCGTAGTCGTCACTGCTTATTTCGGAAAGACTTGGGTTGTATTTGGGTGATAAGTGGGTTGTTTGGGTTTGTTTCGGAGCACATTGTTCAATGGCACACATGTGAAGAACAACTTACCACCATCTTATTGGTCTAGAAGTCCATCCTCTGCAGCAAGAAACACCTCATAAATAATACAACACGTAAATGGCGGGACTTACACCAGGCTTCCAAGGATATATGAATGTCTGACCGGCTCTGAGACTTGCAATGAGGTCGGTGCAGTTATGTGTTACGCCGTAACTTCCGAACAGAACCGGTGCTGCTGTCAGGGGAACCCCCGCTCTTCTGGCCTTTCCGGCTATCTCTCCGGTTTCCGGTCCGGCTAACGCCCCCGACCTTCCGCCCGCCCACTCCCGTTGGCACGTGCTATGCGACCAAGCCCGTGATCATTGTAGATACCTCCGGACACGTGCTACTGGGTAGTTACTGATTCGTATATAAGGTTTCGCCTAGCGTGGGAATCCTCATCCTTTCTTCTCTTCGGATTCCCCCGCTAGGTGCGTAGTATTCCCGCTCCTGTATTTAGTACCCATATTTATACTTCGGATTCCCCCGCTAGTTTCCGCGCCCCGCGCCGAGCTTAAGGTTGCCCTTACAGCTGCCCAGGTTTTGACTTTCCCACGAAATGCACTGATGTGGCCGTGGAGCTATAAACAGATTACCAGATGTACAGCGATGTAAAGATCCTTACCACGGGAACGAGGCCTTCACGATACGGTTCTTCATCACATAGTTTGTTAGCGATGGTGGCCAGTGTTGTCAGGGGAACCCCCGCTCCAGCCCCTGTTTCCCCCCTTCCCCACCTGTGCTCTCTTCCTCCTCAGGTCGACCCCCAGCGCTCACCCTGGCACATAGCCTGTGATCAGGCCCGAGACTATTGCCGGGCACTTTGTCACCTATGATGTCATGGTGCATTAGAACTAGTTCTCAATGCACCAGTGCATCATACCCCGTGATCTGTGGCTGTGGGAGGCCACCTCACACAGCCACCTCCCACGGTCTCCCATCACATCCATCATTTGTTGATCAGTCTGGACACGTGCTACTGGCTAGCTTAGTTTTTAAAGCTGCGCCTAGCATGGGAATCCTCATCCTTTCTTCTCTTTGGATTCCCCCACTAGGTGCGTAGTATTTCCGCTCCTGTATTCTAGTACCTATATTTATAGTTTGGATTCCCCCGCTAGTTTCCATGCCCTGTGCCGAGCTTAAGGTTGCCCTTACAAGCGTTAAATCACGAGTAGTGCGAGCCATTGAATCATAGCCGAATTTCGTCTTCCCACAAAGATCTGGGTACATATTCTCGATTAGGTGGAACCCAAAATAGTAGTCAATCGCAAGCTGCAGCATGCACTTGATGTCCCGGTGCTGAGTCTTTGTACCCACAGCTCCGCACTCATTGAGCCAAATTTCGATGTTGTCAGTGTCAGGGTCCTCAAGGCGCCCAACAGGTTCGGTTTTGTGACACCTGGGTAGTTGTGCACTTATTGCATGCCCAAAGGCCTTAGCATCGTAAGTCAGTAGCTTAGTCAGGATTCCACGGAACACACAGCTTTGTATATTTATGTAATCGAATTACTCTTTGATGCATACTACGACCTGAGCCCGAAAACCAGAGTCGTACGTGCGACACTGATAACCCTTCACCTGGGCTGAGTACCCCATTCAACTGCTCATCCCGTCAAGGACGACATGGCCCCTCGCACTAGGGTTACAGGCGCCCCCATTGGCCCGGATTATCGGCCTCCAGTGCTTGCTCGATATGCTTGCGCTAGGTATCCCTTCATATCCTGTGAGAAGCCCCTTGCCGAAGCCAGGTCGCTTCACAGGTTTTGACTTTGACTTTGGCGGCGGTCTTCGAGGGCTTGCGGATGTGGCTGCAGGAGAGAGAATGCTTGCCCTCGGGTTCGACCTTGACCTTCGTGGCTCGAGAGGGCTTGCAGCTATTAGCGCACGCCAGTGGGCGCTCCGGGTTCCAAGATGGGAGCTGCAGCAAAGGCCTCAGGTCATGCTTGATTGAATATTGATAAAACTTGCCTCTTGTTCTTCCCGCACATTTACCGCGGGGCTTTTCCGATGTGCGGGCATCCACCTCGCTGTGCAAAGGATCCTACAAAGTAATTGTTTGATAGTCGGTGGATGGAGGGTGGGGGCGAGTACATAACATACCTTGGATACAGCCTTCCTGGTTTGTTTCGGGTTGGACGGGGGCTGGAGAGGTATGTGGATACTTTGACAAAATAAACGAAATCAGAGTGACTGACCTGAAATTTTTCGACTAGAGCAGCATCAGGTACTTGGCGGTGCACGGTGCAAAGACCGTATCAGGAAAAACCCCTTTTGCTTTTTGTTGCCAATTGTACAAAATCGCTGAAATTTCTTCACAATTCATCGCAAATGTCTAAAAATGTCAGATTGCCGAGGAATGTGAAAATCGACAGGTCCCTGAGAATTGCTACCATTTTTGAACATTTTCGGAACAAATGAGACCAATTGGCACCAAATGGAACAGGAATGGATCGGAATTGGGACTCTTGACGGTGAAGACTGAAAGAGGGACACAGTTGCAACGAAAGTAAATTTGTATTTGCGCAAGGATAGTATATACATACATGGAGTATCTAATAAAGTTCTATCTGTATCTAGACTGTCCACATAGATCTACACACATCCTAGCGTCTCAAAACAATCCGTCAGGGAACAAGAATGCCGAAATCTATTGAACAGAGCAATATGAGCAAATGGGCATCAAATGAATACGGTTAATCTACCAACCTTCATGAGGGGCTACCCGGTAGAACACAACTAGGACTGAGAACATGGAACAGAGTCAGTAACATAGAGGAAGTTGGGCGAGGAGAACGAACAGGGTTCACGGGGAAGTGGTGACAGAACGTAAGGTCTAAGCGGCGACATCGGCTGAGACTATGCGCAACGTTGGGCGGTGATGCGGACATGCGAAGTGATGGAGGTTGGCATGCGGAACACTTGGAGTCCGAAGTGACAGCTGGATTATTGAGGACGTACAGCGTATTCCCTGTGCTCGATCTCTGCGGGGTGATGAAGCAGACACGGAGTCGAGACAATCCAGTTGAGGGCCTAAAGAATTGCACCAGAGTAGTGGCCAGAGACCATTCGGCACGAATAAGGACTGAAGAAAAAGTTGTAAGTGATACTGGCCTTATAAGAAATAAAAAGACTCGCCAGCGTTTTACATTCATCTAGTAGGAGCCCAGCGTGTCAGAGGTGGAGATTGAAGGAAATCGCTGAGGGATGTCTGAAGAAAAAAACGGAAGGTGAGTGAAGTGAATGAAACGACATGGAGGGAAAGGAAGACAAGCAATATGTCGCTTCGAAAAGGAGGGTTGGTTTTGATGCACGGGTGACAGCTGCCTCGGTTCGTTGGAGCCGAAATATCGGCGAAGTTGGCCGACTCGCGGGTGTTTCCATTTGGGTGTATATTACGAGACGTTAGGGTAGGCTCTCGCTGCCCTTGGGTAAAGCACCGCTAGTTTCACCGGTAATTGATATTTATACTTTCAACTTGTTGAAAAGTGCCGAAATCATATCTCCTGAGTCCTGACTAGTCTTGAGGGTCAGGTAAGGATGGAATCATGGCTAACTTACGGAGTTACTTGCAGGATTCTGGAGAAATGTTGAAAAATGCCAACCAAATGTCAATATTTTTCAACAATTGGCGCCATCCCAAAATTCTCAACAAATGGCAACAAAATGTCAACAATTGGCAAAAGGAGTTTTTCCTGATAGGCTGAAAGGCCAGCCCGAAGAGTGGAGTCCAGCTCTGAGTCTGAGTCAGAGATCTCGATGTGCGACTCTGGCACGCTGTGGTGTCCCGAGCCGAAGGACGCGCAGCTTGATGCCCAATAATATTGGGGACGGGCATCGGCCGATCGGAGAACGGCAGCTTTGGCCGTGTTTGGTTGGCAGGGACAGTCGGTTCCACTTTTGTAAACGTATCTATATTTTATCCAGGCACTTTGGCATCTTTGACTGAAGAGAAAGTGACCATTAAATCAATGTAAGAGCACAGGAAATCGACGAGCCCCGCCAATTTCCCGACGTGTCCAACACTCGCTATGGCTGCTATACTTATGCTGCTGCCGAAGTGGTCTGCTTCCACAGTCTCATCGACGAACTTGTCACAGAGGTTGTCGACAGCAAAACAAAATCTGGACAACAAAATCACGTTGAGTCAAACATCATCAAAGGTCTTAACTGCCCTGCGACTATGACAGAGAATGCCACGCTGGCCTTGTATGGAGTGTGCGTGTCTTGGCCGTACATGGCAATGGTTCGCGGAACAAAGGATGACCCGGTCAATCTGCTTTCTCTAACCGACCTCCACCGAAAACTTCCCGTGTTCTACTCTCATATCGCGTCTAACCCCCATATCCTGCTCAACTCATCAACGCCCATGGATCAGTTGACCATTGATAGCGAACCATTCCTGGACGAGTTTCTGGTCGACACAATCTGAGCTTTGGCTTCAGAACTACCAAACCTACACATAGCCATCTCCGCGATGTTCTCGGGTGCGGCAGAGGGATGGATACGGTTTAAGCCCGAGTTCCATGTTGGCAGAACCTTCGACTGCCTTACTCCGGAGCAGTGCGACATCTTGTTCATTCCTTCAACCAACGATGCCAACGAGGGCATGCTTGGATCTTTCCGGGTTCACATGTGTTACAACCCCAACTCCACGGCCCACTCCTTCTCGAATCAGACGCGAATGGAACGCAATAACACGGAGGCGTTCATCAAGAAGATCTGTGATGCGGCTGTCGAAAAGTTTGTGATGCGGAAGGTTCGGAAAGACGGTGCCAGCGGGGCTCGGGCGAAGTTCCGTAAGGCGTGGACGGCACTGCAGCGCGAGAAGGCAGAGAAGGGACTGAAGCGACACCGGAAGTCCGCCACGAAGAAGAAACAGCTGGCTTTCAAACTTGCGACCACCAACTTGGAGCTCGACATTTCCGAGATCAACAGCATGACTTCCCCGCTATTGAAGGATCAGTTGCAGGTCTACCGGGACATATTAAAAGACTCCATCCTTGTCAAAATGCTCTGGAAAGACATGAAAACCGCTGCAGAGCGAAAGAAATTGGTATTGGAAGCCCAGGAGCGCGAAATTGCACGACGGTTTGCGGTGCACTTTGAACTCACTGGGCGGCTCTGATTCTTTTCAGGAAATTACCTATTCAACCTGAGACTCTTGACCCTTCCGCAGCCACCGCAGACGACATGATTGTCAACGAGTATGGCTATTCGCCCAATGAAGAAGGCCAGTGGATTGATGTACCAGATTAATTAATTTATGTTGGGTGCGAGTACATATTTTTTTGCGGGGCCATATAGGTACAGATGATACAATTAATTTATCCCAGCCAAACGAAGTAACAGGAAACCTGGGTGAGGCAGAACGAGCAGGAACATGATTTTTTTGGATTTGGCGGGGTGCAAACAGGAACAAAGCTGCCAGATCGATCATGGGCGGTGCCCATCGGCCGTCGTCCGAGAACACGCAGTCGTCTTCATCTGGCTCTTCTTGCTCTTTGTCATTGCCGTTAGTCCGTCGAGGTACCTGGAAGAGAAACGAAAAAGGAAGGAGTGACCATGTCACACGGGTGATGATCTGTACCTCGTCCGCAAGCTGCTGCTGCAATGCACCTGGCCCCAGCTCCTTCAAGTCGTCGTCTCCATCATTAAGATACTCGTTGTCATCGTCCCCGGGGTCCCCGCCCCCATCCGAGTCGACAGCTTCATCTTCATTGAATGTGTCGTCAATCGCTGATTGAGACTTCGGGACACTAGGCTTGGCTTTACTGGAGACTTGGTTGACTGTGGGCTTGGTCTGGGTGGATATCACCTTGGTATCAGATGCTGTGGGCGAGTCGATGATCATTCTCCTGGCTTTGGAACCTTCGAAAGCAAAAGAGCGTTAGAATGATTTAACGAGACAGCTGAATGACTCATGCCTACCTTGGCTGGAAAGCACTATTTCCTCAGGCCCTGGTTCCTCCATAGGAACATCCTCTTCATTGCCTACATCGAGTTTAGCGTGCAATCATCTGGTCCTCTGATAGACATACTAGGATGGTTCTTCTTGGTGGTCTTGCTGCGGGTCGATTCCTTGGTGGTCGATGCCGCACATTTTCGGACACCAGAATCTGACTTGATCTTGGAGCCTGTGGGAGTGGTGCCGACCCATACTGCAAGCAGGAAATCAGCAGACCAAGAGCTCGTTGCGACAGACAACATACTGACATTACGAGTAGGCAGCTAAAGAACGACTCAGACTGATTAATATCGGTATGAGAATATCTTACGGTGTTTGGAAGTAGGCTTCTCAGCGACAGGTTCTTCCTGAGCTACTGCTCGTTCATCGGTAAGTAAGGGCTTCTTTCCTCTACCGCAATGGTGTACTGACCAGGAGTCGAGTCGTCCAGAGCCTTAGGTTTTGGCCTTCCTGCTCTTGGCACCATTATTTTTGTAAGGAATGTGGGTACCAGTGGAGTGGCGATGCGAAGAAAAGGAGTGAAGAGCATGAGGAAGCACTGAAGAGCAATGACCGACGTGGCAATTGGAGAGGCTGGTTACGTGGCAAAAGTCAGGAATCATACATGTTTTTTTTTCTCTGTCAAAATTGAAGTTAATTCCGATGCGCTGGAGCCTGGCACAGATCGGTTAATAGTCGACTACATGTATCCTGTACTGTGCAATTACGATCCCGCTGCTCTGAGTTATGTCGTCTAATATCTGTGCTGCTTGCCACAAGACTTTTGCCGGCCCAGGGGGGTTACTTCAGCATTATTGACAGACAAAAAATGTGCGATGCACTGCACTATATCGCCAAACAATGGATTATGTCCCCCACGCAGATGGGGTTTCTTGCGAAGTACAGAGTGAGGATGAAGATGTTGTCGATGTTCCCTCCTCAGACGAGGATTCCGACGATGATGAAGACCCTGCGCCTCAGTGGGAAGAACCTGTCCCAGATGACCCGGCCGACGGACCTGAACTGATCGAGGAGGATGCCACGGGTGCTTAGAACGTCGGTGTAGATCCTGCGCAGCCTGCCCCAGAGGAACGGTTTATCCGGAAGCCGCACATAACGGTATTCGGGGGTGAAGCTGGCGCATCTTTACCCCGCAGAACCGAGCCAGCATATGCCAAATATGAGGCTCATCTTTCCGAGATCAAAGACAAACCTTGGGCCCCATTCAATTCAGAGGCTTTGGGATTGTTGTACAAAAATTCGCGAGAGCTGAATGCGATCATCGACGATCAGCTCCCCGAGGGGAGACCGGTTTTTCAGCGACAAGAAATTGTTGTTGGGGGGGAAGCTTTCGAGGTCTATTTTCGTCCTATCATAGAATGTGTGCGCGCGCTCTACAGCAATCCTGAATTCGCGCAAGATCTCATCTTTTCCCCCGAACGACACTACGCCGATCCCGACAAGACAATTTGTCTGTACCATGATCTTCATACGGCCAAATGGTGGTGGATGACGCAGGTAACTTAAATTCACTCAGTCTAGCTTCTGGTCTAAAGGTTCAACCAGAAAACCTTGGAAAGGTGTAAGCCTGGTGCCACCATTGTTCCTGTTATTATATCGACCGATAAAACCCAAACGACCATGTTTCGAAACAAGGCTGCCTATCCTGTGTACATGACGATCGGGAACATTCCCAAGGATATTCGGTGCAAACCTTCGCGCCAGGGATATATCCTAATCGGCCACCTGCCCACAACACGCCTCGATCATACCGAGGTTGCCGCTGCCCGCCGTCGCACTCTCTCCAACTTATATGAAGCGCTTGAAGGCCATTACTGGTGCATGGCAAAACTCATCGGGCCTCTGGCCCTTGTGACCAAATTAGCTAGGGTCCTGTTCAGTCAACCAGTTTTATTTCTTTTTAGTCGTCTTGTTCAAGTATTTGAATTGAATGTCCTTGGGTGCCAGCTCAAACGGTTTGCAACTATCCCATCTGGACCATAATTCATTCTGCAGAAATTGTAACCTTTAGGGTGCTGCACCTACCCAGTTCAGGTTCAATCCAGGTAAAATAAGATCCCGACAGGACTTTGTTATCTAAAGGTTTTAATCTTTAGGGATCTGATTCAAGTTCTTTTTATGCACTTCAGATGCAGAATAGGATCTGGTCCCAGATCTTGCACCTTCGCAAAATATCCATGATATTGGGCAGTGTGCATTGGTTTTGGATGCAGTTGAAATGTTCGTGTGAATTACACCACCTGGAGACCATAGAGGGCTAGATGAGCCATTGAAAGTCGATGTTTTTGCGACTGGGAACACTCTGGCTCACCTGCCTTGAGTAACAGGTGCTCTGTGGTAAAATGGTGCTGCGGAACTTGCAAGTAACCCAATTGGGAAGGTATTCAGAGTGTGCGGGTGGATTGCTGTCCCAACTGGAAACAGTGTGTTTAAATGTGCCATGGGACGTGAATAGATAGTGTAGACTGAGTCCACCTGCTCTGGATTCATAATAGGTTTGGAACTTGACTCACAGTGACTAGAAATGGCTGTGAAAGTTCAGTTTCAGCTATTTCAAATTTATTAGTGCAGGCAGTGGAAATTACGGCGAGTTCAGATCAAATCTAGCGCTCGCTGCATCGGCTCTTGGAAAGTAGAGTTATATGCCCGCAAAAAATACGGTCGGCGGCGGATGCCGGCGACCTTCGATGGTCGTTGATGGGCGGCGGTCACCAGAAACAGCCGATGTGGCTCGTTGATAATTGTGCCAACGGCTACAGCTGCGGACCACCGGCCCGGTTCACTCCATTCCTTGCGGGGCTTTAAATTTTAGGCCTCAGTCAGCTCAAATACGTAAAGGAGTGTATGACTCACAGAAAATGAGGTAAAATATTCCCATAAATGGAAATCACAGCATTTAATCTAAACTTATCAGGTAATCTTTCCAACACGAATCAACTACGTCAGTATCAAAAATCGACCTGGGTTGGCGGGGAAAACATGACTAAATAACGAGCTTAAAATAAATTTTAAGACTCGTAACCATGCATGCATGCGCAAGATCCTTAGCCCATTGAAGGATGCAGGTCTCAATGGTATTAAAATGGTGAGCGGGGACGGAGTCTTGCGCTACTGCCATCCGATTCTGGCTATCTTTGTGGGCGACTATCCAGAACAGTGCCTGGTCGCTGGGATCAAGTCCGGGGAATGTCCAACCTGTGTTGTTCCGAACAAGGAACTTGGGGATTTCTTTGAGGACATGTTTGAGCCCAGGGATCTTGACACTGTATTAGCTGTGCTTGCCAAAGCTGATGGCAATGCAACTGCCTTCACTCGTGCATGCACAGCGGCCGGTGTCAAACCGATCTATCCTTTCTGGGAGGATTTGCCTTTCGTTAACATTTTCCTCTCCATCACACCAGATATCCTACACCAACTCTATCAGGGTGTTATCAAACACGTTGTTAATTGACTCAAAGCTGCATTTGGACCAGCTGAGATTGATGCTCACTGTCGGTGGCCTCCACCCAAACATAATGTTCGCCTTTTCCTCAAAGGTATAACTACGCTCTCCCGCATCTCCGGAACGGAACACGGCCAGATCTGTCGAATCCTTCTCGGCCTCATTGTTGATCTTCATCTCCCCGAATGGCACGGCTTATTTGATGTGTTCGAGGTGCCCTCGACTTTCTGTACCACTTCCAATACCCCATTCACTCCACAGAAACTGTGGATGCTCTCACTGCAGATCTTAAGTCATTCCACGACAACAAATCAATCTTCATTGACTTGGGTATCCATGATAACTTCAAAATTCCCAAACTCCACATTATTTCGCACTATCCCTTGCATGTCCAACTCTTTGGAACTTTTGACAACTATAATACGGAGCATACGGAGCGGCTCCACATCGATTTCACGAAGGATGCATACCGCGCCACCAATCGGAAGGATGAGTACCTTCAGATGACGTTGTGGTCGGAGTGGAAGGAAAAAATTCTCTGCCACGAGAAATTCATCCACTGGCACTGTGCTGGTTCTCCTCCTCCATCCACTGCGAAACCCACCTGGCGCCCCGCCGATTTTGTCCAACATCGGCACCTACAGATGACAAAGTTCCCATCTGTGTATGGTATGAAACTATCAGACCTCACGGACAACTATAGGGCCGAGTATTTCCATGATGCTTTTGCACACTTTGTCATCGGCTTCCAGAACCCGGACTTCTCAAAGTGTCAGGTCAAGGCGGGGGCAGCGGACTACTTTTTGCCGTTCCAGTCAGTATCTGTTTACCGCAAGATCAAATTTTGGAACGAAGATCCGTTGGGACGAGAAAATGCTGGGATGCCCTTGATGTCGTACACGCTAAACCCGGCTACACCAACAAACATGGATGATGTATCGGGGGCCAATTCAACACAGTAATGGCTACTGATGGTACGGGAGAGCACACGGGAATCAAAGGTACAATTGCTGAGCTGTCCCCTTGCCATGTACTAATTTTGGGAACCATTAACCAGGATATCGTGTTGGACGTGTCCACGCGGTATTTTCCTTTTCAGAACATGTGTTAAATGTTGTTTTCACTGGTGCCAAACCAGCGAAACATCTTGCCTACGTGGAATGGTTCTCAAAATCTCCAAATGCACCAGACCCGAACCACAAGATGTACAAGATCTCGCGTCCTGTTGAGTGTACCACGAGTATCATCCCTGTTTCAAATATTCGGCAAAGTGTCCACTTATTCCCACAATTTGGCCCTGTTGCTCCTTACAAATGGACAAGCGAGACTGTTTTAGACCTATGTACGAAGTTTTATGTCAGTCCATGGTCGGACCGACATGCCTATGTTACTATTTGCTGAATCTAATTTGACCTGTTTCTTGCTCGTGGTTATATTTTTCGGTAATAATACACATTTTGGTTCACAATACACAACTTTGTGTCGGAATGCGAAAAATTGTTTGAGAATGGCAGAATGTCAGCTTGTGGGAACATTTATGACCATTTGGGGAACGATTGCGAGATTCGGGTTCTCCTGATGTTGAGGCTTTTCAAGCGGCACAGCGGGTTATATACATCCGGGGTGGCCAACACGGTGAAACGGTGCACTTGATATACGACTAGAAATAGCTTAGATTCGTGCTTGCACAAAACAACCACAAAACCACCACTACAACAATCTATTCCTCCAAAGATGTAAGTGCTTCTCTTTGTGAGTTCGGGTCCGGGCCGCAGTATGCGACCAATGGGTTTGGAACAAACACAATTCGACTGCTAGACTTCAACAAAGCCGTTCAACAACACGCTAGCACTACGCAGCTGCCAACAACAATACCGCTAGCACCTGGGATGGACAGGGGTTTATGGGTTGGATACAAGGTGGCTGGATCACTAGATCGAGGGCACCAGGGCAGAGTATGTAGGTTTGTAAAAATCCTCGCAATGGGGTACTCAAAGACTATTGAGGCTAACAACAAGGGGACTTCAATCCTCAAGCGACAAGGCAGTCCTTAAGCCGCTGACCTATTCCTTAACCAAGAACAGGAATGTTTCCACTTTGTATTGGCAATAGACACTATAAGTGTCCAGCTAGCGACCCAACAAACTACGACAGCGCTTCTGTCAATATCGGGGTGAAGGCAAAGTAACTGACAAGTTACAGTCAGTCTAGAGGTGGGGGCACCTAGTCTGTCTTCTTCTTAGTGGGCTCAAGTCAACACACAATCACCTAGCAGGCGATCCAACACACTACGAATATATCGGGGTGAAGGCAAAGCTGCTAGCGCAACTGCTAGCTGGTTCTCGAAGAGAACACCCTTTGTTTTATACGTGAAGACTCCGCGAGCCAACAATTTAGAACCTCCACTTAAGATCTCGACGTGTCCAGAGTCAACAGTATTGATTCCAATAAAGCTACTACTTGTGAAGTGTGTGTACAATCTCCACTAGCAACCTGAGACCACCTGCGCCAACTTAGTACAAAGTCGGGGTGTAATAATCTGAGGTTCTAGCCTGCTCTGTGCTCCCTTTATACTACTGAGGTCCATGGTACATGTGATAAACAGAATGAATAATATAAATGAGTGAAAATGATGTGATAGATACAACAGCCAATGAAACGACTGCCATTTGGTTTTATGATGGGTCTATGCCAAGCAGAACAGCCACACTGATCCGCTAGCGTCCATTTATGGGTATCGTGAGTGATCCCTCAGCTTGCCATCAGTTGCTGGAATTGCCATCCTGACGAAGCGGAGTTGAATCCGCCGCCTGGAGTCATCTAGCACTAGTCAGAGCACCGGCTAGCAGTCTGTTTATCTGTTACTGCATTAGTGGTGACCCACGCATCCGCACCAATAGCCTGCTAGCTATTCCTCCACTGTCTACTTGTCTCTGTTTGTGACTCACGACCATGTCGCAACAGTCACGTGCTCGCATCTGTGTTTCAGGTCTCGGGTTGATCACTAGTAGGGTTCCGCATACTAACGCCCTTGCTAGAAGGCTGCTAGCGCATAGTTTACTACCCTTCAGATCCCAGACTCGCCGCTCGCACCTCCAGCTAGTGTGCTCGCAATACCACTCTCCTGTGTCTCGCTTCCTAGGTGCTAGCACCTTGACTGTGTAGGCTTATGGTTATTTCCCCATGGTTTGTGCCTTCAGACCGTACTAGCGCGTCACACTAGTCGTATCTGACGCTACAACCGGCAGCTTGGGCTCACTCCAGTTCTCCTTTATATCACCTAGCCAGAGTCCTGAGTGCTAGTAATAACACTTCAGAAGTGCTAGCGCTTTCCCGTTGTATAAATACTGGTCCTAGGAAATCGCAAAATAGCACTAGATGCCGCGCGCTCTTGTTACGGTGTTTCATCGGAAGTGTCCAAGCATTTTTGACAGGTTTTGACCACGGCGAGCACGTATAATGACGTGTAGAGCAAAGCCAGCGAGGTGGAAGGAGCCAGTACAATGGTCACATTATGACCCACCTGTTTTCTCATTTTAGTGCTTATTTCGTTGCTTCACAGGAAATGTTTCTTGTTATTCCAACCAGAACACAGTACTATACATATGTAGGTAAACGGGAATGGATCACGACTAAAGCACAAATTGAGGTATGTATAGTAAATTGAGGGCCCGGTATAGTAAAACACGATCAATGGTGCAATTTGTAGCTGTACAGTGTGGGGAGGAGTGCAGCGGGGAAATCGGGAGACCTGGGAGTGGATAGATTGGATGAAGAAGCAGATGTGGAAGAGGACAGAGATGGGACCAGAGAAGCAGTCCAGGTAGAGATGGCGAGGCGTGGGCGCTTAGGCTGGCACGATGGCATCGGGCTGACCACCTCTACATTGTCACTACCCGAGTACCGACGACGCCAGCATGGGGAGGTGGCAGGGTCCTCAACAATAATGATGTTGTCGTCTGAGTCGGGGAGTGGGGTGATCTGCTGACATGCCCGCTGCTTTCCTTTACTCTTGGGCAGCAGCGGCTGGGGGAGGAACTGTGGAAAGGGAGGGTCAGTGTGGGCGTGGGCACAAGCAATGTGGTCTTCTTCATCAACACCAGCACCGACTCCAACAGAGCAAACGAGGAGCGGCTGGTTGGTAGAGAGCGTATGTATATAATTCACCTTGACTGTCATCCATGAGCTGTACGGGGTAGTCTCCCGTAGTCAGACCCAATGACAAACTTTCCTTTTTAGGAGTGAGTGGGAAAAGTTTTAAATAGGGTCTGATTTCGGTCGCACTGCTGAGATGGGTGGTCGAGGTTCGGCACCTTCCGTGACGAAAAAGGAAGGAGTGTCCTAATTGAGAAGCCATCAATCGCCCAGCTCCATCACGGGGTTTCACCAAATACGTCAACAAATCAAGTGGAACAAACCCCAGACTCGGAAGAGTCAACAGAAGGAGGGGGATATTGCGGCGTGTAATGTGTGATACAAATATTATTCCCTTGGGCAGGATCCATCGCTGATGCACCCAAAGTCGCGGTGTGAGCCGGGCGCATGCTGGACGTGGAGTCATAACAGGCATGATGCCTGTTTTTGCTACCTGTGATGACACCGCAAGTGGACCAAGGTGAAGCCCTCGGGGGTATAAAAATGGAAGGAATAGATGCCAGGAAGGTTCCAAAAGAAATACAGCTGTGAAAACAGCCATATAACGGTCATCCACGTGTGTATACGAAAGGCGTGTCACCGTTGTTGCGAGCTTGTTTGTGCGTCACGTGCCTGATGTATCTCCGTGATTTGACCGCCCATGGCGACCTGCCATCAAAACACAGACTATGTACGGGGTGAAATAGGCCTGATAAGGTCCCTTCAACTCAAATATCCATTGAGGCCAGCTCAGCAGGTTTTGTATGGCAGTGTGATGGGGTGTTCTGAGGCATTTCCAAGGCAGACACTGCCGGACCTATAGGTAGATTACCATATCTTAGATCACATGTTCCTATATTGTTACATCACATAGATCACATAATACAATCTTAACTTGCCATCTGCCATGATATAGCGAGTCTGAGATCACCCCGGCGAACCACCATTACGCGTTAGACCTCCTACCTGGCTGAGCATCCGTATAACTGCTCCATGGCCTCGGTGTTGCAGAGGCTCTTGTCCAGGGTAACACGACCCCTTAGCGAAGGGTTACAACGGTACCCCTGTGAGCTGGTGCCTTTGTGGCTGCCTACCTCACTTCTACTACGGCTACTACCCACAGTGAAGCCTTCCGAACTACGATGCGTGTCTCCCGACCCGTGCCGCATCACAGGCAGTGACAGCTGGGGCGTGCAAGTTGTCCGACCAGTGAACAAGCACAAACTTGTTGTTGACGGGAGAGATTTGGTCATAACGAGGAGATGGAGATGGGGAAGGAATTGGCATGAGCTCGGCAGCACGTTCGCAGTGTCGTTCGTGCTCTTCGCACGCTGTTCACTCGACATATTGGGGGATGTGAGCAGCATATTGGGTGATGGCACTGAGAGCTTCCAGTGAGGGACCAGATAAGGCAGGCAGGGTTTTGCGAGGCGGAGGCAGGGTCGCTGGAGAGGCATGGACAGCGCAAGCACCAGCCTCAAGGCAGTGCCTTTTACACAGCTGGTTAGGACAAAGGCGGTGGAGCTTGATGAGCTGGCAGGGGCCAAAAGCACAAGTCTTGGCCTGAGGGGCAGGAGGAGCGGTGGAAGAGGTGGAAGGAGCGGTAGGAGCAGCGGGAGGGGCGGTGGGCAATGGCATAGTGTTGGCGGGGAAAAAATACCAAAATGCTGGTATGAGATCTTCATGTTGTTTGTTATAACACTATATATGCCATTAGAGACGGTTTTACAAAGGGCAAGATGGGATATACTGATATACTCACCTTGATATAATCACGGCCAGATTTTGCTGTCTTGGGCTATAGACGGCAGTGACATCCTGGTCTGGGGCAGTGGAAGCTTGTGTTGGTGTGACTGGGAGGCTGTAGCCCGTGTTTTTCATAGTAGCAAGGCATCACAAGATTGAGAGAGGAGGGAGGAAGCACGGTGTTTGTGTTTGTGCCCCGAACAAACGCGAGGCGGCAAAGGTCTCGGCAGAGAGACCAGGTGCCGAAGCACCAAAATAAGTTGCCAAATCGGGAGCTTACGTTTGAGGAGGAAAGTCAGGAGTGGGCTCGAAGATGATCGATCAGTAAGCTTGATTGACTAATCGACAGATACTCCGAACATAAAGCAGAAATGACTAATCACAGAAAATCGAACTTGGAGAATCTCTTTGGTTCCAGGGGATGAAATGGGCTTGCACCAGGGGATTCAGGTGGGTAAGAAGTTGAAAAACATATCCTGGCATTTTTGATTTATTTCTACGTCTTACCCCACTTTCTTTCAATTTATTTTCGCGATGACCAATGTTGCCTGACTAAATCTGTTTGTACATGTAGCAAAAAATGGCACGAAACCCAAGTGCCCTTTCCCGTAAGTAGCCGAACCTAAAGGTCCAGCAATAACATCACCTCATTGCTTGCCTCTTACCGCCACCGGGCATTCGTCAAGAGCTTCAATCTGAGTCAACACACATCTTATTTCAATTCCAACCAACTCCCTACACATCTTGTACCTCCCTGAAACTCCCACCAAGTCCAACTCAGCTACAGCCAAACGTGTTCTCACGGTCATGGAGGACATCCCATATGTTGTTCCTGGTGAGTAAATCCTTCACAGTAGATTGAACGGAGCGATCATATCATCATCACGACCATCAAATAGGTCAAACCCCACCAAAAAAGTCGAATCCATCGATATTTGACAGTTACATTCGGGAAGCCAAAGTTTTCGATGATTCACTGGTTGCACAATGGAAAGTCACTATGGACGGTCTCATCCTCTTCGTAAGCTCTCGTTGTATCGCTAGGTATCGCTGCATTTGAAGCTGATTTTCCCTCTCCGCAGGCGAGTAACAACGATTTTAGTGGAAGTGGGACTGGACGAGTCCCACTCCAGCACTTGGAAAGTGGGACTCACTCCCATTAATAGGACTCAACCCTGCTACGGAGTGCGACTGATGGCGAATGCATCAGCAGTGCGACTGATGCACTGATGCACAATCAATCCCCGCTTATCGCCGATGGGCTTGATACTGATCCGTATCTCAGCGCTTTTTGTCCCTAATTCAGCATCAGCGACACCATCTTGATGGTTACAAGAGCGCGCTGGGGCGCTTCATGCCCCAGCACTCATTTTAGACATACTGTAAACTCACACGTAGTGCCAGCTGAAGCTGATTCCAGAAAGTGATGATCGCGGACCAGCGAGTAACAATGATTTTAGTGGGAGTGGGAATCGACTTCCCGCTTGACACTTCCTATAACCGGAAATTGAGGTTGGCAAACGTCGCAGCATTAATATATTGTTTCAAGGGTGATTATGGAAATTCTGGGTTGACTGCCTGATCCAGGGGCATATAATCACATTTTTCGTTTATAATTCGAACTGTGAGAACGACCGGGTTACATCCTGGATATTTTTCTTTCGCACTGATGGACCGTGGGAATTTCATCTTATGACTAGTTGGCGTCCGTAGCCGAACGTCGGCACAGCGTGCGCCGATCTTGTTCCCATCAAAGCCGTCGGGTAACCAGTCGCACTCGGGAAACCGAGTCCCACTTTCTGATGGACAAAAGTGCGACTCGAACACCATCGATGCGACTCGACAACTCCCACTCCCACTAATCTTGTATATACTCTCCGCAGGCCGCGCTGTTCTCTGCTGTTGTTACCGCGTTTATCATCGAGAGCTACAGAACTCTCTCGCGGGATTCCAACGACGTGGTCATTCTGCTGCTGTTCCAAATGTCACAACAGCTCGCGGCAATGTCCAACAACACGCAGGCTCCCCAAATCATCAAATCCTCCGTCGGACTGCCGTCCTTCTCAGCACCCAGGAGCGCCGTCTACACCAACGTTTTCTGGTTTCTCAGTCTTGGACTGAGCCTCGCGTGTGCCCTCATAGTAACACTCATCCAGCAATGGGCGTCTGATTACATCCATGTCATAGAGCGACGGCAATTGCCTGAAAAACGCGCACGGATTCGTGCTTTTCTGTACGAAGGGGTGCAGAACTCGCATGTCGGCGCAATTGTGGATGGTGCGCCACTTCTCCTGCACGCTTCGCTATTCTCGTTCCTCATCGGGCTGGTGATATTCATGCGGCCGATAAATGCGACCATCACGACGCTGCTGGCATGCATCCTCGCGTTTTGTGTGGTTGCGTATTTTGCGTCGACAATCACTCCGATAATCACCATTGCTTCGCCGATATGCACACCACTAACGATGTTCCTACTCAAGTTCCCGTTCGTGTGTAATATGATTCGGAGAGTGCTCTTGACCATTTGGGAGCTTGGTTGCCTAGCAGTGACAGGCGTGTCGCGAGCAATGTTGTGGATCTGGACGGCAACTACGACTATGGCAATGCTATCGTGGCAGCGAATTCTAAGCTCCCTACGGATGCCCCGACTCACGTTAATGCCTGGCAGAAACCGGAAGAATCCTTTGGCTGAAATCACCGACTCTTCCTACGATGCACACTTGAAGGCTCCGAGTGTCGATACTTCAGAACGCAGGCGGAATGACCCCATACTGCAGCTACAATGGGCGTTTCAACGCCACCTTCCGCTTTTATTCTCTATCTGGACGGATTCCACCGTGAGCATCTCCAACCTCGATTTTATTCGAGAAGCTGCTGCCACAGACACCGAGCGACCCGGATTCCAGGACCGAGAACAGACTGTTATTTTGTGGACGCTCGAGTCTCTTTCCGGGGATGCAGAGCTAATTCCCTTCCTGGAAGGGGTTCCCTCATTCCTTGACTCCGACACTAGTCCGCATGGTGCTTACGATCCGATAAAAATTATGGAGTCGTCCCTTCGTCAACATTCCGAAGAGATTGCGGCCCGCCTCCTGTTACTTCTGGATTCGCCGCGACCGAACCGTGGCACAGCAGCATCGATAAAAGCCGTGATGGCGCTTTTGGAGCACGACATCTATCTGGGAGACGTCCATTTTGGGGGTGATTTTCTCCAAAGAGCTCGTTCATTTTGTGGAGATCGCGAGTACAGCTGGTTGGAACTACTTATGGCAGCTTCCTGGAGCAGGTTCCCCGTGCGCGTGCGATCATCAGCCGAACCTTGGTGCAGGCCCTCCGTACTGAACACGATAATGGAATCGCGGCACCTGGCTATTCCAGTGACCGAGGGTTTATTCATCCCCTATGACAAAATATGTGGGTGTCGCCTGGTGGTGCAGAGACGGATGTGATTTCTGTGAATCCGGACAGGTAGAGCAACGTCAGTGCTTATTTCTTGGAACCGCTAGGGCGTATTTATTGATCTCAACTTCATAGTCGTCGGCACCGACTGTTTTGTACACCGTAGGATCTCCGATCCAATCTCGAGCGAGAATCAATGTAACAAGGCGATGTCGGCTAGATAGCGGTCGGCTAGATAGTCGGCAAAGAGTCTTGGTACACGGTTGGGTTTCGAGCGAAGTGTTGAGGCGAGCGAGGTAAGTGGCGTAAGTCGTAGATTCACTGAGAAATAGACTACGGACACAGGACAGTTATATAGTAGGTAATTGGAAATAAGGAGTGTTTACGATCGAGGTAGTGAAGGAGAGTAGTGCGATACATCAAGTAGCGCACAACGGTGGTTGGAGACGTCACAAAGACGTATGGAAAGGAACGGGGGTGGTGATGAAACATCGGAGGAAGGAGTGGGGTATGTAGATGGGGTAGGAAAAATAGTGAGGCGCACAGCGCACCATTACAATCAACCTGAGGATGAATTCAATCCTACTACTGAGCTACCTCCGCCTCCGCCGCCGCCCGTTGGGGGAACTTGGGAATTGTTCACTGCTTTGGCGTATTGGTGGGGTGTGATGAGCGAGGTACGAGCCAGCAGGATCCCAGTACCTATCCAGGAGACTAGCGAAAACCTGCTTGAACTTCCAGATGACGAATTTTTACTTCCATAACAAAAACTACTATTACTAATGACGAGGAGTTAGTCGGCCACTTTGGCATTCAGTGTTACACCCTGCATTTTGTAGATATACCAATATGCTCAAATGGTGTTGGGCACAGCATAGACATCTTATGATTGGTTTGATCTATGTTTCGCAATTTTACCTGACGATGTGAAGGTACAATGAAGTTTCTTCCGGCGACATGCCGAAAGTGGCAATTGACGGCTTAGTCGCCCATCCACCGGAATGCATCGGTGTTGCGCAGTATGGGGCTCTGATGCATGGATGATGAAAGGATGCCATGTAGCAACTGTCATTCATACTCTGGCTGTGTGTGGGACTCATAGGGACGAGGTGGAGCGAGAGCACAATGGTATGGGCGGGAGCACACAAGATGGGTCGGACGTAGCGGGGAGATCACAGCGATTAGGAACAGTGGGGAGATCCTGCGGGCGCGGGGGTCGCGCATCTCAACCGATAGCGGCGATTCTCAACCTTGCAGGGTACACCTCGCGCGCGATGCTTGTGGTGCATTGGTTTTCCATCCAGCCTTCCGACTCAGGGCAGTTCCATTGGCTGGCATTCCACCACTTCTGTACGCGCACACATCTGTACCAGCTTACTGCAATATACTCTTCTTTAAAAATTGTTGTGGACTTGTAATTCTGGGTAATAAGGAAAGTGACGAACCTTCACAAGGTCACAGCGCAGGTGACGAATTTTCGTCCAAAACATCTGAAGTGACGAATGTTCAACCGGATTTTTCAGTGTGACGAAAGTACACATTTTTAAGCGACCTGACGAAGTCACGAAGATAGCGCGGACTCCCGCCCCAAGTAACTCTTCAACCACCCACCCACGGCCCGCCTCTGAGGACTTTGGCTCGGCAGGCTCAGTCAGATTCGAGGCGACAACCTTGGGATTTTGCTTGAAATAAAGCGGCTGACTCCTTAAGCCGGCGGTATTTCTTTCTTCGACGAATTATTCACTAGAAGCAGTCCCGGGAATATTTCCAGCTCCAGAAACCGAGTTCCCAACGTTCCTGGTTACATTCCGAGGTTGTTGGCCAGATTATACTCAATCCTCATCTGCATCAACAATGCTTCGTTTAACATGCAGGATGTAAGATTCCTGGTTCCTGAAATATATTTCTGAGAACATTTCCCGGCACATTTTCAGCGTACTGCCGCATCTGGTACATCCTCGTCTTGCACGGCGGTGTAAGTGCTGTCGATAAGATAAGTGGAGTTCAACTTGAAAGTTGAATATGGAAGGTTGGTCGACATGTATCGACTTTCGGAGCAGATCGAAGGAAAAATGCACCTACTAACAGCTTCCCCAGATCCTGGACGACGCTTTCTCCGCCCAGTGTTGAACGTTGTACCCTAGCTCCGAGCTCAGGACGGAACACAGGGGGCGTGTGAATTTCGCTCTTCCATTTGGAAACGACCAACCATCGACGAGCGACGACGACGACGACAAAAATTAAAATCGGTCCAAGCCACCCAGGCACCCGCGCAAAAATTAACGGGGTGGAAATTGAATGAATGAATGCCCTGGACTTGAAATGGACGCCGCTGTACGGTGAGTCATGGGCATGCACTTCCGCTGTGGCTGTCAATGACTTGGATTGAACCTGCGCTAGAGTACTGGACGCGGGCTGCAATTAGAAGGGCAATACACTGGCCAAATGAATCTGTAGTCAGCCGCCGAACCAGCTTCGGACGCGCTAGGCAATGAACTTCTTGACATCGACGTGAGCCGCCTCATGAAACGAATAGATGAAGAGCGGGAGTCGCGAACCGAACGCGGGACCGTGCTGCCAATGCGATCTTGTGGCTTCTAATCCTTCCGACGCGTTCAATCGACAAGCACCCCTTTTTAAACTAGTTTTTTTCTCGCTCGTCTCGTCCTCGCTCTTCTTTCTCGCCTCGCTCTCGATGAGCCCCTCGTCCTTCACCGTGCTCCGCCGCCGCTCGCTGCGCCGCCCCGCCGTGATCCTCCTCGTCATCTTCGCGATCTTGTTCTTAGGCCAATCGACACTGCGCGACCTCGGCTTTGACGCGCAGCACTCCACGCGCATCGCGTTCAAGTACGCTGCGGGCGCGGGCGGGCGTACCGCAGAGACGGTTACGCGCATGGTGTGGGCGACGCGCACCGTCACGCGTGACCCGCTCCCCACGCGCTTGCCTCCTCCCCAACCAAAGCGCAAGTCGAACTTACCCAAGAACACGCCAAACGCAAAGGACGAGTCGCACACGTACCACCCCTCCGGCCTCCTCCTCGTCAACCCCCGCGCCGCGCACCCCATCCCCGCCCTCATCCGCACCGCCGAAGCCGCCTGGGCGCTCAAGCTCGCGCGCGCAAGCACCACCCTCCGCCAGGCCGCGGCCGAGTACACTAGGCGCCACGGCCGCTTGCCGCCAAGGGGCTTCGACGCGTGGTGGGGGTACGTGCGCGCGAGGCAGGTACGCCTGCCGGACGAGTACGACCAGATCGAGCGCGATCTGGGGCCGTTCTACGGTATGCGCGGGGGCGAGCTGAGAGCGGTGCAGCGCGCGTGGGAGGCGCATGTGGACTCGTACACGCTCGGCAAGGACATGGGGGACGGGCGGGACGCGTATGGGGAGGTGTACGCAGACGAGGAGTCCGAGTCTTTGGACACAGACACAGACGCGGACGGCGACGGCGCGCGCAAAGACCGCCTGCGCATGCTCAACTTCACGCTCCCCGCGGACCCCGCCGTGCGCCTCGAGCTCGCCACGGGCGGCTTCCAGCTCATCGAGCTCCTCAGTGAGGTCGAGGCCGAGCTGCCGCCGTTCAGGGCTGTGTTTAGTCCGCACGATAATCCGAATGTGGGGTTGGATGTGAGTGGCTTTCCTTTCCCGTTTCTTCCCTCTTTGTAGCCGGTGGAGGAGCGGCTATCTCCAGCTTCCTTTTGCTGCCCGTCACCTGCTGAAAGGCATCGGGTAGAGCATGTTGCTCCAATTCATTCTCCGCTACGCTTTTATTCTATTCTGCGCCTTCCTATATTCCTTGCTGACATTTTTTTGACAGTACGAGTTGCGCCAGCAGGCGCTCGAGGCCGCGCGGAAGGGGACGTGTGCGTCGAGTTCTTCTTTCTCTTTCTCTCGCATCGTCTTTTTCGCTTTCGTCGTTTTATCTGCTCAGCGCTCTTCCCCCCACCGAGCCCTTGCTGCGGAGCTTTGGTCTTCAGAGCTTCAAAGCTCGCCGATTCTCGAGCCATTGACGGAGTCGCAGCATGCTACGTGCGTGACACTCTCCCTTGTGCGCTGCACTAGTTTGTGGCGTGTCTCCCGTCCCATTCCGCAGTGGCGCGTCGAGTTTGGGTTGTACCCTCGGGAGGGATGAGCCGTCCCTGTGGGTGGAGACTACTCTGTGCCGCGTCCTTGCGCTGGCTGGACGCTTCCGCTCACTCTCCTGCTGTCATTCGGGCTTTCACGGTCGTCGAGTGTCGAGCGGCATGCGCACTCGATTCTTCGTCTCGTTTTGCATGGGTCCGCCCATGGCGCGTTCTCTCGTTCTCTCCCATTACTGGCGTATGCGCTGGGGGTCTGGATTTCGGAGGCGATGCTTTCTTTATTCACGCGTTGTGGAGGGAGGAGAATCGGCGCCCCATTGTGGTCGCGCTCGTCCTCGTGTTGCTCGAGGCTTCCGCCTTCCGCTCTCTCACCGGTGCAGCTGGCTGGCGTGTTTCGACGCTCGTTATTTTTTTTGGCGGGGAGTCGTTGCCCGAGCCTTTCCACTTCTCTCCATTCGCTTTCCATCTACATCGTCGCTTATTCTCCCTCCCTTCTCCCATCTATCGCAGACGTAGACACCACCCACCCCCCGCCGCAGAAGCACGCCGGCTGGCTGTCCGCGTGCGCGCCCTTCTCGCGCGCGTGGCGCGACTTTCACGACGGGAAGATTCCGCCGCCGTATGAGAGGGAGAAGCCGAATTGGGGGGTGCCGGGTGTTCCGGGAGGGGAGGGGGAGGAGGGGTGAGTGCGTTTTTTTGTAGAAGAGGGGAGTGGGGTGGAGGCCTGGAGAGGCGGTGGGGATGATTGGCGTTGCCAGACGGGGAGGCTGCCCTCGGGCTGGTTGAGCGTCTAGATCGGATGGCGGGACCCTGGCGCGGGTGGCCGAGGCGCTGACCGTCGGAATGGCTCCCATGGGGTGCAGAGACTTCGACCGGTGCACGGAGAGGTTCACGCGAGGCTTGGAGGTGCTTGACATGGCGAGGGAGAGGTTGGGGAGACTGGCGCGTCGGGAGACTCCATCGGGGAGGGGATGGACTCGCGCGTCAGCCGCCGCCGCTTTACGAAGCGACATGTTCGGCGTGGGCTGAAATGGGGAGGCAGAGATTTGAGAGGCCGACACGAAGCTCGGAGCGTCGCGGAGGGTGGCTACCTCCATACTCCTCCTTCGCTCCCTTATCTCTTCGTCTTCCTTTTCCCTTCCCTCCACATGTACTAACCCGTCCCTCCTTCTCAGCCCCAAATCTTTCGTCCACGACGCCCTCCTCGCCGCCGACCCCTGCCACCACCCGACCCTCCTCCGCTCGCACGGTGCGTACCTCGCGCACGGCGTAGGCCCGGCGCCGTACCGTACGCTGGTACCCCAGTTCAGCTACAGCGTGACGCCGCTGCATGCGGATGTGAGGGTGGCGTTGCCGCTTAATTGGGTGCGTTGGCTTCACTCCTTAGCGTTTGTCCTTGTGTTGGGGAGGGGTCGAGGGTGTTTTGAGGGCCAGATCCCTATCCCCTTCGCATCGCTCTATCGCCCTCCTGCCCGTTACATCCCTTCCCTTCTATTCTTTTCCGCCTTGCCCGACTTTTACTGACTGAGATCTTTTCCCCTTTCCACAGGTCCCCGACGACATCCCAAACGAAGGCCGCCCCCCGCCGCTCGGGCTCGCCTGGGCCGAGCGCGTCGACGCGCGCCTGCAGTGGCGCGGCAGCAACACGGGCATCTGGCACGCCTCGGACGGGCGCTGGCGCGAGGCGCATCGCATACGGCTCGCGGCGCTCGGCGCGGGTGTCGGGAGCGTGAATGTTAGCGTGCTGGATCCAGGCGTGCCGGACGCCTTGAGCGACGTTGCGGGCGGCGGCGTGGGGTTCAGGGCGCAGGGAGGAGGTGGGGAGGGCCCCGACGGGGCGGAATTTGATTTTGATGAGGACGACGATGGCGAGGAGGATGGGCGCGGCGCGAGGCCTGTCGGCCCTGCGCTTCCCGTTCTGCGCGCGCGCCTGGTCCCGCGCTGTTTGATGTCGCGTTCGCGGGGAACCCGATGAACTATGAGCCGGCGTAGTGCGATGTGCTGGAGAGGATATTTGAGTGGCTCTGTTACACCCCTTTGAATGAGAATGGAGCGAGAAAGAGAGGGTTATATGGGTGCTGACTTTCGCACAGGACCAGGCGCAATTTTTAGGGAATGGGAATAAGATATATGGAAATCAGCCAAATAGATGTCCTCGTGTTTTAGCGTAGGGCCTTTTGTTCGTTTTCTTTGCAGAAATCTGCAGAACAGGGTCCTTGAAATCCCGGGAATCAACGCCCTATCCCAGATCCTCCGCATCTTCATCGTCGGGTACTGTACTGGGATACCTACACGCCTGCCAACAACCAATTCCGGTGAAAACGCCCCAAATTCCATCCACGTACGAAACGGGTTCTATCGTCTCTACATGCCCGATGATCCAGGGGATAGAAGATGCATAGGCCACCGCTCGAAGCACTGCGCTGAGGACCGCAGCGGCTTTGTACTCCCCCGCGAATACCTTGGCACGATAATTGAGAGTCAGCTGGAACACGTTGTGCGTCATGTGCAGCGCAGTGAGGAGCGCGAGGATGTCCACGGGAATGGTGCGCGGGTGCTCAGCGTTTTGCGGCGGCATGACGGATGCAATGAGAAAAACGTTGGTGCAGATTCCCTGTGTAGATTGCCAGGAGGATGGTTGTAAATATCTGCGGCATTGGTAAGATTATTGATTTAACGGGTGATTTGAGAGATGGAACGTACCCCGCATTTCCACCGCCAATCCGTACGCGCGTCCAGCCGGGCACTCATGCGCTCCTGATGCGTCGTGTTTAAGAATCTCAGGTGCGGTGCCTGGAATATCTGAACTCGGACACGCAAGACGGCGAGAAGCATGAGCAATGTGGCGGGCAGCTCCATAGGAACCAAGAACACGGTCGAGACATTCCATTGAACAAAGATGATTAATGCCGATAAAGTGGCGGCCACGGTACAGAGTGTGCCCGGGACGCTAATGAATGCAATAGTTGTTCGAGAGGCCCAGTATCTGCACTTGAGGATGATGAGGAAGAAGGACCCGAGAAGCCTGTTGAGAGCATGTCAGATTGTGTATGCCCACAGCGACTCGGCGGCATCTCACCGAAAGTATATCTGCAGGGAATAGGGGCGGGGGATCTTTGGAGCATTATGCTCATGCTTTGTGGACCGTTTGTATTCATTTAGGATGAGGTGGCGTCGAAGGGGCATCTCGTGCTGAAAATCACCGTGCAGGAACATCCCTGGCGTGACGCTCGAGTACGACAACTGCCAGGTTATATTCATGTGGTCTTGAGCTATATTATTTCTCTGATTTAGTGTTCACCAGAAAGAAACCACAGACCTGAGATCGTACGGTTCACGACGTCCGGTAGGCCACTGAGGCTCTCACACGACTCGCGATTTATTGGAACGGGGATGATATCCTTTGAGAGCGCCGTGAATCAAGGCACAGAGACTGCACACGAACCAAGATGACCGACCTTTGGTCCTGCGGTGTGTGGAAAGACATCCTTGTAGAAGGCGGCGTGCGGAAGGACATCCATGTACGGCGCGTAGGCGCTCTCTTCTCGGAAACCGCCCTCTACGTCAGGATCCGGGACCAAAAGTTGGACCATTGTTTCCCAATTCCCACTGTGAAGGTATAACCGACGGCAGCGATTGAGGTGCAACGGGACCTCCCGAACTATCTCGCACTGCAAGTGAATTTGTTAATTGACGTTTTGCAGGGATGAATGAAAACCAAAAATGTATCAGCACTAACCGCGCTGTGGTTAAATTCCTCATGCCTTTGCAAGTACACATCACGGCGGAACAGCCGAGATTCGCGGACGACGCGGAGTTGCGTGCTGTGAATGGGGGGGTGAGTAAACAAAAACTGGGCTGAGTCTAGCCAGATACGCACCGAGTGATGATGTGGGGATGATTTTTAAGCATGTCATCGTTTCTTGGCTTCTGACGACCATTGGATTTCCCACTCTCCCTTGTATCAATGGAATCATTCTTCCTGCTGGGACAACCGCTGGGCACTTCGTGCCGTTCGAGCAGTGGTATGTTTATTGCAAAGGAGTCCAAGGCACGAGCTGCGGGCCCTCCATTGTAGTCTTTAGGCGCATGTAGTGGGAACCTAGCGATCAGGATGAGTCGATTGAAATATTTCTAGTTAGGGTGAGGCACCCACGGCAGGTTTTCGAACAGCGACAGGGCACCGGCGAACTCAAGAGGAAACGAGGATGTATAGTTTGTGAAATGGTCGAGGAGGGAAGGGGAGCGGGGGAGAATCATGAAGGATGCGCGGAGATCATAGTTTGATCCAGGATATCTGCGACTAGGACCCCAGTCGTTAGAAAATCGCGGCAGAGAGTGGGGCAGGCCTTACAATATTTCGGTCGGGATTTGAAACGTGACGTTGGTGTATATTTCCGCATCGGAAAGACGGACTCCACGGAAGACAATGTCTGAGAATATGGTCTTCTCCAACATGTGACCCATCCTGTACCGTCGGACATAGGATGAATATTGCCTCGCTTCTCCATCGGTCCCTTCAGAAGTTGTACTCCGTCCAAGATCAGGTTGGAGACTGGTCAACAGCTCGAGTTGCTCGTCATCAGTTGCACGCTGCCAAATCGTCACCGCTATATCGAATGGATCATTCAGCCCGACAAGGGGCTGAACAACGTCGCTGCGATTGGCGACATTATGGATATCCGTCGCATTGGAAAAGAGTTCGCGAGGGGGGAACTCGAGGAGTCGCCAGCGGAGCAGTGTGAAGAACTGGAAGAGTCGCCAACGGAGCGGTGTCAAGAGGGGGAATCCGAGGAAAAAGATCATAATCAAGGTTGCGGCTATGGCGGTTAGGATCAGGATGCACCATTGCCAAGACCTCCAGTTGCGTAGCTGTGGTCCAGTTCGGCGGGAAATTCCTTTTTCAGGCATCGACCAGTGTACCAGATGGTGGTTTGAAGAGGAGGTAAGGGTCAGATCTCTTGACTTGTTATATATTGCTTTTGGGCGTCTAAGCGGGACCGACGCGTCCACCAAATCATGATCTTGATGAAAACAGCTCAATATTTGAATGAGAATAACGATAAGTATCAGGGAAGCTTAAGTAAGGTATGACAGAGATGTCAAGTCAGGGATACGAATACAATGGCAATAGTGCTCGCGGAAGCGTAAAAAAAATCCATCATCCCGTCGAGGTGGAAGACGGCACATACGGCAAAAATCCACCGCAATACGGCCATGGAACCTCTCTCTCAAGCTCTAGCCCACACTCGCAGTGCAGAAAGGAATTGTGGAGGAAACCCTAACCCTAAGTTAACAAGCGCCGGCGGCACGGCATACGGTGCTTCGAGCCTGGAAATGCAGCACCGCGACAGGAAGGGGTGATGAGGCGGGGAAGGGTCGGGAAAGGACAGCACCAAGTTGGACTTGCACTTACATCATTATGGCTGGCTTTGTACTATCCTGCGTCTTTCTTTCTTTCCACATTTTTTTTTGGTAAAGACGCGGTGGCTGCAGGTGCACGGATGATGGTCGATGCATACGCACAGACGTACATCCCATCCAATCCATTGGATGCTATTGCAAAGCGAATTCATCCGATGTGCCTCGGGCCACATGTGCGATCCACTTCACGCCCTTCTCGAGATGATTCCCAGCTTTGACTGGTTCTCCACTTCCAGATGCGCAGATGATGACGGAGGGCAATGGCACAACAAGGAAGAGCCGCTCGAGGCTTTATCCCGTGCCACCGAGACCATGCGGCACCCAGCACCCAATGTCTGAAGATGAAGCAGCGTGCACGGGAGGATTGTGTGTGGCGGGACGAGGATGACTGGCTCTGCCATAGTATGCGACCAGCAGGTTTGAACAAACACAAGTTTGATTTATAGGCTTCTAACAACACACTCTACAATGTACTAGCAATATGCAACCACCAACAACAACACTGCTAGGAACCTAGGGATGGTCCGGGGTTGTGTTTATATGAGGTGGATACAAGATGGCTGGACCGCCAGGTCGAGAACACCAGGGCAGAGGTTTGTAGGTTTGTGAAAATCCTCGCCTTATGTGACCTAAGGACTACTGAGGCTAACTCCAAATGACTTCAAGTCTCAAACAGCAAGACTCTCCTTGACCGCTGACCTATTCCTTAACCAAAAACAGGAACCTTTCCGCTTTTATCGGCACTAGCTCACTACAAGTGTCCAGCTAGCCACCCAACACACTACGACAGAGCTTCCGTCTATACTCGCTATGTTGCAAAGTATCCGGAATTTTGATCTGTCGATTACTGCTATTTGCGGAACATAAGGCGCGAGCACTTTTTTTTTTCCGTTTTGGGCACTTTTTTGATCCTGGATTTCTTTTCCCCCTAGCGCCTTCATTTCTTGTCCGATTGCCTCAAAACCCGGCGCGTTCAATTCCTGGGCTTAGGATACAGTGTATAGCCGATTCGAAATATTTTCATAACGTGTTCCATGTCCGTTGCGGAGAGGCACCGAGTTTTTCGCTGTTTACCCTCCCGGAACTGGAGAGGTGATCGGGAAGCTCCGAAGACTTGTCAGAATACTCTAGCTACTATCTTTTGCTGCACTAGATAGTTTAAACCTCAATGTTACCACCATAAACACTGAAATAAGTCCCGGGAAGGTGGACCACGGCAGTATTTGACAGCAACATTGTTGACCCTACCTCAAAAGGACGGGCCACACTCAGTGGCTAATATTTTGACTGAACAGTCTTTTCGATCGCTATTACTGCACTGTCGACTCAATTTTTCCAGAACTGCCGTGGGAAAGCAGAGCGAGGCACAAGAATCCACATCAGAGTCAGAATCACACATAAATGCACTTTGTTGCCTATACTGGCCTTTTGGGTATGCGGAAAATTACCGGGGCCCTCAGGAATTAGTATTTCCCATAGCAGAGTGTCTGAGAATCTTGAATCCGTGCAGAAAATCTCCGAGACGCGTAAACGACGCGTCTGAAAGCGCAATCAAGTCACATTCACGTGGTGTAACAAGTGACATTCCAAAATTTGCCTTCGCTTGTCGTCATTGTCGTGCGTCACCCTCAATGACCAAGACTTCTCGCCTCTCTGCACCTCGGAAGCAGAGGCACCTATGCCTCCCACATAACTCTTCCTACTAGAAGTGGGTTTCCCCCCCCATGCCCACAACCAGTAGGAAGGCGTTTGAGGATTCTGCCTATGCTGCAATAAAAGTCACGATAGAGCTGGGATAAAGTCGCAATATCGAAGGATAGGAACCTGCATATGTGGCATATACCCACCCTGCAATAAAGCTGCGATAAAATCTGCGATAAAGCTGCAATATCACTCCCCAAAATTTTATATATGGTATCTGTGTGTGCTGTGATAAAGCTGCAATAAATCTGCGATAAAGCTGCAATATCCCTTCCTGACGGATGTAGGGACTTATATATTAGCACACAGCTGTGCTGTAATAAAGCTGCAATAAAAGCATATATGGTATCTGTGTGTGCTGTGATAAAGTTGCAATAAATCTGTGATAAAGCTGCAATATCCCTTCCTGACGGATGTAGGGACTTGTATATTAGCACACAGCTGTGCTGCAATAAAGCTGCAATAAAAGCTGCAATAAAGCCGCAACAACTCTTTCCCAGTAACTTTCAGTAAATTTGGGGACTTGAGTGCTCTCTGCCATCGGCTGTGGCCAAAAAAGGAAATATACATAGAAAATACACGAAAAATTCGCAAAAATCCTGACTGCTACTTGTGCTAGTTTCTAGGGCATTGGCTGTCCAAGTCGAGGTCATGTGACATATTACATCACAAAGCCAAAGCATCTTGATTGGACCCTCCAGTAAAGATGATGAATACCCCCAAATTTTGAGGTCATACATGTGTTTGTTACAGAGCTATTCACTATTCAATCCTCAAAAGACTCGTGTCTCGGAAAGTATTTTGCGTTTTACGGCCTAACAAAGCCTCGGATCAAAAAATGTTCTCATACAACCTTGTAGTCCTCAAAGAGCTCTACAACTTTGGTCCTGGGTATATTTTCAGTCAATATATTGTAATGAACAAAAGACACCTCACAAGAACAGTCAGTTTCATTAGATCTCAATTTGATTCGATTTCACTTGAATTCCGACTGACTGACCTCAGAAACATTACAAAACAGCCAGTTTCATTAGATTTGGCCTTAATTTATCACATTTGCTTGAAACATCACAAATCAGTTAGTTTCATTAGTGACCGACTGGCATCAGTTTCATTAGAATTGACTGTACTTCACTACTTGAAACATCACAAGAATAGTTAGTTTCATTAGATTTGGCTGAACATCATTAGACTTCACTGAACTTGATTACATTTTGACTGACTGAGCTAAAAAAAAAAACATCACATAAATGGTCAGTTTCATTAGATTTGGCTTCACTTCATTTGACTTTACTGAACTTGATTACATTTCGACTGACTGAGCTAACAAGCATTGTCAGTCTTGTTAGATTGGGCTTCACTTCACTACTTGAAACATCACAAAAAAGTTAGTTTCATTAGACTTCACTTAACTTGACTACATTTCGACTGACTGGGCTAAGAAACATCACATAAATGGTCAGTTTCATTAGATTTGGCTTCACTTCATTAGACTTTACTGAACTTGATTACATTTTGACTGACTGAGCTAAGAAACATCACAAAAATAGTTGGTTTCATTAGACTTTACTGAACTTGACTACATTTCGACTGACTGAGCTAAAAAAAACATCACATAAATGGTCAGTTTCATTAGATTTGGCTTCACTTCATTAGACTTTACTGAACTTGACTACATCTTGACTGACTGAGCTAACACAAAATAGCGCCGCGTCTCAGAAAGTATTTTGCATTTTGTGGGCCAACAAGGCTTCTGATGGGAAAATGGTATAGGTGACTCTTGCAGCCCTTGATGAGCTCTATAATCCGAGCATAACTTTCCCTTTTTGGACACTAACGCCTTTTGCCCAAAAAGGAAATTCCTTGCACCAGCCCTTCCCTGGCTCATAATTGTACCATTCTGGATGATCTAACTATATAGGAATGTTGTTCCAGGTTCTTTGAAGCTGACCAGGCCGAATTGAGCCCATTATAGTGCAATAGTAGGGTGAAAATAGCGAATTTGATGAATTGTGTTCCTATCCATGATATCTTGGGGATACAGCAATATAAATACCTCCTGAGTGTATTAATCTGTTCTCCTAGGCCTCGAAGGTCACTGGGTCAAATTGCAATCCATTACAGTGCAATAATAGGGTGAAAATAGCGAACTTTCCCTTTTTGGACACTAACACCTAGCACCCAAAAAAGGAAATTCCCTACATTAGCCCCTCCCTGGCTCATAATTCGACCGTTTTGGACGATTTAACCACATAGGGATGCTTTTCTAAGGTCTTTGAAGCTGACTAGAACATGGTGGAGCCCATCACAGTGCAATGATAGGGTGAAAATAGCGAATTTCATGAATTGTGTTCCTGGCCATAATATCTTGGGGATACAGCAATATAGATACCTTCTGACTGTATTATTTTGTTCCCCTAGGCTATACAAGCACCCTGCAAGCAATAGATTATGTGGTGATCATTAAAAACATCGCATTTTGGCCATACAAGGATATTCCATTTTCGCCCTATTCTGGGCTTCCCTATGGTGTGGGATATCCCAACACACATTTTTTGGACTTAGCTGATGTATATGTCTTGGAAAAGTGGACAGCTGACACTAAGGTCACTCCTTACCCCATGATTTGAGGTGATCATCTGTTGTAGTGTTGTTCACCTTATTCAGCATGCCACAGGATCGTGGGGATCCTTCTGGGTGCTTCAAACAGATGTTCCAGGCCATATGAAGAGTTCCCACCCAAAAATGAGGTTAATATAGAGTCATAAACGCGAAATATGTCAGATGACATTTCTTGGTTGTTTTGTGAATGGGGCACCAAAGAGACCATTGAGTGCGAAATAAACACTCTAAATGGAAAGAGACAATGTAATGGCTCAGATTGAGCTTTATTTGAAGTGTTTTGGTCGAGTTTTGGCTGAATACTGTTGCTGAGCATATAGGTTGGAGTACAACGTCGGCACCGACTGTTTCGTACACCGTAGGATCTCCGATCCAATCTCGAGCGAGAATCAATGTAACAAGGCGATGTCGGCTAGATAGCGGTCGGCTAGATAGTCGGCAAAGAGTCTTGGTACACGGTTGGGTTTCGAGCGAAGTGTTGAGGCGAGCGAGGTAAGTGGCGTAAGTCGTAGATTCACTGAGAAATAGACTACGGACACAGGACAGTTATATAGTAGGTAATTGGAAATAAGGAGTGTTTACGATCGAGGTAGTGAAGGAGAGTAGTGCGATACATCAAGTAGCGCACAACGGTGGTTGGAGACGTCACAAAGACGTATGGAAAGGAACGGGGGTGGTGATGAAACATCGGAGGAAGGAGTGGGGTATGTAGATGGGGTAGGAAAAATAGTGAGGCGCACAGCGCACCATTACAATCAACCTGAGGATGAATTCAATCCTACTACTGAGCTACCTCCGCCTCCGCCGCCGCCCGTTGGGGGAACTTGGGAATTGTTCACTGCTTTGGCGTATTGGTGGGGTGTGATGAGCGAGGTACGAGCCAGCAGGATCCCAGTACCTATCCAGGAGACTAGCGAAAACCTGCTTGAACTTCCAGATGACGAATTTTTACTTCCATAACAAAAACTACTATTACTAATGACGAGGAGTTAGTCGGCCACTTTGGCATTCAGTGTTACACCCTGCATTTTGTAGATATACCAATATGCTCAAATGGTGTTGGGCACAGCATAGACATCTTATGATTGGTTTGATCTATGTTTCGCAATTTTACCTGACGATGTGAAGGTACAATGAAGTTTCTTCCGGCGACATGCCGAAAGTGGCAATTGACGGCTTAGTCGCCCATCCACCGGAATGCATCGGTGTTGCGCAGTATGGGGCTCTGATGCATGGGATGATGAAAGGATGCCATGTAGCAACTGTCATTCATACTCTGGCTGTGTGTGGGACTCATAGGGACGAGGTGGAGCGAGAGCACAATGGTATGGGCGGGAGCACACAAGATGGGTCGGACGTAGCGGGGAGATTACAGCGATTAGGAACAGCGGGGAGATCCTGCGGGCGCGGGGGTCGCGCATCTCAACCGATAGCGGCGATTCTCAACCTTGCAGGGTACACCTCGTGCGCGATGCTTGTGGTGCATTGGTTTTCCAACCGGCCTTCCGATTCAGCGCAGTTCCACTGGCTGGCATTCCAGGGCTTCTGTACGCGCACACATCTGTACCAGCTTACTGCAATATACTCTTCTTTAAAAATTGTCGTGGACTTGTAATTCTGGGTATAAGGAACCTTCCCAAGGTCTCACAGCGCAGGTGGCGAATTTTCGTCCAAAACATCTGAAGTGACGAATGTTCAACCGGATTTTTCAGTGTGACGAAAGTACACATTTTTAAGCGACCTGACGAACTCACGAAGATGGCGCGGACTCCCCCCCCAAGCAACTCTTCAACCACCCACCCACGGCCCGCCTCTGAGGACTTTGGCTCGGCAGGCTCAGTCAGATTCGAGGCGACAACCTTGGGATTTTGCTTGAAATAAAGCGGCTGACTCCTCAGGCCAGCGGTATTTCTTTCTTCGCTCCAGAAACCGAGTTCCCGATGTTCCTGGTTACATTCCGAGGTCCATCAAACCATCGTTGGCCAGATTATACTCAATCCTCATCTGCATCAACAATGCTTCGTTTAACATGCAGGATGTAATTAAAGATTCCTGGTTCCTGAAATACATTTCTGGGAGCATTTCCCGGTACATTTTCAGCGTACTGCCGCATCTGGTACATCCTCGTCTTGTACGGCAGTGTAAGTGCTGTCGATAAGCGGAGTTCAACTTGAATATGGAAGGAATGGTCGACCGGCGAGGCCATGTATCGACTGTTGGAAATACAAGCTTGACCCACACGTACCTCCGATCATTTCAATATCGCTATTTCACCGTTGTTGATGCGCCGTAGTTTATTTCAACTTCTGACCCACATATTTCATATTCCACATACATGTGATATCTTCATTGTCTATAAAGCTAGGATACTTGTTGTAGATACCCCACTGGTTTGTAAACCCTTGGATTCTCTTTGCATCCTCCTTGCCTGGAAATCCTCCCTGAGCCAAATTCTACACAAACCAGTACTAGCCTGCTGGTGGGCCTGCCCCCAATACACCAGTAGTGTCGATCCTGAGGTGCTCAGACCACCCAGAGATTTTTTGGGAGACACTTTTGACCTCACCCAATCCTGTTCACTTTATCCCGACGATCGCCGCTTCGGACGACCCATTTTCCCGCGGTTGCACTGCAGGCAACCGTTGCTTTGCCGTTCAGTGTTGAACACCTGTTTATCCTGGGAGGTCCGACTTTTTGTTGCACTCTCGGAGGCCGACATTCCCGTTGCATTCGGACGAAAACCCCGCTGTGTATACCGTCGTATTCGGAGAACACGCCCGCTGATTATCCCGTTAAATTCGGACGAATCCACCTCGCTGATTATCCCGTCAAATCCGGACGAACCCACCTGTTGATTATCCCGCGACGGCGGATGACGCGCACACTTTCCCCTGCCGACCTCTTTCCGACGGTTTTATCTGGGACTCCATCTACAGTGATCGTTGAAGAGGCAGATAATGTTGCTGGTTGATGACGATCAACTTTTCCCATTTGCCTTGGAGAAGCAATGGAGATTCTCACTCCAATCTTGATATCGCGCACACTGGGTCGTGTTGTCAGTGATGTGCATGACAATATTTTTGCAGCTGACTTCTTCTTCATTCCGGGGTGTATTCCCATGTTTTTTTTTGCGCTCAAGCTTGCGGGGGTGTGTTGGAAATACAAGCTTGACCCACACGTACCTCCGATCATTTCAATATCGCTATTTCACCGTTGTTGATGCGCCGTAGTTTATTTCAACTTCTGACCCACATATTTCATATTCCACATACATGTGATATCTTCATTGTCTATAAAGCTAGGATACTTGTTGTAGATACCCCACTGGTTTGTAAACCCTTGGATTCTCTTTGCATCCTCCTTGCCTGGAAATCCTCCCTGAGCCAAATTCTACATCGACTTTCGGAGCAGATCGAGGGAAAAATACACCTGCGAACAGCTTCCCCGGATCCTGGACGACGTTTTCCTCCGCCCAGTCCTCCAAGCTAGTAACTCCGAGCTCAGGACGGAACAGGGGGCGTGCGAATTTTGCCTTTACTTCCCCCATTTGGAAACGACCGACCATCGACGAGCGACGACGACGACAAAAATTAGAATCGGTCCAAGCCACCCAGGCACCCGCGTAAAAATTAATGGGCTGGAAGTTGAATGAATGAATGTCCTGGACTTGAAAATAGACGCCGCTGTACGGTCGCTACTAGTGAGTAATGGCCATCCACTTCCGCTGTGGCTGACTTGGATTGAACCTGCGCTAGAGTACTGGACGCGGGCTGCATTTAGAATGGCAATACACTGGCCAAATGAATCTGTAGTCAGCCGCCGAACCAGCTTCGAACGCGCTAGGCAATGGACTTCTTGACATCGACGTGAGCCGCCTCATGAAACGAATAGATGAAGAGCGGGAGTCGCGAACCGAACGCGGGACCGTGCTGCCATTGCGATCTTGGGGCTTCTAGTTCTTCCGACGCGTTCAATCGACAAGCACCCCCCTTTTTAAACTACTTTTCTCTCGCTCGTGCTCTTCGTTTCTCGCCTCGTTCTCGATGAGCCCCTCGTCCTTCACCGTGCTCCGCCGCCGCTCGCTGCGCCGCCCCGCCGTGATCCTCATTGTCATCTTCGCGATCTTGTTCTTAGGCCAATCGACACTGCGCGACCTCGGCTTTGACGCGCAGCACTCCACGCGCATCGCGTTCAAGTACGCTGCGGGCGCGGGCGGGCGTGCCACAGAGACGGTTACGCGCATGGTGTGGGCGACGCGCACCGTCACGCGCGACCCGCTCCCCACGCGCTTGCCTCCTCTCCAACCGAAGCGCAAGTCGAACTTACCCAAGAACACGCCAAACGCAAAGGACGAGTCGCACACGTACCACCCCTCCGGCCTCCTCCTCGTCAACCCCCGCGCCGCGCACCCCATCCCCGCCCTCATCCGCACCGCCGAAGCCGCCTGGGCGCACAAGCTCGCGCGCGCAAGCACCACCCTCCGCCAGGCCACGGCCGAGTACACTAGGCGCCACGGCCGCTTGCCGCCGCGGGGCTTCGACGCGTGGTGGGGGTACGTGCGCGCGCGGCAGGTGCGGCTGCCGGACGAGTACGACCAGATCGAGCGCGATCTGGGGCCGTTCTACGGTGTGCGCGGGGGCGAGCTGAGAGCGGTGCAGCGCGCGTGGGAGGCGCATGTGGACTCGTACACGCTCGGCAAGGACATGGGGGACGGGCGGGATGCGTATGGGGAGGCGTACGCAGACGAGGAGTCAGAGTCTTTGGGCACAGACACAGACGCGGACGGCGACGGCGCGCGCAAAGACCGCCTGCGCATGCTCAACTTCACGCTCCCCGCGGACCCCGCCGTACGCCTCGAGCTCGCCACGGGCGGCTTCCAGCTCATCGAGCTCCTCAGTGAGGTCGAGGCGGAGCTGCCGCCGTTCAGGGCCGTGTTTAGTCCGCATGATAATCCGAATGTGGGGTTGGATGTGAGTGGCTTTCCTTTCCAGTTTCTTCCCTCTTTGTAGCCGGTGGAGGGGCGGCTATCTCCAGCTTCCATTTGCTGCCCGTCGCCTGCTGAAAGGCATCGGGTAGAGCTGGCGCGTGTCGTGTTGGTCCAATTCATTCTCCGCTACGCTTTTATTCTATTCTGCGCCTTCCTATATTCCTTACTGACATTTTTTTGACAGTACGAGTTGCGCCAGCAGGCGCTCGAGGCCGCGCGGAAGGGGACGTGTGCGTCGAGCTCTTCTTTCTCTTTCTCTCTCGCATCGTCTTTTTCGCTTTCGTCGTTTTATCTGCTCAGCGCTCTTCCCCCCACCGAGCCCTTGCTGCGGAGCTTTGGTCTTCAAAGTTTCAAAGCTCGCCGATTCTCGAGCCACTGACGGAGTCGCAGCGTGCTACGTGCCTGACACTCTCCCTTGTGCGCTGCACTAGTTTGTGGCGCGTCTCCCGTCCCATTCCGCAGTGGCGCGTCAAGTTTGGGTTGTGACTTTGGGACGGGAGGGATGAGCCGTCCCTATGGGTGGAGACTACTCTGTGTCGCGTCCTTGTGCTGGCTGGACGCTTCCGTTCACTCTCTTGCTGTCATCCGGGCTTTCACGATCGTCGAGTGTCGAGCGGCATGCGCACTCGATTCTTCGTCTCGTTTTGCATGGATCCACCCATGGTCCAGGCGCGTTCTCTCGTTCTCTTTTACCACTGGCGTATGCGCTGGGAGTATGGATTTCGGAGGCGATGCTTTCTTTATTCACGCGTTGTGGAGGGAGGAGAATCGGCGCCCCATTGTGGTCGCGCTCGTCCTCATGTTGCTCGAGGCTTCCGCCTTCCACTCTCCCACCGGTGCTGGGCGGTGTGTTTCGATGCTCGTTATTTCTTTTTGGCGGACAGTCGCTGCCCGCGCCTTTCCATTTCTCTCCATTTGCTGTCCATCTACATCTTCGCTTATTCTCCGTCCCTTCTCCCGTCTGTCGCAGACGTCGACACCACCCAGCCCCCGCCGCAGAAGCACGCCGGCTGGCTGTCCGCGTGCCCGCCCTTCTCGCGCGCGTGGCGCGACTCCAACGACGGGAAGATTCCGCCGCCGTATGAGAGGGAAAAGCCGAATTGGGGGGTGCCGGGTGTTCCGGGAGGGGAGGGGGAGGAGGGGTGAGTGCGTTTTTTTGTCGAAGAGGGAGTGGGTGGGGAGAGGAGGGCCGGCGAAGACGTTAGCAGGGGGACTTGGAGAGGCGGTGGAGGGAGGCTGACGAGGCCATACGGGAGGGGAGGCTGCCCGCAGGCTGGTTGAGCGCCTAGATCGAGATGGCGGGACCCTGGCGCGGGTGGCCGATGCGCTGACCGTCGAAATGGCTCCCATGGGGTGCAGAGACCTCGACCGGTGCACGGAGAGGTTCGGGCGAGGCTTGGAGGTACCTGACATGGCGAGGGAGAGGTTGGGGAGGCTGGCACGTCGGGAGACCCCTTCGGGGATGGGCTCGCGCGTCAGCCGCCGCCGCTTTACGAAGCGAGATGTTCGGCGTGGGCTGAAATGGGGAGGGAGAGATTTGAGAGCCCGACACGAAGCTCGGAGCGTCGCGGAGGGTGGCTACCTCCATACTCCTCCTTCACTCCCTTATCTCTTTGTCTTCCTTTTCCCTTCCCTCCACATGTACTAACCCGTCCCTCCTTCTCAGCCCCAAATCGTTCGTCCACGACGCCCTCCTCGCCGCCGACCCCTGCCACCACCCGACCCTCCTCCGCTCGCACGGTGCGTACCTCGCGCACGGCGTAGGCCCAGCGCCGTACCGTACGCTGGTACCCCAGTTCAGCTACAGCGTGACGCCGCTGCATGCGGATGTGAGGGTGGCGTTGCCGCTCAATTGGGTGCGTTGGCTTCACTCCTTAGCGTTTGTCCTTGTGTTGGGGAGGGGTCGAGGGTGTTTTGAGGGCCAGATCCCTATCCTCTTAGCATCGCTCTATCGCTCTCCTGCCCGTTACATTCCTTCCCTTCTATTCTTTCCCACCTTGCCCAACTTTTACTGACTAAGATCTTTTCCCCTTCCCACAGGTCCCCGACGACATCCCAAACGAAGGCCGCCCCCCGCCGCTCGGGCTCGCCTGGGCCGAGCGCGTCGACGCACGTCTGCAGTGGCGCGGCAGCAACACGGGCATCTGGCACGCCTCGGACGGGCGCTGGCGCGAGGCGCATCGCATACGGCTCGCGGCGCTCGGCGCGGGTGTCGGGAGCGTGAATGTTAGCGTGCTGGATCCAGGCGTGCCGGACGCCTTCAGCGACGTTACGGGCGGCGGCGTGGGGTTCAGGGCGCAGAGAGGAGGTGGGGAGGGCCCCGACGGGGCGGAATTTGATTTTGATGAGGACGACGATGGCGAGGAGGATGGGCACGGCGCGAGGCCTGTCGGCCCTGCGCTTCCCGTTCTGCGCGCGCGCCTGGTCCCCGCGCTGTTTGATGTCGCGTTCGCGGGGAACCCGATGAACTGCGAGCCGGCGCAGTGCGATGTGCTGGAGAGGATGTTTGAGTGGCGCAAGGGCCATGATTTGAAGACGGCGGCACGGTACAAGTATGTGATTGATGTCAGTGCGCTATTCTGTTCGTTGATGCTTGCGGCTGACGCATACATGCGCAGGTCGACGGGAACGGGTGGTCGAGTCGGTTCAAGCGCCTCATGAACTCGGGCTCGCTCATATTTAAGGCGACGACGTATCCGGAGTGGTGTGTGCCCCTTCTTCTCTTCGTTCTACTTCCTCCATTCTCTCTTCCTCACCCCGTGTATTCCTTCCCCGCTCACACACACACACTCCCGCCATTCTCCTTCCATCACCGCCGCTCGCTGACTCTCGTCCCGCCTGCAGGTTCACCGACCGCCTCGCGCCCTGGGTGCATTACGTCCCGATCCAAAACTCCTACACCGATCTCATGGATGCGCTGGTCTTTTTCCGGGCCCACGACAAGGCCGCCGCGCGCATCGCTGCAGCGGGGAGGGAGTGGAGCCGGCGGTATTGGCGCCGGGAGGATATGGTGGCGTATATGTATCGGTGCGTGCTATTTCGTTTGTTTTCTGGTCGTAGGGGAGGAGGAGGATGGGGGAGAGGATGGCACTGCTTTACCTTGTTCATGGAGACGGTGGATCGTGGTTGGGGATGTCCATTTGTGAGGCAAGCCTACTCTGTTACACCCCTTTGAATGAGAATGGAGCGAGAAAGAGAGGGTTATATGGGTGCTGACTTTCGCACAGGCTCTTCCTCGAGTACGCGCGGGTGATGAGTACGGACCGCGACGCAATGTCGTTTGAAATGTGGCCCGACGAGCGAGAGGATGCGGCGCGGGAGCGGGCGTTGATGGCGCGATGGGACCGCAAGGGGGAGGAGCAAGAGGATGAGTAATTGGCGACGAGGATGGGCGAGCCTTGCTCGAGTTTAATTTTGGACCTAAGAAAGCATGAGTCAGGTGTAAGTTGTGTACAGTACAGCCATGGGAATGAATGATAAACAAATTCCATTCGACACCCTTTCTGGTGCGGTGTATTGTCTCCAGAAGTATAACAACATAAGAGGAGAGGGCGGGCGAAATTGGACTAATATGTCAGCATTTTGAGTCAAATGTGTCCTGCGAAGAGAGCATCAATGTCCCGCCAGTCGCAGTAATATCCTGGCACTCAAACATACATACTTAGCTTGCCCGCGAAAGATACCAAACTGGTCGAGTTTCAAAGCTGTTTGCCTGAGATTGTTGTCGAGATCAAGGCTAATGCTGATCATGGTCACTTACCCGTTTTTGGCACTCGAAAACTTGAAAAAGCTCTCCAAACCCGAGAGGTCGAGGCAAGGTCGAGGGAATGTCTCCTGGTTGCGGATCATCACAAAAGGGAATTCTTCCGGCATAATGATCGCTACTGTGCTCAGGTTGCAACACCGAGTCACCGACTACTGTCGTGTGGTTGAACATAATTTTGGATCAGTCGAAGCGAGACATTTCAATCAGCACATGAACGATCCAGGTTCTTGACCGGATATCTACTGCGATGAACGAAGAATAATATCGTTTCAAGGCGTGGGACTTATGTTGAATCGATGTTGGATGTTGAACGCCGAGAGGCCCGAGTCTGCATGAGGAAGAAAGCACTGGACTCTGTCCAGAGATCAGCTCCTCCGAGTCGTTCGCACCGAATTGCTGGCTTTTTGTATTTATGTGAGTGAAAAGCGTCGCCGGACCGCAAGCTTACTTAGTTAACACTTACACTATTCGCCTTCGCCCCCGACGTGATCCAAAATATATATATTTACTGCACGAGGGATGTTCCTCGAGGGACGGCTCCTTACGGTCCTGCCAGACGGCCTTGAGAGGATCTTTGATATAGTCAACGAGTAAATTATATGCGGAATGGAAGGTGTCCTCATCAAATTGTTCATCGATAAGTTGGGGATTTTGTTGCTGGCACGCCTGCAAAAATACCGCAGCAGGAACCACATTTGCATGTTCGCAGATGACTGTATAGAGTATCAGGAAATCGGGGCACGACGCCGGTTGGGAAAATAGAACGCAGGAGCAGCCACGTCCCCAAGGCTTCAATAAAATTTCCGATTGTGTGGATTTCGCAAAGCTCTGGTGAGGCGAACGTAGCGAAGAAGTCCGTCCACGCGGCACGGATCTTCGCCTCTTCCTCCGTGTCTTCATCGTCGATATAAATTATGGTTTTACCGGGAAAGACCTCCTGGAAGAGCATGATGCGGTACATTGCGCGGGAGAAGCGCAGTGATTCCGCGGGACTCAACTTGCTGGACTCGGAACCACGGTTGTTGTGTCTGTAATTGTATTGGCCGAGTGGCTAGGAGTTGGTTCGAAACGTTTGCGACTGACCTCAAACTGAAGATATCCTCAAACTTATTCACGGTAGCGGCGTTCCTCGACAGCTTGCGCGCATCTTCTGGGGTAATCACAACTGACTTCCGTGGGCTCCGCTGTCGCGTGCCCGAATACCCATGGATCCTCTGGAGGCATGTATCTGATGAGGCTGAGGGCGGACAGGAGGGCGGGTCCGACCACATTGAACGCAACTGCCTTGGCGACAGAATGCGGATGGGTGGCGAAAACCGAGTACATGGCGAAAACCGAGTACATCGGTTTTGAGGATAGAATCGCGCATTGGAGCGTTTCGAAATTAGGGAGAGACACAAGAACCCGGTGGAAAATGTCGAGAGGAAGAGAGCTGAGCGCCGCTGCCATTTGACGATGGGGAGGGAAGGGTTCTTTTAAAATTAAATTAGGCCTCAATCGCCGCTGACCCTTATACATATCCATATTTTCGCATCACCGACTCGGAGACCCGCAAGGCCATGGCAGTGATGGTTACCACCTTGCCACCATCTCGATCTAGTTGTATATCGAGTTGTTACTTCTCTTCACGTCTCTTGCAAGGCTTCAAGAAGATCATCGTTCCAAGGTTTGTTTTGTCGGCGGGCAGAGATGCTATGGATATCGGCTGACGTCAGGGTGAATACAATGAGCCCAACGGGTAACGGCGTACGTTTAGCCTTTTAGAATGCTCCACATCATGGACTTGAGTAGGACAATCGTAGCCGTACCTGGGGTTGTGACGGACAGTCAGACTTGGACTAACGAGCTGCAAGGAAACGAGATTGTTACCGGCAGTCCTCAGGGATGGCTTCACCAGCTGCGGAGACTGTCACGATTTTGAGGTACAAATATGAATGACACAATCGTACCTTCTCGTTTTTGCTGAAGAAGCCACAGATGAATATGTTCCCTCATAAACAGCCTGAGGCACCGTTCACATAACTTGTCTTGCGGGCTCCACGACGCATATTCTGGCATCATTTTGAGAGCAAACAAATCACGGAGAAAGTTTTGAACTCGGAAAGCACGGAGGTGCTCTCGCAGCGCAGCTGTTTCGAAAGCGTTCTCGCTGAGCAATCCTGCCAGGGGAAGCCACGCCAATTTCCAGCCCAAGAATTCAAGCGTGATGTTGTTTTGAACTTCCCAATCTGAGAACACGGGAGGACGCAATATGATCAGAGGAGGTAGACATATGCGATGAAACTCACTGGACTCGGTCCAAAGATTAATTCCTTCGTTAGCCCCGCATTTTTTGCCTTCTGTATGTGAGTTGAAAGCACCCCCTCAGACCCACAGACGCACTCACACGTGTCACTTTCGCCTTCGATGTGGTCCAAGATATATTTGCTGCGCGGGAAGTCGTAGTCAAGGGGTGGCTCTGCGCGGTCCTGCAAGACGTCTTCGAGCGGTCCCACTATGTAGTCAGCGAGCAAAACATTATCCTTATCGTTGGTGGCGGGATCAAAGTGGTCATCCATGAGTCGGAGACTTCGCTCCTGGAGTGCCTGCAGAAACACCGCAGCAGGCACCACCGTGGAATGTTGGTCATAGGTAGGATGGCGGCCCACCTTGCCAACCAGCCACCATCCCAGGTAGTCAAGTAAAGTTTCGACGGCGTGGATCTCGCGGAGCTCTGCCGTGGGGAACATGGCGAAGAATATCTTTCGCGCGGTACGTATCTCCGCTTCCTCCGCAGTGTCTGGATCGCGGATAAAAATTGTGGTTTTACCGGGAAAAACCTGCTGGAAGAGCATGACGCGATACAGTGCGCGAGTGAAGCGTAGGGATTCCACAGGGGTCAATTTGCTGGACTCGAATCTACGGTCCTTTTCCCTAGAATCCACAGTCAATTGGTCGACGCAGTCCTCAAATTCAGAAGAAAGAACCTATGGCTGAAGAAATCCTGAAATGCAGCCACAACCGCGGCGTTCCTCGCCAGCTTGCGTGCATCCTCAGGTGTAATCACACCGACTTCCGTAGGTTCTGCCGTCGCGTGTCCAAAAACCCATGGATCATCGGGAGGGGTATATCTGAGGAGATTCAGGGCAGACGGAAGGGCGGGGTCCGACCAGATTGAACGCGACTGCCTTGACGATTGAATGTGGGTGCGCAGTGAAAACGTAGTACATCGGTTTAGAAGATAGAATCGCGGCTTGGAGAGTTTCGAAATTTGGAAGAGTCATGAGAAGGCGGTCGACCAGATCAACAGGAAGGGAGATGAATGTCATGAAAGCAATTGGCGAGAGGATTGGCAAGCGTGAATCGCATTGATCGCTCGGGACCGCCCGGGTTTGGGCGTCTATTGAACAATCTTATCAGTTTCGACTCGGAGCTGCCAGTTCTTGCAGTGCGCCAGAAGAAAGTCCAAGCGGTCAACGAGGCGGGTTTGTGTACCGATCGGCGAAAATGAAATTGGATATGTATCACTGCGCTAAACTATGTTTTTCGACGGCAACGCGTATTATATATCGAGTCTAATTCGACCCAGTAGAGCTGCGACAAGATTAGCTGTCGATCTGAGACTTGCGCCGAGTCGATGATCGCTTTATAGCTTTCTGTCTGTCCACAGCGGGATTTCCTGTCGTGTCCTCGGTCTCACAGGCTCGCCTTCCGAGGAAGCCGACGAACCGCTTGCTTTTCTCGTTCTTTCGCCGTAAACGCGCCTTCGGGTCCATCTCCCTCTTCGCCCTCGCCTCTTCATCCCTCCACGATCGTGCAATCTTGCGTTTCGAGACCCCGCCGTGGATCCTCAGCATGTGCTTCAGGATAAACGCGAGCGGGCGGAGACTGGCCTGCAACTCCTCCTCCTCCAGAAGCTTTGCCTCCGCCTTCGGCGTATTGTGCTTCAGCACGCGTGTAATCAGCCACCCCGCGCGTTCGGGCATGCTCCACGCACCCGCGCCCAGACCCCATCCCGCGGCAGAGAGCGACGGCGCGCCAAGGAGAGCCCGCGTGAGCCGCCGCCGCGTGGAATCGCGCTCCAGGTAGATACGGCACGCAAGAGGGTGCAGTGCCCCCTCGGTCACCCTTGCGAGCTCGGCAGCGTTAAGCTCGGCCGGCAAGGCGTGCAGGACCACCAGAGCAGCGGCGTAGTCCCCCAAACGGACGAAAGCGCGCAGTGCGGTCGCCAGTACGGCGGTTTCCGTGCTCTTGCGCATTTTGGCGCCGCTGCACATCTTGAGGTAGAGCTGGCGCGGAGTAAGGGAGGCGTTGCGCTGCGCAAGGGCAACGGGGCGCGTGTTGGGGTGATATCCCTCGGAAAATCGACGGTGTCCAAATGCACGGAAGAGCGCGCTGTAGTCGGTGGGAGTGTTTGACGCAAATGCAATCGGGGGCGCGCTGGCAGCGTTGGACTCCCGTTTCGAGGTGGAGGCGACGTCTGAGTACATTTTCAAGCCCAGGGCGTTTGCATGGGCCTGCGTGTAGACGGGACGCAAGCGCAATCTGCGCACTGCTGAACGCAAGGCCATCGCGGAAGAAAAGATGGTGTATTATGTAAGAAATTGTTTATTTTCTTGCTTGCTCCGAACCAACTCCGAACCATCATGCGTTATGACCGGCTTTACTGAGTGCGACTGGCTGTGGTATCTCAAGAAACGTTATCTCGGGTGCTTTTTAAATCTGTTCCTTGGGATCTGAAGATTTCCCGCTGCTCTTCGGGCAAGTACCTTCGGTTTCCTCACGAATCCGATGGACGAGTCACAGGCTGAGTCGACTAGCCAGGGCGGAGTCCGAACCAACTTGGGCGGGATCCAGACCGAAACAAATTAAATGACAAATGTCGCAGAGCTGATATCCCGGACCCTTTCATGGCCTTTCCGAGTCCGTCGGACTTGCTCAGCTGAACGAAGTTGTCGCGTTTTCGGCTCAGCGTGCCAGTTTTCACAACATCCTGACACTTCTAATCACTAATCTGTTATACAGTACAGTCTGCAGAATGCCCCTGCTGCGCAATGGCTTTCATCACCGCTCTTGTTTTTCCGGGAAATGTGAGGACGTCCACTAAGTACCTTTCGTCCCAGTGTCAATGATACTTTTCTTCATCTATAGTTCTCCACTTTTGATCTGTGCTCTCCACCAGCTGGGTTGGGGGGCGGTTATATTATACTCGCGTAGACCACAATCTGATCTACGAGTTTACCGAAGACAAACAAGTAGGTACCGTAAGGGTGTTTACTATCCTTGTAATAAGTAACACTAATAGATGCCGACAGAACACACACTCATTCCAGGGTCCCCATACTGCAGGACTGGCTGCTGGGGACTGGCCGGCCGTAGAATGGTGGTACTTGCAGTGATCTGTAATTTTACGGTCAAATGAAACTGGCGTCCGCAGTCCATCGTCCATTGATGATACGCGTTTTCGGTGACTTGACCTTCCCGTGAGTTATCACTGCGGACGCATAACCTGGTCACATTACCGCGCTCTAACCGCCTTTGAAGATTAAGTGTGAAAAAAAGAACCCCAATCTGGCGTCTTTCGACTGCGCCATCTTGAATCGCGCGGGACGTGTGAAAAAAAGAACCCCAATCTGGCGCCTTTCGACTGCGCCATCTTGAATCACGTAGGACGCCGTTTAGCGCCATGCCGAGCCGATGAAAAAGGGATTGTTGGGTTCTCACCCTCAGTCGTTTAAAATCCGATCGACTCCTTCTGACTGGCGTCCACTCTGATGGCCCTGGAGCTTTTCTGGAGACAGTTTTGCGCTCTGTTCGTCAAAAACTGGATAGTGTTCTCCAAGCACCCGATCGTGTGTCCCGGGTCTTCTGTATCCGCTCCCCTCTTATCTGCAAACATAGCTCAATCTCTTTCGATGCTTGTTTTTGCCGGTGGCAGTTGGAATCTTCCTCTCGGAGGCCCAACAGTTTCTCACCAGACCCTCGGATGTAAGTCACAACAGTTTTTTTAGCCCGAACGCAACATAATTCTGTTTTTAGTTTGGACTGGGAGAGCCAGCCGCTGTACGCGCTTTACAACAGGAATTCAAAGCGGGTAAACTCGTATGGGTCGATGCCACTGACGGGAACAGCGAACCTTCCCCAACGGCGATAATGGCCCGCATCACGAGCGAATTTTCGACATTTCAAATGAACGCACTGAAGAAGGTTTCGACAGCAGACCATGTCTGTAGAAGTTTCAGCGCGTACAAACCCGTCCTTGATCTAATGGCTGTCCATCCCAGTTGATCGCTGAATGCCCCCCAGAATTTCAACGGTTTCTCCAATTGCTATGCGGCCATTGTTTTTAACGACATCCCTCGAAATAATGCATCGGCCCCCGATCCAATACACCATCATGGGCGACTCTGGCCTGAAACGCATAGACGTGGTGCACCATAATGGTGATTATGAACGCCGAGTAATGCCTTTACAGTGGGCCGTCGATCAGGTATTGCAGACACTCTTGGTTGTAGTAAAAAAGCTGACACCCTTTAGGCTATAATGGAGATGAAATCTGGAACCAACGTTTCGACTCCATTGGAGTGGTCATTCACAATGGAGACAAACATACAGCGAGATGAAACCCTTCGAATCAGTATGTTAAACTCGGTCCGTCTTATCGCACGCCGACAATCTCATTATGTCTTTTATGCTCCTAGAATATATTACAGGCATTACAAAAATCATCGGCCTTGCTTTGTAAGTCTTCCAACCCGTTATAATGTGGGATTTAAACACCTCCACTCAGTTTCCTTACGTTTTCTGGGAATTGTATATCATTTGACGGGCGCAATGGCCGGCGAACGAGCAAGCCAAGTCACGTCTCACATGAAAGCCATGGGGCTTCTCGATTCTTCCCGAATCATGTACGTCGAATTTTCCCTCTGCAAGCACATCGACTCTGATCAACCATGCTGATAGATCGACGCATATATTTTTTGCGCTTGTGTATTTGCCTTCGTGGATTATCGTGACTTTCGTTTGGCACTTCAAGATCTGGACGCATACAAGCATCGGTCTGATTTTCCTCATCAATCTAATATCCGGCCTGTCCCTCGCCGGTTGGTCTATGTTCGTTGCCGCTCCATTCGGCAAAAGCCCTCAGCTTGCTGCCGTCGCCTCGACATTTTTTTCCATCCTCACCGCAGTTTTGGCGATGATCCTGGAAATAAGTGGGTGGTTTCGTGCGCACCATTACCTACATGCACTGACACGCCGTATGCAGAGGGCACAGCTCTGTCCGCGGTGTTTACGATTATATTCCCGCCGTCCTTCTTCATCTTTGCTATCCGTACAGTTGATGGGTTTGAGCACAACGGTCACTTTACGAGTATCAGCCACAGCGACCCCGACAAAAATCTGGTTCTGTTTCCCTTCATTATTGTCGGCATCGCAAGTGCGCTCTCTTCTCGCTTTCCCTTCGTTCTGACTTATACACGCAGATTAACGTATTCTTGTGGCCGTGTTTGGCTCTTGCACTTGAGCGAAGGCTTTACGAAGCTCATCACCCCGGAAGGCCCTGGTGGAGAATTTCCAGCCGGAGAGCAGCTTCAGATGGAACTCTGGATCCGGCCCTCGCGGTCTCCGTTCGGGGTCTGGGCAAAACGTTCAAGTCCCTGTTTAGCCGCGAAGTCACAGCTATTTCGGATCTCACCCTGGATATTCCTCGATCCGGAATCTTTGTTCTTTTGGGCTCCAACGGGTGCGTCGTTTTGTCACCAATCTTCCATCACTGATGGGCTTTCGACTGAAGCGCCGGCAAATCCACGTTCTTGAGCATTCTCGGCGGCCTCATCGGCGCCTCCCGCGGTGTTGTGGCCTTTCCAGGGGGTTCCTCTACGCCTCCTCGAGGGACTTTGGGCATCGTCCCGCAGAAGAACGTACTCATCAAGGGTAATCGATTGTCGATGGACCTGCTCGCCAAGCTGATTTGTTCAGAATTGTCCCCTCTACAACTCTAAGACTCTTCAGGGCCGTCAAGTGGTCTCGGAATTCGGCACTAGAGGAGGATTTGGAACAGCTGCTGCGTGATTGTGATTTGCAAAATAAAATACATTCCAGCGCAGGTACGCTTTCCGGCGGACAGAAGCGCAAGCTTCAGTTGGCTATCGGACTCGTCGGAGGCTCGAAACGTGTGTCTCGACCGATTTGAACTACTTCGGTTTCTTCAACTGATTTCGTTTTATTCTCAGTTGTTTTGATCGACGAAGTACGTCGTTTCACTTAGTTGAGCTCAGTAGCATTAAACTTGGCCCACAGTGCACTTCTGGTGTGGACCCTCTTTCACGCCGCGCGATATGGCGAACGTTGGTTTCGTTCCGGAAGCGCGCCACACTCGTCCTGACAACACATCTCCTGGACGAAGCCAGTTTGCTCGCCGATCACATTGCAATCATCTGCGCCCCTGGAAAACTGGTGGCATCTGGCTCGCCGGTATCGTTGAAGCGAGAGCTTGGACAGGGATATGCCGTCCAATTATCTGTGCAGACAACTAGTTCCTTGGACGGCCTCCTTCCCCAACTACATAGTCTTGTTCCTGATGTTCACATGTCGCTGGACACGCCTCAACGGCCACTGCTGCACCTCGGATCGAAGGACACTCGCGTCGTGGCGAGGGTTCTTGAACTGCTCGATGCACAATCTGCGAAGTATGGCATTGTTTCCTATGACGTGCTTGGGACGACGATCGAGGACATCTTCCTCGATGTTATGGCCAAGAATCAAATTTTACCGATTGACAAAGACGATTCTCCTGTTCATCCCTCCTCGCCTACGGATTTCACGCTTGCGAACGGAAAACCCATCTCGCCACTGCGTCAAGCCTTGATCATTTTTCACAAGCGGGCGCTCATTGTGCGCCGCAGCTGGTTAGCGCCTCTTGTAGCCATTGCCATTGCCATCGCAGGGTCCACGGTTCCTCTGAATATTATGAACAACCGGGCGCGTTCGTGTACCAAAACCTTCGGCGATGTCGGACCAGAATATCCTCTATATCTTCCCCTGACGCTTCCAACCGACACTATATTTCCTTCCTCGGTTTTATCCGCCTCTACTCCCATTATCTCGTTAGGCACTTCTCCGGCCTCCAATGCATCTTCTTCCTCGCCGACATACACAACGAACTCACCGCCGGTATACGAGTCTCCTCCTGGGATCATCTCGGCGCTTGGATCGAGCATGGCTTCGGTCAACACCTCAGATTTCACGGACCCCAATGGATTCACCCAGTATATCAAAGATAACTAGTGCGTTGTTATGTCAGTACCATTGCTGGATATTTAACTTTCATAGCCAATCTATCCTAATTGGCGGGGTCTCTTTCGATTTAGTGGCCGAGAGCTCGATGTTCGCCTGGGAAGGATCATACTCCCCGACATCGGGTGTGGTCATGCTCAACGTGGTAACGAATATCTTGTTGAATCGTGCGTTGAACGCGTCCGGCCATGAAGGAAGTTCACCCACTCTGATTCAACCAATGTTTCAAAACTTCGCTCTCGTCGATGGTCGGTCCTAGAATATTATTTATATTGCTAAATTCAAGCTATCTCTCGCAGACAAAACCTTCGGCGCGCTGGAATGGTTGGTCCCCTTTTGCGCAGCCATGGTATGTCGATCAGGAATTTTCTTGTTGTGATTTTCAACAATCATTAAAGGCTGTCTTCCCATCCTTCTTCGCTCTGTATGTTGCCAAGGAGCGAGAGTCATCTGTGAAGACCATGCAGCTGTCGAATGGGATTTCAAATCCCGTTGGTCTCTGGCTGGGACATTTACTGTTCGATTCTATTCCGACATTTGTCATGGCCACTCTGCTGGTGATACTATTCGCAAAGTTATCTCACCAGTTCTACGGGTTGGGAATTTTGGTATGTCACCTCTCTGCGGACGTCAATTGTTAACTTAATAACCACTTTCCAAAAGTGGTTTATCCTTGTGCTCCATGGAATCGCGGGCACTTTGCTGGCGTATTGCATGTCCCTTGTGGTGCTAGCACCTCTCTCCGCATTTGCTGCGACAGCCGCATACCAATTCATCATGTTCATGGTACTTACTAGCTGTCTTTCTGGTGTCCCGGCTCATCGTCTTCAGCTTTATCTCGGTGGATATCTTCTCACGTACACCTATGCCAATCCAGAGGACGCGAACGGCATCATCAAGGCTATTCACTTCTCTCTTTCGTTACTTTCGCCAGTCGCCAGTGTAGTAAGTCCAGTGGATCAATATAAATCACAATATCTTCATGCTCTCCAGACACGCGCAGGGATCATCTCGGTTAACCTTTTTTCGCTCCTGTGCGATGGAGGTGATTCAGAGCATGTCAGCTCCTCAGCATTGATAGGCATTAACGCATACGGTGGACCCATTCTGTATCTCGTCTTGCAGTCGATTGCGCTTTTCACCCTCCTGTTCTGGGTCGACTCGGGTTCTGTTCTCTTTCAAAAGCTCAAGAGGGCGCGCGCAGAACTCACAGCGACTGAACCCGATCGGTCCTCCAAAGAAGACGTTGATTTGGAGGCTTCAACGGCATCGGCGCCAAGCAACCTCCTCCAGGTTCTAGATGCGACAAAGACTTACGGTTCTAACACCGCCGTCGATCGTCTCAGCTTTGGAGTCGCGCCGGGACATGTCTTTTGCATGGTGGGACCGAACGGTGCTGGCAAGACGACCTCGATAAATATGATGAGTTAGTTGACCGCTGTTGTTAGTGTGCTGCGCTCATATTTTCCTAGGTGGCAGCGTCGTCCCGGACCGTGGGGATGTGCTGATCAACGCTGCATCTGTCGTAACTGATTTACGAACGGCGCGCATCTCTCTCGGAGTCTGCCCTCAGTTCTCCGCCATCGATGCGCAGTTATCGGTCCGAGAACACCTGATGATCTACGGTCGTTTGAAGGGCTTGACGGGCGAGGAACTAGATCGTAGCATCGAGTCGCTCCTACTGACCACTGGTTTGCATCTCTACACCGATCGTCTCGCAGGCAAGCTTTCTGGGGGAAACCAAAGGAAGTTGTCGCTCGCCATCGCGCTTATAGGTTGGCTTTACTTGTCTGTAAAATGTTTATTCTCTGATTGATCCCGTGTAGGAAACCCGCCAGTCGTGTTGATCGACGAGTTTTCAACTGGCATTGATGCTAAGATCAAGCGCGAGATGTGGCACTTGCTTAGAACCGTCGCGAGATCCAAGGCGTTCGTTATCACTACCCGTACGTTCTGGCCCATATCAAGTAAGTGAAAATATTGACTGTGTGTAGACTCTATGGAGGAGGCCGCAGCTCTCGCAACTAAGGTGGGGATCCTCGCCGTAAGACTGTTAGGTGAATTATTTCAACCATTTTGGAACTTGATCTCACGCGACGAACGAAGCTGTTGGGACCACCGAGGGACTCTCTTCTCGATACGCGACATACGAGGTCCATTTCACCTCCAGTTCCCCCGAGCATGTTGCCTGCGTAGAGCGACTGGTGGCGGAAATTCCGGGTGCCCGGATGGTGGACGACCTCGCCACCCGCTTCGAAGTACCCACTGCTAACTTACCCCCGGCCGACCTGTTCCGCACTTTGTCGATTCAGGAGGACTTCCCTGAATATACGATCGAGAAGGCCACTCTGGAAAGTATGTTTCTAAAGGTGATCAGAGAGAACAACGTCCAGGAGGAGGATCGGCGGTCCCATATGACGCATTGGTGGTCATCGCTCTTTCGCCGTTAAATCAGGCATACGACTACTAGTAGTAAGATGTTAAATTGGGTCTTGAAAATTCAGACGGGAGTGGTTTTTCGACACAGGCGAAAAACCTTCTATCATCGCACATTGAGATGAGTTTAAGGCATATTCAAGTTGAGTTGACGATTCATCGACCTCAATGTAAGCAAAATAATTAATCCAGCGGGGGACACCTCGACCCGGTAGGAGAAAAATACGGTAAAGATGGCCAGTTTAAGAAAAGTACACGCGGGCGAGGCGTCCGAAGAGCTATCCCTTTGACCCGATTTCAGCCGGTGCAGACGAAGTTTTGGAGACTTGTAACCGCAAGGTCCATATCCTTTTACTGATTTTGGCAGCTCTTTGTGCATAAAAAACAGGTTATTGAATTGCATTGTCTCTTTTTATGACGCATGTAGCATTGAAAGGCCTTGGAAAGAGATTTCTGCATGTTGCAATGTTGAACATTGGAAATCCGTATTTCTTACATAATACCGCTTTTGCCAAAACCGCCAAGCCGCTGTCGCTGTTTGTTCGCCAAGTTCCAACCGCCAGCGTTATCCCTTCCCACTGGCTTGTGGATTCGCGCCCATGGACTGCGCAAACTATACGCCATGATGCGCCCCTGTTGTGGGACGCGTTCTGGCTGCCATCACCGCTTTCTGATTCAATTACACGTCCAGTGCTGGATATACATCCCCAGCTGCAGCCCCTCTCTCCCCAGCACGTCCGTGTACTTGAACGCAGTCAATTTTTAGCCCAAGATCTGCGGGCACTGTCCCGGCCCGTCCTACCAAGGAAATCAAGGATAAGTATTCTCTTCCTAACTGGCGCGGTACGCATGCTCTGGGACAGCACTGGTCGCCATGCGCATGCTGGATTCTTCTCATGCAACACCCGCGGCGCGTGCTTATGCTCGCGACGTGTTTCTGCGCCCGCTCGAACCTCGACTCAAGTACTCTGAGCTCGACGGCCGCCAGTGGCAGGAAACGCGGTACATATTTGCCGTCCCTCTTGGATGAAACTTGGCGCAGGCCGCGCGGCGGAATCAGCGACGAGTCTGAGTCCGCTTGTGGCCATTGTGTACAACACGCTGCGCAGAAGGATGGGAGTAGAATATAAACCCAGTATGGCCACGGTAGCGGAGGAGATGAACTCGAAGCGCTGGGTCAAGGTCATGAAGATGAATGAGCCTGGTCGGCGGAGAACATTAACCAGGGCTGAAAAGAAAGTATTGGTGAGTCGAAATCAACGATTTATACCTGAAGGGCGGCCGATTTGACACCCTTCCCAAGAACCTCAACTTTTCGAAACCTAAACTTGGAGGAAAGGTCCTGATTCTTACGGCCAAATTATGCCCCGAGGTCGTTTCTGAAGCAGGAGATGTTCACAGCCCGCGAAGCCCCGCATTATGACGCCGCCAGCTGGGTCTCAGGGACTCATGCATGTACCAACCCCATAATTGTATTTTTTACCTTCGTCCTCGACGCCATACAGTCGCTATCGAGCTCTGACCGCGTCCTGCCCCCGCATCCAAGCACGTCTCCGCGGCACAAGGTCGTCTTCAAACAGAATCAAATCTTACCGCCCTGTGGACATCCGCCCAACGCGAGTCATGGACAGCGTCGCGAGAGGGCAGGGCTCAAGGCGAGATGTGCTAAACCTTCGGTGCAGATACCATTCGCCTTGGCGTCTCGCCTCCGTCCATCCCACCTCCGCTCGATACGTTAGTACACTCCCTATCGCCGACCTAACGTCGCACCAGTGCGTGGCAGATGGTTCTGCGTCCACGGAGATGCTGCGGCACGCAACGGAGATGATGGGACCCGGATAAAGAGAGGCGGCACTAGTGAAAGATCGGGAAAAAGGCGTGCATGGGAAGAACAAGGGAAGAGGAGCGAGGAGAGACATGTACGCGGCGTCCCGCTGATGCTGACGGGACAAAGAGGCTGGCCCGCAGAGGAGCCTCTGTCGAACGCTCGGCGTCACTGTATCTGTGCACAAACGAGCTCTTTCGTGCACCCGCTGCTGGTCCGGATCTAATCGGTCGCCGTTGTCGGGATCACTGGAAGGAAGATGCGTAAAAAAATCCTTTGTATTGGCTGATGGTGATATTGGCAGTGCTCAAACTCATTCTCCACATTGTCCACGGTTCTCAGCCGCGCAGCAGTTCCATGTCCAGTTGGATCCACCTCCGAGACCTCAGATTCAATACTGAACTGACTGATGTTCAGCGACCGCCAAGCGATCGCTGGATTCCGGAAGGCTTCAATTTTTAAATTGATTCGATCTTATCTCCACCTATTCAAATCGGCACGCATCATCTGGAATAGACTGGAACTGCAGCAATTGCTTCTAAGTGTTGACGCACTTGCGGCCGGCTCTCATATGGCGGTCGTCGATTGGTCGGACAATTTCAGATAATCTGCATTTCTTTCCCAGTGTCCATGATCGCCTGGGCTTCAACAGATCTTCTCACTTTGCTTGAGAATATATGGTTCCCGAACTGGATATAAGTAACCTTCCTCCTGTTTCACTCTCGAGAACCTCCCTTCCTATGGACTGTGCCGTACCGTCCAATCTTGACGCCTCCCTCGGTGCGCACAGAATGCCTCATTTTTCAATCCTTGAATCAACATGTTGTCGTCTAGGTGCATTGCAGATCGGGGTTTTTGTCTCTCACGTCCTCTTCGGTGTTACGACAACTCAAACCTACAACTACTACAACCGCTTCCCAGATGACTCTCCGAAAATCAAGGCTTTGGTGTGTACAAGACGAATCGAGAGCTGCTTAGGAAGAGTAATGCATATAACTGACTGATCATCGTTGGCAGGTCGCTTTTGTGTGGTGCATTTTCTCCATCTTGATCATTTCCGCATGCCCGAGTTCTGAATCAATGTATGGTAGGGTCTGTGATGCCGCGCATGCGATATGTGTCGGGCACACGATATACGCATACACGATAACCGATTACGGGCATCCAGAGCGCCTCGCTCGTGCCTTGCCCAAATCCATCTTGGTTGCCGCCTTCTTGACCGGCTTTATTGCAGCACTCGGTGAGTATATATGTCTACCCGACCATCCTTGTGGATGTGAGCGCTCACCCACCTGCTGCAGTGCAAGGGTTCTTCACAATTCGAGCTTACGCTCTTTCGAAAAGACTCTTCGTTTCTCTCATAATCTCGGCCATGGTTTTCATGCGCCTGCTGGGTATGAGCGCGATATCTTTAATGGCAGTGAGGATGACTTTTTTGGCGCCATTCGAAACTCAGTGGGGATGGTTGATTACTCTCTCGTGGAGTATCAGCACTATTACCGATTTAACCATCACGGCGACTCTCGTGGTTTTCCTCCACGACCAACGTCTCAGAGTACACCAGAGGTATTTTCCTCCCGCCTGGACTTACTATCAAATCACTAAAGTTGCGCAGGACTACGGAAGTTTTGGATAGACTCATTGCATGGACCATAGGTTCGTTGAGATAGTCATGTAAACATGCCGTTTTCTGATCAATTGAATGACAGAGACAGCGCTGATGACCAGGTTGATTTCCATCCACTCGGTTTTCGTCACCGGTCCTCAGTTTCATATCATTAAGCGCCTCGAGCATTACTGCACTGGCCTGTGTACGTTTCCTTGAAAGTGGGAATTCATCTTGGCACTAACCCAGACTGATTTCTCCCAGTTTATCACGATGAAGGAAAACTGTATGAAATTCAGCATTATCCAAACTTGACACTGGCTAGATGGATATTAACAGTTATCTGGCTTGCGGTGGGCATCATATCAGCTGGACGTAAGCGTGTTTTGTGTCATAACCCTATTCATATTCTAACTACGTCAAGTATTTTCGAACTCCCTATTGGCTAGGCAAGTTCGGCTGCAGTGTCTAGTACAACTACGTGTTAATGTGGGTGTCCAGTCTTAACTCCAGGGCAACTCTCCGCGCAATAGACCGGGGCACCGTAACCCTGCCGTCCTTGACCCCTACGGTGAACGGCGGTGCATCCGATTTTCGATGTCAGCAGAAGCAGATCCAACCGTGCATGTCAGCAACAGCCCTTAGGTCAGCTGGACCACGTCCACACCAGACACAATAGCAGCCATCCCTAGGTGTTGAGAGAGAATCTGTCACCGCTCGAATAGCGCATGACCGTGCATTGAGGATCCAAGAGGAGGATGTGGTCCACCAGGCCAGCATCCATAGGTGGTGAGCAACCCATGCAGAAGAACCCGAAGATATTGCAGTGAGAGTACTGCAACTATGCACCAGACCCTAGTGAGAGGAACCCGCTCCGGGTGTCTCGAATAGGGGCTTCGGGTTCTGGATAGGGGTTTGGGGTTGCGTCCCAAGAGCCCGAGAGGAGGAACTCGACTCAGGGGTACTCCAAACAGGGGTTCCAATGGGATCCAAGACTGAGAGGTGCCTGAGGGGAACTCAGGCGAACCAGTCTCTGTACAACCCTGCCAGGGAACTAGTGTGATGATCTCTTCCCCTTGTTAGGTAGCGTCTCTCCTTGCCGCTACCTAACGGGCCAGATCCAACAACTGCTAGGTCGAGATCCCAAGGCAAGAGACAGAGAGTAGGAGTTCTGGTGTTGTCGAGCGAAAGGGGAGCGAAGGCAAGACCAGAACAACGAGATGAGGACAAGAGCACTCCAGGCTCAAGTCCAAGAACCAAGCACTCCAGCCAAAGTAAGGCCTGTGAATAGACGAGGTAGAATCTACTGTACAGGGGAGATTCTACCGAGTTTATATACCTTTCTACATAAATTAAATACGATCGCGATCGGTTACTGTATCCAGCATTAAGGAACATTAATGCTGATGCTCCTAGTCCCTATATGTTATCACCACAGCATCTAGGGGTCACCAAGGAGTCATGAGCATAAAGGAGTCAACAGGTGGCACCCAGGGGACACCTGTCGCCATTCAGGAGTGTAGTCGTCTTGGCAGGGATATCAGGAGTGAATATCCACCAACATAAAGGAATGTAGTCATGACCCATTGGATATGGTCATCGGCACAAAGGAGTCCGGGTTGCTAGCGCACAGAACCCGGGTTGCATGTGTATGGTGTCATGCCATCGTCGTATAGAGTCCCGGGTTACTGCAATAAGAACCCGGGTGATAAAGTGGTGAGGAATCCATGTCTGCATGGATTCTGAATAAAGGTCCAAGGGATGTTCATGTCCCTGAGGGTCGAGTGAGTGTTGTGGGCCAGGGAATAACCCGATCAAGGACGGGTTATTCCCAAAAAGGAATGTGGTAGAACCCGAAAAAAGGATATCTGCGATGCTGAGTCAGGGTGATTCATGACATTACCCCCCCTCTTCAAGGTCGACGTCTCGGCGACCATATTGCAAGACTGGGCTGAGTTTCCTGAGCCATTGTCCACCGGTTCCAGAGCTCCAGCATCTGCCTCCTGAGAACCTTCTCATCGTGAAAAGTTCAATTATCGTTATCGTCCAGAGTATGTGCACCATTTCCATTGCACCATACCACTGTGTTCATCATCCAATCCACAACCAATCCTGCATCCACCAGTGTTCCAGTCTCCCTCCGTCCGGGTTTCCGAACCGTTGTATCGCAAAGTTGGGTAACATTCTTCCAACAGCAACTTCTCCAGCATAGGTCTTATTGACACTGCCCATCGTTTGAAGCCCGTGGTGGAATCCTCCATTCGGTCGGGCTGGGTGAGTTGCTCTGTCTTCATGTCCCTTCTTGCAATTGTGTTCCAGTTCCCCGAATCTTCATCTCCCTGAAGGTGAGTTTTATCCTCTTGAAAATTTCCGCATCGTGGGGCTTATTGGCACTGCCCATCGATTACAACCCGTGAAGGCATTCCTCCTGTCTTCTCCGCTCGGGAACCCGCGTTAAGATTCTTTGGCTTTCTCTCCTTCTCCTGGTCCCGTTGTCCAGTTCGAAACTCCAAGCCATGGGTGCAGGGCTTATTGTCACTGCCTGTCGATTTAATTGCCACACTGATCGTCCCCTAGTTCAGTGCTTGGCCCCATGTCCTTGAGTTCTGCCCCTTCGGTGGTTCAACCATTAAATTTTTCCATCCCAGCACGAAACTTCTGCCAGGTGGAAACCTCCAACAAAATGCAGAATCCTTCTCGCATTTTGCATAGCCTTCCAGCAACCGATGGTGTTCGAATATCTGTCCAGATGCCCCACCCAACTGCGCATTCTGAGCACCGAGTTCGGTGGCATGGGATAGATGCGAAAAACCACCGGGTTGCACCCAACCAAGCTGTGGGTGCAGAAAATCGGAGCTGCTTCGCCATAGCATTGCGAAGAAGTTGAGAAATCATCGAGGACCGTGTTGTTCTCGGAGAGACCCGAAACAACTGGGTTCCAGCTTCGATGAAAGTCGTCCCCTTCGCATTACTGAGGTGAAGTGTCATGTGCACCTCAGCCAGAATTCTGCCTCTCAGAAGTTACAGCAATTCCGCCGTGCCAAGTGCGCCCAAGATATGGTCGATAGCGTGGACGAATGAGTTGGTAGAAAGTCTGCAACCTTTGCAGCAAGTCCACCCAACCGAATAGAGTCCATCCTGTTGCGCAAAACTCCACAACCCAGAGTTGGGGCATGGGGCTTAGACTTTTCCATCCAAAGAAAAGTCACAAGCATCCCAGTGCTTGCCGGGTTGGTCCGAGCTCCCAAGAGCGATGGAGGGATATGACAGCCTGCCCCAGCGATACTCTGTTCCGGGTTTCCAAATCGCAACCCGGAAAAATCACAGAGGGAGTAGGCGAGTTGTGAAATGGGTGGGCACAGTTCAACCAGAGTGTTGAGAAGTGTCCCTCGTGTTGGTCAGGTTTCGGCAGCAAAGCACATGGCTTCTCAACTGCAGTGTAACCCGAGCAAACCAGCCAAGCCTGGGGACCCGAGGAAAATGACCAAGCAGTGGTGCTTGGCCAGGGACATCTCGGGTGTCCAGCGAAAGGCTTTCAAAAGCCAACCCAAGTCTGTCCAAGCAATATTCCACCCTGGGTTCTAAGATTTACAACCCAGGAAAATCGCAGGAGACACAAGAGTCACTTCTGTCTGTGCAGCGAAGCGTGCAGCTTCCAACTGCGGTGGGATATGGCAATCCAGCCAAGCCTAGAGACCCGAGGAAAATGGCCAAGCAGCGGTGCTTGGCTGGGGACATCTCGGGTTTCCAGTGAAAGGCTTGCAGAAGCGAACCCAAGTCTGCTCAAGCAATATTCCATCCTGGGTTCCAAGATCACAACCCGGGGAAATTGCAGGAGACACAAGAGTCGGGTCGATTCTTGCAGTGAAGCGCATGGCTTCCAACCACATGGTGCTAGTGCAATCAAAGCGAATAGCCAAGCATAGGAGAGCTCCAGAGCCTCATACTCGAGCACAGCCTAGCTTTTGAAGTAGCCAGCTTCCAATGACTTGTAAAAGCATCCAGAGAGACAGAACCCGAGCAAGCGATCGATCCAGAATGGCCCTCGGGTTGTCCAAGAAAAAGCTCCGCACAAAGCGGTTGGTGAAGTCAAATCGGATCTCTTGCTAACAGAACAATCCCGGGTCTTCTACAACACCCCCGGTGATTGCGAGGTAGTCCTCCCCGAAGGTTAGGCTAGCACTCCAGCGACTGCTATGAGGCTTGGGACGGACTCAACGTTTCCCGTGGCCTAGCGTCTGTCTGTTTGGTAGAACCGACTTGATTGTCGAGGTGCCCGATACAGATTACGTCGGAGCCGCATACTGGAATTCGAAGGGGGGGAAGGAATCCGAGACAGTGTCGTCCATGTTCCCAGAAAGAGCAGTCCAGGTTGCCTGAGAGCTCCAGCTGAGTACCGAGAACAAGTATGCAGCAACCCAGTGAACCCCGGGTTGCTCACTGACTGGCCAGACCAAGTTCCAACATTCCATCTGGGTCCTAGCAGCAAGCCGAAAAATGGCTTCTGCTCTTCTCTGGGGACCCAACCAAGAACCCGACCTGGGACCCTCCATATCCAGGTCAAGAAAGTGCTCTAGCCCCAGGCAACCTGCTTGAGACGAGCCATTGAACACACTGCAATTGCAGCAGTAGGTGTTCTCCACCAGTGTTGGACAGTTCGTTGTCCTTCCAACCCCAGTTCCCATCGATCCAAACTCGGTTTGGATGGTATCCAACCCCTCCATATCACGGATGGGCGAAAATACTCTAGCCCCAAGCAACCTGCTTGGGACGAGTCATCGAACATACTGCCAGCGCAGCAGCATGCATTCTCCACTGGTGTTGGGCATTGTCCCTTCCAACCACCAGCTCCAACCACTCCGAACTTGATTCAGATGGCGTCCCAATTCCTCTCAACACAGAGGGCAAGTAGAAGATTCTACCTTCTGTCAGCAACGGCCCTTAGGTCAGCTGGACCACGTCCACACCAGACACAATAGCAGCCATCCCTAGGTGTTGAGAGAGAATCTGTCACCGCTCGAATAGCGCATGACCGTGCATTGAGGATCCAAGAGGAGGATGTGGTCCACCAGGCCAGCATCCATAGGTGGTGAGCAACCCATGCAGAAGAACCCGAAGATATTGCAGTGAGAGTACTGCAACTATGCACCAGACCCTAGTGAGAGGAACCCGCTCCGGGTGTCTCGAATAGGGGCTTCGGGTTCTGGATAGGGGTTTGGGGTTGCGTCCCAAGAGCCCGAGAGGAGGAACTCGACTCAGGGGTACTCCAAACAGGGGTTCCAATGGGATCCAAGACTGAGAGGTGCCTGAGGGGAACTCAGGCGAACCAGTCTCTGTACAACCCTGCCAGGGAACTAGTGTGATGATCTCTTCCCCTTGTTAGGTAGCGTCTCTCCTTGCCGCTACCTAACGGGCCAGATCCAACAACTGCTAGGTCGAGATCCCAAGGCAAGAGACAGAGAGTAGGAGTTCTGGTGTTGTCGAGCGAAAGGGGAGCGAAGGCAAGACCAGAACAACGAGATGAGGACAAGAGCACTCCAGGCTCAAGTCCAAGAACCAAGCACTCCAGCCAAAGTAAGGCCTGTGAATAGACGAGGTAGAATCTACTGTACAGGGGAGATTCTACCGAGTTTATATACCTTTCTACATAAATTAAATACGATCGCGATCGGTTACTGTATCCAGCATTAAGGAACATTAATGCTGATGCTCCTAGTCCCTATATGTTATCACCACAGCATCTAGGGGTCACCAAGGAGTCATGAGCATAAAGGAGTCAACAGGTGGCACCCAGGGGACACCTGTCGCCATTCAGGAGTGTAGTCGTCTTGGCAGGGATATCAGGAGTGAATATCCACCAACATAAAGGAATGTAGTCATGACCCATTGGATATGGTCATCGGCACAAAGGAGTCCGGGTTGCTAGCGCACAGAACCCGGGTTGCATGTGTATGGTGTCATGCCATCGTCGTATAGAGTCCCGGGTTACTGCAATAAGAACCCGGGTGATAAAGTGGTGAGGAATCCATGTCTGCATGGATTCCGAATAAAGGTCCAAGGGATGTTCATGTCCCTGAGGGTCGAGTGAGTGTTGTGGGCCAGGGAATAACCCGATCAAGGACGGGTTATTCCCAAAAAGGAATGTGGTAGAACCCGAAAAAGGATATCTGCGATGCTGAGTCAGGGTGATTCATGACAGTGCACTGGAACCAACATCGACATACGGATGACCAAAGTGACAGAGATTGCGTATGACGCTGAGCCGCATCATGGATTATGCGACGATGAGGCGCCAAAGGCCGTCTAATACATATGTTAAATCAAGCGATGGGTGACTTCCGATGGATTTTTCGATCGCGCCTCACAGACAAACTTCAAAGTACGACACGAGAACTCTTTAGCCAAACTTGAGCTGTTTTATATTAGTCTGTAGATACCGTCTCAATTTATATTGGTGGCTGAGTGCAGCATGCTCATCTCGATCCTTTCGTTTTGTGTGTTCGTATCTCCGGGAGAGCTGGTCTTGGAAAAAACCAAGAAAAACAACTTAAAGAACTTCAATTTGAAGTTCTCTTACATATAAAATATCATTTTTTTGGCACCTGTGGAGGGTGCGGCCTGATCTAGGCTTGCAAGGACCGATTAGCCTGTGCCTCAAGCCTGAAAAGTGGCTGATCTGGCCTTACCAGTCCATAAGGTTGTGTCAGCCCCTGATAAGCCAAATTGCATTTTTCCGACAAATCAACTTCGGTCAAGCTTGAATCTGGCATGCCGGTGGCCGCTCAAACATTTCGCATTCAGAATTACTGAGGCACTATGGAGATCATAGCATCTGGCTGGAATATTGAATCTTTATCTCTTTATTTTGCGGCTTGCCCAGTTTCCAAAACCAACCACACCTATGCCGCGGCGATCATAGGACTCAAAATTCGCACGCCCCTATCTTTCAAACCCGCCCGATAGTAGATACGTTTCTACGACTGTGTTCAGAGGGCTACCGTCCAAGGACGCCCCTATACTCTGTAAATATCGGCAGATGTCCGGAAAAGAGCTGAATTCCTTTCATGCCCAGGCATTGAGGCATGCAGGGGCTGGAGGTCGTCGGGTGCGTGTCGTGCGAGCCGCACTCGCGGCGCAGACGTCGCGTTTGCCGAGGCGTGCATTGCTCCACCACCCTCCAAGGACCTCCCAGCGTAAGCTTTCCTTCTTTTTTCGCCTCGATTAAGCTAACACCAACCTCTTTTTGACTTAATCAGGGACTCTTAAACGCAAGGCCTCGAACGAGTCGATTGCTAGCGCCAACGTGCCCCTACCACTCGTAAGTTCCCCTCCTTTGATTCGCTAACACATTCATATTCCTTGTCTCGAATGTCGATCATTCGCCTACACCAGATTATCAGCGAGCGAGAGGAAGGAGGGTCTAAGTATGATGCCGATGAAAGCACTCTGACGTCGTCTTTGTGGAAGGGACGAGGCGGATGAGTAGGCGACTCTCGACTCGAGCCGTTTGTCGTGTACGAAGGGGAGTGCGTGACGCAGTTGTAAGTACTGGAAGAACGCGCGTACTGTAGATTGATCGTGACGACACGCGACAACACGTTACTTTGTGACTTACGTGACAGCTCAGCCTGTTTGCTCCTCCATTTCCGAGCCTGCCAAGGGCCTGCTGTAAGTCGCTGCTTCTCGCCTGTTGACTTTGAATTCACAAATCCTGATGACTCTCATAAGCGACAACCTCCATCACGTCGGACCTTATTCCCCGAAGGCTACGGTGCCATTTCGCATTCCGTCGCCTTGCGAGCATCCATTGCCACTGCCATCCAAAGGTGCGTTATTATAGAGGTTCCTCAAATTCAAGTAATTCACTTCACATTCACAGCACCATGGACTCACTGGCGAATCATAAAGCTCTCATCGCGGATGCAGAGGCGAAGGTCGTTCACTTTGACGCTCAAATAAAAAACTTCACGCGTCTCCGCGAGCAGGAGCTCAGCCGAATAAGCTCCCTCAAAGCTGCCATTGTCCCCATTCGGAAAGTACCGCCCGAGCTGGTTACGGAGATATTTCTTGATGTGGCTTGCTCGTCGACCAGCCAATTTCAGTCAGCGCTTCAGCTGTCGCAGGTCTCCGTGCGCTGGAGGGAACTGGCATTGCGGATCCCTCGCCTATGGGTGGAGCTGCCCATTAAAGTCGCAAATAACTCGGCAGACTACATTGCATTCACAAAGATGCTGTTGCAGCGCTCTTTGCCGCTGTCCATCCCAATTTCTTTTGCCAAGCTTTCTGGTAAAAGGCAGAACGCCCCTGAGCCAACGGATCAACCGATCTCGAAGGCTATGGTGGACACATTACTTTCGGTGGCAAACAGAGCACGGACCCTCCGGGTGGTCGACTACGACGTCTTTCTTCAGCTCAGTCGGCTCTCCTTGGACACGTTTCAACGGCTCGAAACCGTTAAATTATCTTTTCATGGACCCAGGGCTGTGGCAGAGCGTCATCCCATTGCTCACGCCTTCCTGCATGCCCCTCGCCTCCGTGAAGTGACGCTTTGGGTCCGAAATACCCAGCTCTTTCCCATGCCATGGGTGCAACTCACATACTTATGCTTGACGGACCCTTCCCCCCAAACTTGCCTCGACATTCTCGTCGAATGCGCGAACATCTCAGATGTGGTAATCGATACCCTCCCATGGGAGCGGTGGGAAGTCGTTCCTCACCAAACTCCTCGAGTCTTACCGAAGCTAGCGAGTCTCAATTTGCAGTTCGATACCCGCTCGGTATTATTTGAAGAAGATGCTGTTATTGCTCCATTCCTCTCATGCATCTGCGCTCCGGCACTAAAAACACTTGAACTCCAATCATTTGGGCATTTCCTTGCATGGTTGCCTTCTACGGCCGCCGCGCTGCATCAATTCCTGCCACGATGCCCCAATATCGAATATTTCCATCTCAACCACTTCGACATATCCCCGCAGGAGCTGCGCTCCCTCCTCGTAGACTTTCCATCCCTGCTGCATCTTACCATAAATGACTGCCAGAATGCGATCGACGATATTCTCCTCGAAGCCCTCACTTACTCCGAACCCGACACCGCACACCTTGTCCCGAAACTGGAGAAATTGACGCTCTTCCTCCAGGAAAACTGGTTCCCCGAAAAGAAGCTCTTCAAATTAATATGTTCACGGTGGTGGCCGGATGACACGCAGCACGCTTCCTTATCCCCTCCGGCCATTGCACGCCTGCAATATGTGGATCTCTGGTACATTGATGGGTACCGGAGGTGGTCTGCGTGGTTCCAGTCCGAGGTGCAGCAGCTCAAGTCGGAGGGTCTCGAGATCGTGGCCAAAGAATAGTGGTGTGTTCTCTTTTTCTTAATCATCACGTATGCTCACTGCCTTTTTACAGACTGCTTTTGCTTCCGAATTCTTGAATACATTCCATCGACTTGTCATCTATCTTGCTGTTTATCAAGTCTATTCAAGCCTAGAATCTAAACATCTCGCCCATAATCTCCTCCGTCAGAGTCCACAGCTTTCGAGGTTTCGTTGGGCAATCACTAAGAAAAAACTATGTTGAAATACTCTCAGAATCGGAATTATGTGCTGCGACCGTGTCGTTTTCGCGCCCTAAGTCTCCGACCATCTCCTTTGCGGCGGGTCTTCTGTGGCAGACAATTTCGTTCTCGGCGATGATGGAGGAATTGCCGGATCGAGAAATGTGGAGGCTTCGGAGGCCGAGGATGAATCTGATGATCCGACTGTGCCTCTTGGACGGACAGCGCAAGAGAATCGCGACGCTGTGCTATCAAGGCCCAGCTTTGGAGCATTAGGTTTTTTCGCCCATATTTCACGATTTTCTCCCGTCAATTTAGCATAGCTCAAATTTCATTTTTGCGTTCTCTAGCGGTGTGAAAAATTAAGGTGTTCAATACCCGATATTTAAAATCCAAGAATGGTATGGAACAGAAAGCTCTGGTTTGATTCTATTCAATATAAGATCCCGTGGACAGATCTAGATCTCAACAGTGTTAGTCCACAGACAGTCATCTAACAGCTTTTCGCTGTGGCCATATATGCCCTGTCCTTCCGTAAGGAGGTCTTCCCTACGATGTTTAACTTGAATTCACTCATGTTCTTCATGGTCTCGGGAGGTGCGTCTACGAACATTCTCGTTAGGCTCTCAACCCGATGGAGACCAGCCGTAAGCGCCCAACCAGCCAGATTCCGCCGGGACACCGTATTTGTCATTGGTGTCGGCGCAGACGGTGCAACGACGTACATCTTTTTGATGTACGTCGAAGTGCGAGACTTGAATCCCACGACGAGAACACTCCTGAGCATATCGCTGCCCTTTACCAGTCGGTCCATCTCACGTTGAAACACACGGAAGTCGAATGATCACTCACTCCCCCCCCCCCCCCCCAAGATCGAGGAACAAATGCCGGAAAAACGAATGTCGGAAATCGGTTTTGGGAAGAACAGAGAGTTTATGCAAGGCTGATAATAGATGGATTCCCAAGTCGAGAGGCTACACATGTACAATGTGTGGACGGAGTAGTGTTTTCTTGGCTGACTCGGATCTGCGTGTTCATGGCAGCGTATTATCCCACACGCTCCGAGCATTCACCCCATCCACCCACTTCCCCTTGCTCCAATCCTCCCACACCGTAAACACCATGCTCCTGCTCTCCCCCTCCTTCAGCCAAAAGCCATTCTCGGTCCAATACCCTGTCACCGCGTTCGTGCTCACGTCCAGCCACACCCACGCCGCGACGGCCTTCGGCGCGCTGACGGTAAAAGTGTAGGTGCTCCCCGCTGCGCTGTTGCTTGTCGGGACCTTCGGTTTCGTTAAAGCAAGCCCGGGGTCACGCAGCGCCGCCTGCGCTAGCGTCGCGGGGTGAAATACCGCGCTGTGTGTGTACGTAGTGTCACCCGCCTTCGCCGAAACCGAGAGCTGCAGCAACGCATCCTTTGCATCCACCCCGCTCCCCGCCAGCGTGCTGCTGAGGTCCACATAGTGCAGCGCGGTGACGTGAGTTGCATTCACGGCCCCCACGCTTACGCTTGTGTTTCCGGTGGAGAGCGTGCCGACGGTTATCGCGCCCCCGGCGTAGTTCACCCACGAGTATGAGACGATGCCAGAAACGGGGGCGAAAAGGTCAGAGGTGACCCAGATCTGAAGGTCGGACGTTCCACCCGAAGTGTTGTAGTATGCGTTGACGATGACGGGCGAGAAGATGTCCTTGGCGGCGTAATAGAGGACTTTTTGGCGGTTAGTGGACTCGACGGCGGCCCAGGTCGGTGCAGCCCTGAAAAGAATATATGTCAGCGTCCGTCTACGCACGAAAGCGAGTGATGATAGAGAAGGATGGGCACCAGTGCTTGCGATGGGTGGCCATTCAGCACTGCTCTATCAGAGCCCGTGCCATCGCTTTGCCCGCTTCGCGAGCGAAGACAAGCCCTACATCGCTCCCCCTTGAGTAGCGCACGATGCGCACACCCGCAGGGGATGCGCGTCGACGAAGGGGAGGGCGGATATAGCGGCACTCGGATGCACAAGAGATCTGTCTCGGGTGCGCATGCCCGTCGCAGCTCTCCTCGTCTCGCCCTCCATCTCCTTCCGCGCTCACCACCTCCCACTCCGCACACCCCCCTGCGCGCCTCGTCCCCACAAGCCCATCGCGCCGTGCCACACAAAACTCGACTCACCAAAGATCATTAAACATCCAATACAGCGCGCCCATCTGCCGCTCGCGCATGCCCGAGCCGCGGCGGTAAAACGCAATCTGGTGCGCGATGTCATCCGCTTGCACTACTTGCGTCGACCAGCACCATGCGCTGTGGGTCGCAGTCAGCATCGGACGTAGAAGGGGGAGATGGGTGGAAAGAGGGTCAGGAGAGAATGATGGAGCGAAGGAAACGAAGACAGGAAGTGAAGGATGAGATGGAGCGAGAGCGAAGGGAGCCGGGGGGGATGGGATGGGGCAGCGAGAGCGAGAGGTGATGCGAGGTGCGGGAGGGAGAGACGTGAGGATATAGAATGGCGACAAAGTAAACGAAGGAAACAAGGCAGAGATTAGACTCACGTAAAATTCGCCGCCCCATCCTTCTTCCCTGGCACCGGAAGATACATTTCCACTGCGGCTGTCATCTCCGCGATTCCCGCGAGACTCAGCGCGTCCGCGTCGCCCGTCGCGCCGAAGGGCGTATGCCGGTTGTGGTTGATGACCTGCACAGTACAGAAGATAGTGTTAGTTCCCATCGTGAGAGAGTGCGGAGAGAGAAACTGAAGCGGAAGAGAGACAGAAAGGAAATGGTGAGAAGACGCACCGTCTCGCTCGGGTAGTACAGGTCCTCAGGCGGCGCGGCGGTGGCCCAGGTGAGACTCGAGGGCATGCTGTGGAAACCGAACTCGTCGGCGAAGCGGCCTGTGTACAAAGACAGTCAGTACACGTGCGAATGTGGTGGAAATTCGAAGGCAATTTAAAGGATGGAGGATGAGAATGGATTATGCAAGGCAGGCCGAAAAGACATGTGCGGTGGAGGGAGTGTGGTGTGATATATGGGAATGATAGAAAGTGGGATGGGGGTGACAGCCCGACGCAAAGATTGGAAGCGGAACCGTCGGGAGGCTAGTGGAAAAGGAGTTGAAAGTAGAGGGGAGTGGGGGGGCTGACGGGGATGATGGAGGGCATAGCTGAAGGGCAGGGGATGGAAGGGGCCGAGGGTGGCTGACGGAGACGATACCAGCTGCGGAGAAGGAAGAGGAAAGAGAGGCTGTAGACACTGAAAGAAGAAGTAGGGCACCAAAATGCGCAGAATCGAGAATCGAGGAAGCCAAACACACCTATTGGATAGCTCGCAATGTCAAACAGCGTATTCGCATCGTAGTTGTACGCGTCTGTGTCTGCATACAGCGCGTCCGGCCCACTGGTGTTGAGGTAGCGCGGGACCTATGTAGATGGTCTCAAGTCAGAGAGTGCAGTAAACGGAAAAGGAAAAGGTACGCACCTGGGGCATCTCCGAGTCAAAGTCGAGCTTCAGCCACCTGCGCCCGCTCATCGTCAGCTGTCGTCCGTATCCACCGCGAAAAGCAACACGACACGCACCCATGATACGTTGAGCTCGGAATATAGCTCACACTCCTCGAATTCGCATACACACACTTCGGCAGCACCCCCAAGAAAATTTGTTCATACTGCTTCTGAAGCGCCCCCGGCTGGTCCGCCGAGAAGAAAAACGCCAGTATAATCGCCTCCAGCTCGTTCCCGCCCGCCCACAGCGCCAACGACGGGTGGTGGTTCACCCTGCGCGCATTATAGTACGCCTCCGCCTCGTAGTTCTGCAGATAGTGCGTGCTATTCGGGTACTCCGCGTCGCTGAACTGGAACTCGGATCAGAGGAGGATGCCCGTGCGGTCCGCGGCGTCGTAGACCCAGTCGGGGAGGTACGCGCCGCTGGCCCAGACGCGGAACATGTTCATGTGGCTCGCCTGCGCGAGAGCGAAGAGCTGCTCGACCTTTGTGGCGTTCACGCGCGGCCAGAGCGGGTCAGGGGGGATGAAGTTCGCGCCCTTGGCGTAGAAGGGCTGGCCGTTGACCTCGAAGTGCCAGTGTGCGCCCGGGGCGACGCCCGCGGCCAGCTCGGCGTCGGAGACGGGGGAGAGGTTGAGGACGATTGTGCGGAAGCCGACGGATTTGGTAACGGAGGTGATGGGGACGCCGAGGAGGCCTGTGAGCGTCACGGTCGCGGTGTACAAGCGTCTGCGCGCCCATGCCGTTGGGCCACCACAGCTGCACCGCGGCCGGTGCGATGCTCGTGTTCCCGGTGATGGTCTCCGGGGACTGGGTGATGCCGCCCAGGGCCTGCGTCAGGACGCGCTTCCCATTCGCGTCCGCCAGGGAGAGGCTCATTCCGATCTGCACGCCGGGGAGGCTGCCGACAAAGTCGAGCGAGACGTTGAACACCCACGGCATTCCCTGGTCGGGCGGGAGGTTGTTCTGCTGCTCCTTGCGGTAGATGTCGATGAGCGCGTTGTTGACGTGCACCTGCCCGGGGGTCATCTGGACGGCGTAGATGGGCTGCCATGGTCCTGCGGGGACGAGGGAAGGCGCCCAGTCCCAGCCGAAGTCGCTTTGCTCCTTTCGCGCATATGGCTTGCAGCTGAATTCGCTGCTCGTGGTGCTGCAGCTGTCGGCGAAGTTGTCGTCGGGGTCGGCGTCGGGACCCGCGCTCAATGCGTGGGTAATGTTCACCGCAGACCCAAAGTTTATGGAAAGCTGAGGGGTGGTGTGGCCGCAGGAATGCAAGACGGAGGAGACGTCGAAGATGTACTGCCGGAACATATTGTCGGTGTCGCCAACGACTTGGTTGCAGAGAGTGATGTGGGCAAAAGTGTCGAGGCCCTGGAAGACCAAGTAAGTGGAGGAGAGGGCACCGGTGAGCTGAAGGTCAGTCAAAGCGCGCGAAGTGTATGTCCAGTTCTGGAGGGGGACCCAAGACTGTTCGGTGTTGTTGAGACCGTACAGAGGATCGCCAATGACATGGGCTTTGTAGAGATCGATGTATTGCTGCGATGGAACCGAGGCTGGAATAGAGATGCTGCCGTTCTGGCTGTGAAGAGTCCACCCAGAGCCGGTGAGGTCTGTTACAAGCTGCGCGCTCCCAGACGCGACAAAAACCGAGAAAGCCAAAGACCACCTCATGGCTGCGAGGAGACTTGGTCAAGAGAACTTGCAGGAAATGTAGCGAAGTCTTCTTGAATGTTTCGAGTAGGCCATCGCAAATTTAGCCTCAGCGTGGTCGTGTCCATGATCAACCTCAGATGACCGCACAGCTGATCTCTCTTCCGGAATGCCGCTCTGCCGAGCCCCTCGGCCGATTAGTTCCGTCGCTCGAAATTCAATAGAATGCGAAGTTCCTGAGTTACAAGATGTTCACAGAGCAGCATATTGACGAACTGTTCCGAATGGTCCTGACTGGTGAGAATCATTCTGAAGGTTTGAAAATTAAAATGAACCAAAATCATGTGGATTGAACTCGCCCGCGATTCGAACCAAGGTTCAAGAAGCCATAGTACTAGTGTATACGTATGTCTCGAGCTCTAACTTCTGAAACGACACCTGGTTCGATTTCAGGTCTGCCCTGCCTCTTTCCTGCGCCCAACTTACGCCTAAATTTTGAACCACTGTCGATGGGCGTGGTGACCATGCTAGTGACTTGTGCTCTTGGAGCGATATTCGAGTAATTTGCGCCATTGATTCCGGATTAGACACTAGAATAATTTCGTGGCCAAAAAATCTCAATGCCCGAAGGCGGCGATCACTCGCAACCTGATGCGGCCATCAACGCTTGATCCTTCGTTGACGTCATCCACAGCGACAAGCCTCCCGCGGCGTCGCAGATTCAGTGTATACCGATTACCGAAGCATATCCGCGCTCACACTCGACTGCCAGCTCCTAGCCCGGAATGCAAGCGCGAGTACTTTGACGGAGTCGAAAACAGTCTTCGTCCACCACAAGATACTACTTACATGCTTGCCCTCCCTCTCCTACTCGCCTGCTATCGCGCCATATCCGAAACTTGTGTTCTGCGACTCAAAAAAAACACGAATTCGGCCTCTCACCGCATCGCGACAGGAACAAGCAGACCTCCTCCGGAGTTTCCGTTTCGCCGCTCTACACTTCCGCCCTTGCGTAGCGCTTGCTCTTGCTCTGGGGGGCGGGTGCTTTGAGATCGATTATCTCTTATCTGCACACCACTTGAGTGCTCGCACCTTACGAAAACCTTCACGGGTGCTCTCCGTATGTGTGTGACGCCACGTTCCGCGCCGCTTCTTCCCGATCGACGACTTTCTTCTGGCTCTACGGCGGACCCGAGTTATGCTCTGCTCTCGACTTGCTGCCCTGCGACCTATGGAGGATTTTTCTCTCTCTTTTGGCGTGGTAAAGCGCGCAATGTTACCATTCCGGACGCGGCGTCTTGCGTTACACAATGAATGCTCGATGGGCACTACCGCAGGGTTGCGTGAGTCCACCCTTGCGCCATCCTCACTTTCTCTCCACTCGTAACCAAACGCGCCGCTGACATGTAGGCAGATGCACGCTCATCCACCGCTAAGCACCACCATCCCTGTTCTATGTGTCCTCCCACTCGTACTCCCCAGGTTCTTTGAGCACTCTTTAGTCCCAAAAAAGTACTTACTCGCCTGTAATATCACCAGTCCCGGGTCCCCGAACTACCTCGACCGCGGGCGGTACGGCGCTTATATAGATGAAACACCTGGGACTCTATTTACGCGTCCCCGCTGCTATCTTGATGGGCGGCCTTTGTGGACGCGCCTGAGGTGGTGGTGCTCGTAGGGGGAGTGCAGGACGCCTGCACGAGGACGACTAGCCAGCCCGCGCAGACGAGAGTTGCTTGCGTGCGGTGCGGTGGACTCGGTCCGCCCGATGCGTGGCTGTTCGTAATCGTGTCTGAATGCTTCACGGCAAGGCACGTCCACCTCGCCGCGCCCGTTCCATCTGGGCTGCGCGTGGATCCGTCGTGGGCCCGCGGGCCGCGGGAGACCAAGGGCGATATGAAGACTTGCGGCATTGGCGGAGGTAAAGGATAGTTAATACGGTGCGTACCGCTCCTCTCCTACGTCGCTCCTGCTCCAATTCCCGTGCGCACCGCCGGCGCGTCGTTCTCTCGTGTCTCTCTTCTCTTCCTCTTCTTGGGGTGAGAATGAATATCTACTGATGCGCGCGTATAGGATCTTCTCTCCCGTTCCTCCTGTCTTTTCTCGACCATACTGCTAGGTGCGGACGATCAAGGAGACCCAAAAAGTCACTCGAGCAGCGAGCCTTGCCCCCTCGCCCATCCCTGTCCCGCCTCGCGGCTCTGGATGTCTTCCACGCCCAAATTCTAGCACCATACATGGTCGGTCGCGTCGCTTTTTGCCTCTGTTCGTGCATGCACCGTGTGGACCCCGGGACGATAGGGCTGCATGGGCCTGGGCGCTGCGCATACTCCGTGCCGAGCGCGATTGAGTCCCGGATGTACGGGATAGGGTCGCGCGTCGACTCCAACTACGCCGGCCTCACTTCTCTCGATTTGAGACTAACACCACTCACAGGACCTCACGATCGGGTTCTGCCCTGGGAGTGAATGGGGGCTGAGGCGGATCAGGGAAACAAGCGGAAGATGTATGGAGATGCGGGATGATGAGCACGGCGCGCAGCGTGTGATTTCGATTCTGACTGTGGGTGGTGCGCTTCTAGGCAGGGCAGCGACTTAGCAGAATCCTTATGTTGTATTGTCAAATGTAATTAACAATCTTATTTACGCTCTATTGCACCGAGGATCGCCTGCGCACCCTCCTTGTCAGGGAATCTGCACAAGGGTTAATAGCTCATCGTCGGCCTGAATAAAGTCCACAGAACCGAAGCTCAGGTGTCGACAGTTATTACCAAGAAGACTCCGGGGCGAAGCGGACAGGGTGCACGCCACACCGCAACCGCCGCACTAACAGAATCCTACAGCAGCTAAGTAGCGTCTTGCATCGGAGAATCACTGCGTTCAACCGGTTCCTAGACCAGCAACCGGCGAGGCCCGCTTAGGTCCGTCGAGCCGGTGCGCGCCTAGCTGAGGCGATGCCTGGGGCCATAGCAACGTCTAGACACGCCTAAAAATAATTGTTCTAGGTGTGTCTAGGCGTTGCTACGGCCCCAGGCATCGCCTTGGCTAGGCGCGCACCGGCTCGACGGACCTAAGCGGGCCTCGCCGGTTGCCGGTCTAGGAACCGGTTGAACGCAGTGAATGGGACCAGTTCCGGGAATAAAATCAATGGCTAGGAAGTCGGGCTTCGGATCATCTCGCTCGCTTTTTTCTCTACCATCTCAGTGAGGAGCGTCGGATTACTTTAACGAGGAACGAGGGACGTCATGTGTGCGGTCCTCTAGCCGATCTATAAATGCAGCATGAGAAGATCGATTATCTGATTCTCGCACACATGTGCAGGCTGCGTCCACAGCCTTGCTTCCTGACCCACCACAACTGAACCTGCTCTTTCTCGTCATGGTCAATCCCAAAGGCTTATGCTTACTCTCACTCGGCAAGTGATGCATTGTCACAGTACAACTTGAATGATCTAACCCAATATACCGTACAGACGGCGGGGGCATTCGTGGTTTATCAATGCTTATCATCCTCAAGCATCTCATGTACAGACTCAAGGTTGCAGAAGATCTTCCTGACATTCCCCACCCTTGCGACTACTTTGATCTGATTGGGGGAACCGGTACGGGCGGGTGCGTGTTCTGCTAATAAAATATGTGCAATGCTCATATTCTACCAGATTGATTGCCTTGATGCTAGGCCGCCTCCGAATGAGCATTGAAGATGCCATAAAAGCATATGGAGAATTATCCAAAGAGGTCTTTTCACATGTCAAGCCCCCAGGCAGTGCTGGGAGGTTCAAGGCTTCCAAGTTGGAGAAGGTTATCAAGCAGATTGTGAGAGCAAAATCTGCCTCACAGGACCCTGAGGAGGGGTTGGAAGACACTCGTGACAATGCATGCAGAACGTGTGTTTCAAATACTCTGTTGGAAGGAGCTAAAAACAATATTTGACCTAGGTTTGTATGTACAACAACTGCGGCAAACATGTCTCTCCCTGTTCTACTTCGAACATATAACACCCGCAATCATCGGGCCATGGACTGTACCATCTGGCAGGCAGGCCGGGCCACTAGTGCTGCCCCAACATTCTTCAAACAGATTAAAATTGGATGTCCTGGCATGGAGGAAGCATTTCTAGATGGTGGCATGGGCTACAGCAATCCTACAACTGCTCTGTTATTGGAGGCCAAGGTTCTGTTTCCTGACAAGCAGATTGCATGTATCATTAGCCTTGGCACTGGACAGCCCCACACCATCAATGTTCCCAAGCCATCTCTGCTGAATCGGTTGATCCCACTGGATGTCATAAAGGCTATCCATAAGATAGCTACAAACTGTGAAAAGGAACATCAATCTCTTGCACACCATTTTGATGGAATTGAAAAACTTTACTTTCGCTTCAATGTTGAACAGGGAATGCAGGATATCCAGCTGAATCAATGGGAGAAGCTTGGTGATGTAGTGGCAAATACAAGGCAATACATACAGTCTCACCCAGTGGTAAATCAACTTGCAGATGCAGTAAAAAGTCTTTCAGAGAGGGCTGGAAGAGTCTTGGCTGCTACTCTCAGTGAATATTTGTTTCATGCTTTTGCTGATTAAATTTAATTTATGTGCTTTCAGCTGCTGTAGAAGCTCCTCTTGACAAAATCAAACAATCCCAGGCCGCTCTGGCTCTTGACAGATGTCCTCCTCCCTCCCGAAATTTCCAGGGAAGGCAGGATATTCTTGCAAAAATGGATGAATACTTTTCAAGGGATATTGGGGAAACACATGTATATGTTCTCCATGGTCTGGGTGGCTCTGGGAAAACACAGATAGCTCTGAAATTTCTTACTATGACCAACAAACCTTTAACTCCGCGGTATGCATTGTTATACAGTGCATCATTTGCAACTGCTAATTGTGATACTCAGGTTCACAAGACAATTTTTCATTGATGCCAGTTCTCTGCAAACTCTTGATACAGCCTTCAAGAATATAGCCATTGTTCACAAGATTGGAACAGCTTGCAAGATGCTTTATTATGGTTGACCACCCAGATTGAAGAGTGGATGTTGCTGTTTGACAATGCAGATGACCCAAAAATTGACCTCTTTCCTTTTTTCCCGAGATGCACTCATGGAAATATCATCATCACCTCACGGAACCCACGAATGACTATTCATGGACCTACCTCACATTCAAAAGTTGGGGACATGGATGAGGCTGATGCAATAGATCTCCTCCTGCTGAGAGCAGCCAAGGAAAAAACTGTTGAAACAGCTGAGAAAGCAGCAGAAATTGTGAAGGTATGTTATTTGCAAAGCCTTCAATACAAGCACACTGATTTGATATGTTCAGGAACTTCGGGGTTTGCCTCTTGCAATTATCCAAGCAGGTGCTTACATTTTGAAATTTAATTACCTCAATCAGTATCTCTCCCTGTATAAGCGGGATCACACCAGACTACTGAGCGAGCATCCTGGACTTGGACAATCTCATAATGGCCATGAGTTAACTGTATATGCAACTTGGGAAATCAGCTTTAAACAGTTGAGCAAGGTGGCAGCACAGTTTCTACAAATGTGCTCATTGCTCCATCATGATCACATTCCAGATTCAATCTTCCAGGAAGCTGCAATGTGGAAAAAACAATAATGAAGCAGATGCTCTGCAGCAAGCTAGAGCCTTCCTTCAGAATTTTTTGTCACCCTCAGACATCTGGAACCCACAATCTTTCATGGATATAATTGCTGAAATTGATGCATATTCTCTTATCGACAAACATGATGGGGACACGCTTTCTCTGCATCCACTAGTTCATACATGGTGTCGAAATACTCTGGCAGATGAGCCCAGACTTCGAGAGTGCATGATGGACATTTTAGGAATGTCAGTCAGGTTCACAGATGATAGGCATCAGTTCAGAATTGGGCTGATGCCTCATGTAGATGCCCTGATACAAAACCCAGCCACTGTGAAGCCAGTATTCCGGAATGAATATTTTCGGATATGCTTTGACTCTGGTAGATTCAAAGAGGCAGGCCTTATCATGGACATTCAACTAGAGCAAAATAGGAAGGGCCTTGGTGCAGACCATCCAGAGACACTGCGGGCTATGGCCAATTTGGCTGCCACATACCACCAACTGGGAAGATACCAAGAAGCAGAGCCCCTCGAAGGCACTGTCCTGGAAAAACGGAAGACCCTTCTTGGTGCAGATCATCCAGACACACTGGGGGCTATGGGCAATTTGGCTGCCACATACCACCAACTGGGAAGATACCAAGAAGCAGAGCCCCTCGAAGGCACTGTCCTGGAAAAAACGGAAGACCCTTCTTGGTGCAGATCATCCAGACACACTGTGGGCTATGGCCAATTTGGCTGCCACATACTGCCAACTGGGAAGATACCAAGAAGCAGAGCCCCTCCAAGGCACTGTCCTGGAAAAACGGAAGACCCTTCTTGGTGCAGATCATCCAGACACACTGCGGGCTATGGCCAATTTGGCTGCCACATACTGCCAACTGGGAAGATACCAAGAAGCAGAGCCCCTCCAAGGCACTGTCCTGGAAAAACGGAAGACCCTTCTTGGTGCAGATCATCCAGACACACTGCGGGCTATGGCCAATTTGGCTGCCACATACCGCCAACTGGGAAGATACCAAGAAGCAGAGCCCCTCCAAGGCACTGTCCTGGAAAAACGGAAGACCCTTCTTGGTGCAGATCATCCAGACACACTGCGGGCTATGGCCAATTTGGCTGCCACATACCGCCAACTGGGAAGATACCAAGAAGCAGAGCCCCTCCAAGGCACTGTCCTGGAAAAACGGAAGACCCTTCTTGGTGCAGATCATCCAGACACACTGTGGGCTATGGCCAATTTGGCTGCCACATACCACCAACTGGGAAGATACCAAGAAGCAGAGCCCCTCGAAGGCACTGTCCTGGAAAAACGGAAGACCCTTCTTGGTGCAGATCATCCAGACACACTGGGGGCTATGGGCAATTTGGCTGCCACATACTGCCAACTGGGAAGATACCAAGAAGCAGAGCCCCTCCAAGGCACTGTCCTGGAAAAACGGAAGACCCTTCTTGGTGCAGATCATCCAGACACACTGCGGGCTATGGCCAATTTGGCTGCCACATACCGCCAACTGGGAAGATACCAAGAAGCAGAGCCCCTCGGAGGCACTGTTCTGGAAAAACAGAAGACCCTTCTTGGTGCATATCATCCAGACACACTGCAGGCTATGGCCAATCTAGCAGCAACATAAAGCAAGCTAGAAAAGTACCGGGAAACAATGGAACTCAAAACAGTGTATGAGCAGGTTGTAAGTAACAACAACCCACATTGATGGTTTAGTTATTCAGAATTTGAACAGGATCAAGTTTTGTAAAGTTTGTAATCCAGGAATCTGACTGTCACCTAAGTACCTCAAGTTTGGAAAGTATCAAGAGGCTGAGAATGTAAGGAACCATCTTACTATATTTTGTTTACTCTTTAGCTACAAGTCATGTGTCTATAGATCACATGATCATTATCACTTTTTGCACCCTTTATATTATATGATGGTAAGAGAGCCGGCAAGCAGCGGGTCACAAACAGGATGAGTAACAGTTGAAATGAAAGTGAGTGGCCGGCAAGCAGTGGGGCACAAATAAAAAGGACTGGCACTTTGGGCATTTTTTTTTGACTCAGTGGTGCCTCAATATCAATGTTCACTCGGTCGATGCTTGTGTGCCGACCAGCTCACATTGATTGTGGGAACTCCAGAGCCGAAGTGGCCGAATGATACCATGTCAGCTTGATTTCAAATTGTGTCATGTTTTGACAGCATTCTTGGACATCTAGTACACAACAGCAAGCTGTTTGTGAACAAGATTAGGACCTGTGCCTTCAACATGGTATCACAACAGATAATTCATGAAATCTATTGTGATACATAATTTAGACAAAAAAATACAACTAATCATCTGTCAATAGGGTCGTTCACAGTTGCCTTTTTTCATGCCCTTTTTCGCCCTTTTTGCCATTCTCTTCGTTTTTTGCCCGGTTTTTTTTTTCCCCCTTATTCAATTAGAAGTATAAAAAGGGTAGAACACCGAAAAAAAATGGGGGTCCTACATGCAATTCTGGGGGAAATGAAAAAAAGGGTGTGAAAAAGGGCTACTGTGAACATCCCAGTCTGGGGCTCCCCTTTTTGGCTCCCTTTTTGGCTTCCTTTATTTATCTCATGTAGTCCAGGTCCTCCTATTGTTCCTCAAAGGTCCCATACCACCTCAAATGTTCAAAAAGGACTGGGGTGATTTTTGCTTACATTATCTACTAAACACAAAAAAAGGGCACAGAAAAGGGCACAAAAAAGGGCGCAAAAAGGGTGCAAAAGGGCACAAAAAAGCCAACTGTGATGCAACCCTAACAGAGTTGTTCACACCCACCCTTTTTCACACCCTTTTTTTGCGCCTTTTTTTGCCCTTTTTGCCATTCTCTTCGTTTTTTGCCCAGTTTTTTTCCAGAACACCAAAGAAAACGGGGTCCTACATGCAATTCTGGGGGAAATGGGGGAAAAAAAGGGTGTGAAAAAGGGCACGAAAAAGGGTAGGTGTTACGACCATGCACTTTCCAATCCTTTCTGGCCGTTTACGGCCATTCCGGCTACGGCCTACTTTACGGCCGTTGCGTCCTATCCAACTTTCCTGTTGCATCCGGCTAGTTCTGTTGACGCACAACCTTTGGGGTTTTCGCAATGAAGGTCTTCTGAGTGTTCCCCAAATCAAACATACGACTTATGCAACTATGCTTCCCTCTTATTGTTCTTATTGTCTTTCACTGTACTTATTGTCTTTTACATACTTCTTTCCGCATTAGACTTATCTCCGTATTTAGTATAAATACGTGTTATGTTCTACTGTATCTTTAGTTGAAAATTAACGTACTTTGCCTCCGCATAGCTCCGTGGTCTGATTCCGTCCTCTCCGTCTCTGAGCCAACTTAGTTGGTGTACCCGCTCACCTTTGTGGTATCACTTCCGGCCCTTTCCGTTCTTCCGGCCTTCCGTCCTTCCGGCCTTTTCCGACACGGATATAACAGTAGGTGTGAAACCCCCCTCTGGGGCTCCCTTTTTCCACCCTTTTTGGTGCCATTTTTGCCTCCGTTTCTCTATTTCATACAGTCTGGGTGCTCCTATTGTTCCTCAAAGGTCACATACCACCTCAAATGTGCAAAAAGGACTGAGGTGATTTTTTCTGGATTTTATAGCTCACTCAGTTACATTCTCTGTCAAACATGAAAAAGGGTGCAAAAAAGGGTGCAAAAAGGGTGCAAAAAGGGCAGAAAAAGGGCGTGAAAAGGGTGGGTGTGAACAACCCTAATGTGGTGCTATTTCAGTTCCAAGGAGTGAGATTTGGAGGAGACATACCATGCTCAGTCCAATAGTACTTCCGGATATACTGACATCAGTCTTGAAAAGTGCTTTAATTTGCTGACTGGAAGTGCGTTGAGAAAGTGCAACATAGAGCTGTCCATGTGCAAAGACATTGGTATGAAGGTCAAGCCCTAGTCTCTCTTGATAGACACTGTAGTATTGATTTTAACTTGTGCCTCATTCAATATATAATCTGTTGGTTACTGTATAAATTACCCAGTACCTTGCATTATTATATAAGCTTTCCTTTTGTAGATATCACATGAGCAGTGGCCTCTTTCCTACACCAAACCTACACCTAAATTTTGAACCACTGTCAATGGGCGACCAGGCCAGTGGCTTGTGCTTGTGCTCCTGGGGTTATATTTGAGTATTTTGCATTGATTCCAGATAGACATGAAAATAATTTCGTAGCAAGTTGTACTGGCCAAAAAATTGCAATTGCCCAAAGGCAGTGATCACTTGCGAACTGATGCAGCCATCAACACTGGATCCACCCATTGTGTCAACCTTTGTTAGTAGTGACAAGCCTCCTGTGTTAGCAACGGCCTCTGGGTCGGCTAAACAGCGAGTAACCCAGCGAGAACCCCAACCAAGATAAACCCGATAGACACTAGTAACTTGTGTGTTCCCCGAGCAGTAGGACCAACCGTACGGCATCCTCTCTAGGTCATAGGTCGGGATGCGAGGTGGAACCTGGAACAAGTTGAAGAGGGTGTAATATCTACTCAGGTATACAACCCGTAGTACGGTGTGGAGGAAGCGGGGCAGGGTGGAGACAATGCCTATGTCAAGCCAAGGTAGAAGCCTGAGATTAGACGAGGTAGAATCTACTGTACATGGAGATTCTACCGAGCTTATATAGGCTTCAAAATAAATTAAGGTGATTGCAGTCTATCGTGATCAGGTCTGGTACCTCAGCATTAAGGAGTGTTAATACTGATACTCCTGTGCTCCTCTGTGTTGGTTTCCATATCCCCTGAGGACTAGGGGACCCCACGTTTGGGTTTCCTAGTCCCTATCATCGTTGTCTCCAGTGGTTCAAACCGATTGAGTCAAATAGTTGAAACCCTGATCAGTTTTGCAACCAGTCATGTACTTCATATACGCTCCTGTATCAGCCATGGTGCATCCGGGGTCTAGGATCTGTCCATACGGGTTCCTAGTCCCTAACATCTTCTGTATCCTGTGGCGCAGACTACCCTGAGTCTGCAGCTTCTAGAATCCGGGGTCGGGTTTCAACTGTGAGAAGGTCACGTGGTGGCGTCATGAGAGTCCCTGTGCCGCTAAGACACATCTGTATCCATACAGACGCGTCGCGCGAAAAATAGAACCCGGGCGATTCATGACATATGTGGCAGAGTCAATGTTACCTGCTGTGCACACTCAGTGTTCTCCTTTTTCTCAAGAGCCCAGTGAGAAAGGGCCCAAGTAGGATGATTGGTGCCGTTGCAGTTCCCATCTTGGTTCCCATGACCATACAAGAATAACACCATTCCGGATTCACAAACACACATATATTCTTGTTCATCTGCTTGTGACCAAAGGGGTATGGCAAGCGACAAACAAAAGACTCAAAGAGCTTCACTGTTGAATACTTATGTGACCTTGGTATTTGTTAATAACCCCGAGGGGTGATGCAGGGACCATACAAGACATGTGAAATCACGGAACCTATTTGTGGGGCCACCCATGTTGCAGTGTCTATGTTTGATCCATCACACACAAACAGTACTCTTTCTTCTAGGAGTCACTGTCCATTGCTATTCAGATGGTCAGGTCAACTTCAAAGGTTTTTAAGCCAATCTTTTCTATTCCCTTGCTGCCTGGAACTTGAAGGATACCAGCCATTGACGGGACCTGGCATGTACTTTGGACCTTCCTCTTGGAGTCTGGGACCGTTCCACAGTAGCCTATGGAAACTTCCTGTCTCACTCCGGAAAAAGCGATGTTTCGGGGCTCCCGATAACATACCTGATACCTTAAGTATCAGGAACAGAATCAGGGGGCTCTAAAACCTTTGGTTTCTGGAACAGTTTCGTTGGACAAAAAACCGTTCCAGAAACAAAAGGATTCTAGAACTGTAGAAATGGTTCCCAAAACAATTGGTTTCAGTGGATGGTCCAATGGTCCGGACCAGCCCGCCACTGACTAGTGGTTTCAGCACTTCAGAAACCCTTACAGAGCCAATAAAGTCGAGCCTAAATGGCTTCTAATTTTCCTGAATTTCATCCTGATCTTGCATGCTTTACGACACGGCATAGCTGTTGTAGGTGTCAAATCATCGGAAAAATGTCAGCCGAGCCTCAGATAATGTTTGCTGAGTACCTGCAGGTTAACCTGCACGGGTCTACGGTATTGGGGTCGGTTTGAAAATCTCAACCCGGACCCGGACCCAGCCGACCCTTGGGTCCAAACCCAATACCTGTATCTGGGCTTTCCTGGGACTTGTCTTCCAGCTTCCATCAGATTCTCTTTGTCCCCCATGGATACTGCTACCGCTATTTCCTGCCGGATGTATGCTCTCACACTTGCAAGGCAATATATCTTGTCTCTTGTGTTCTACCTGGCCTTGCATCGAGTTTATCATTCATACCAACTTATAATAATAAACAATAACTTAATATCTAATCTAATCTCCCCTACGCAAATACTTCAACAAATTTAGACTCATACCTCACTTATTAAAATCTGCTGTTTACTGCGGGGGTTGGATCACAGTAAAAGCTTATTATGTAATTTTAGGTAATCAGATTCCGATTTTCTTCCTGCTGCATGGGAAACACCAATTTTGACAAGACCTTTTGGGGATGATGTCTTCTGCTGTGGTTCAAACATTGTACCACTTCAGAATTTTTAAATATGAGGTCTAATGTACTCACTAGAACAAGCCATTTTGGCTTGTGAGTGCCACGTGATTGATGGATTGAACTTCAGCCGAGACGCAAAATCAGTTAAGACTTGCCTAAAAAAATTGGAGAAAAATAAGAGAGTGTTTAGTACTTGAGAAAATGTTCCTGGACACAGAATAGCCGATATTCATGGGGTGTATATGGAGGAAACATGAAAATGATGGAAAGTGCAGCCATCAATTAGGTAATAAGGTTTTACTATGATCCAAGCCCCACGGTAAACAACAGACTATGTCCGATTGGAGTTCCCACACTTAGTCACTTGATTGAAAAGCCGGTTCAGACTGACTCAGAACTTGCAGAAAGGTTTTCGAGGCCTAAAACATTCCAGATTGTCTCGGTTGCAAGAAGTAATATGCTCTAAACATGTGGAGGTATGCCGTCTTCAAGGTGGAATTTTTGATTTTGGCCATTGTTGGGAGGGAGTTGAATTGCCACCAATTATAGTCCTGCAGTGGTAAAAAGGCGAAATTACAAAATCCGGATTGAAGGCAATATGCCTGCTCATAATTCAAACAAGCTTCCTCAATTGACCTAAGGGCCATTCCTTGTTGTGAATATAAAAACATTTTCAGACTGATGCATGTCCCACCATTTTGAGCATGTTTTGATCCTGCTGACTGCACCATATCTAGATCACATTCCTATTTCTCAGCAAATTTCTTCCACAGACAGCCTACACAAGGTCCTCCGACATATAACTGACATAAAAATCAACCAAAATGCACCTAAATAATGCATTTGATGTTGGGGGAGCTATGTCGGGCTTGATCGGCATTACGACTTGCAGAAAGGTTGCGCATTTTTGGGTATCTCTTCAGCCCCAAATATTGTGCAGGTGGGCTATGATGCTTAGGATGTGCCAAACCATGCTTCTGAGACCAAATTGATTTTTTTCTGGCAAGAATGAGCTTGCTAGAGGGCAAACATTGGTGGGTCAACAAATTTGGTGTGTTCCCCAAGTACTGTGACACGTGATCGTCACGATTCGGTGATTGGCGTTGCCCATGAATAGGGGTGGCCGGCAAGCGGCGGGGCGCAAACAGAAAGAAGAAATCATTGATTTGTGAGTTTTGTCAAGTTTTTGTTATCAGAATTCAAGTTGTGGTTTTTACGGTGTCTAAACAGTTTTGTTATACAGTTCCTAGTCTAAAGAATCTCCAGTCAAGTCTAAATACCATCTCAAATCAGTTTTCGCTCGTTCTAGTGTGGCCGCAGCAAGGTATTTTAACCATGACTCCTTGTTTCTTCCTGCAGTGCATGATTCTGGATGTTTTTTGTTTTTGTTTTTTTTGCATTCATGTTACCGAGAATAACGAGGCTACGAAGTTCATCCTTGCTGTCCTTAATCCTGGACATAGGGATCGGCACCGTTGAAACGGTGCACTTCTTATATGACTAGGAATAGCTAATTGATAGGTATTGCGAACAAACACCCAAAACAACCAACCACAACCAATCTACCTCCAAAGATCCAAGTGCTTCTCTTTGTGAGTTCGGGTCCGGGCCGTAGTATGCAACCAGCAGGCTTGAACAAACACAAGTTTGATTTATAGGCTTCTAACAACACACTCTACAACGTACTAGCAATATGCAACCGCCAACAACAACACTGCTAGGAACCTAGGGATGGTCCGGGGGGTGTGTTTTATATGGGGGGTGGATACAAGATGGCTGGACCGTTAGGTCGAGAACACCAGGGAAGAGTATGTAGGTTTGTGAAAATCCTCGCTAAGGGCGCACCCGAAGACTACTGAGGCTAACAACAAGGGACTTCAATCCTCAAACAGCAAGGCAAGTTGGGGGATTCCCAGAAGAGTCCTTGAACCGTCGACCTATTCCTTAACCAAGAACAGGAACCTTTTCGCTTTTATCGGCACTAGCTCACTACAAGCGTCCAGCTAGCGACCCAACACACTACGACAGAGCTTCCGTCTATATCGGGGTGAAGGCGAAGTAACTGACAAGTTATAGCCAAACTAGAGGTGGGGGCACCTAGTCCGTCTTCTTCTTAGTGGGCTCAAGTCAACACACAATCCACCTAGCAAGCGATCCAACACACTACGACAGAGCTTCCGTCTTGTCGGGGTGAAGGCAAAGTCACTAGTGCAAACTGCAGCTGGGTCTCGAAGAGAACACCCTTGTTTTATATGTGGAGGTCTAGGACCAACAACACGAAATCCTCAACTTAGTCACTCGTTGTTTCCAGAGTCCACAGTCTACTGATTCCAATATAAAGACTACTACAAGTGAAGTTCGGTATCAACCTCCACTAGCAGCCTGAGAGCACCAGCACCAGCTTCGTCCAAAGTCTGGGGCGTAATGTTCTTAGACCCTAGTCTGCTCTGCGCTCCCTTTTATACTACTAGGTTCAAGATACATGTGAAAAGCGAGCTGAATAATACAATAAGCAATATTAGATGAAGAGAGATACGGTCAGCCAATGAGACGACTGCCGTTTGGTTTTGGGACAGGTTTGGTATACGCCAGGTCAGCCTCGCTGACCGGCTAGTGTTCAACCGTGGGTATATCAACTGATCCTCAGCCCTCCGTCTATGCCGAGCACCACTTCCGGACCAACCGGCAAAATAACCGGTGGTCTAGGTCATCTCTGCTCTGTCAGAGCGTCGATCTATTACATCTAGGCGACGCAGTGTTGCGACCGACATCAAATGGTCATAGTTCGTTTGTCAGGACGTCGATCAACCCTCTGGTCATCGGTGCAGACTGTATGATCGTCCCTAGCTCCGTTCCAATAGCCTGCTTGCTATTCCGTTCGTCCTAGCTGCCCAGATCGGGCACTAGCCTTGTGTTGTCTCATCTCTGGTGTCATGTTATGTCTTTGTCAAAGCCCTAGCCGGTCGCTAGTCGGGTCGTTCCGCCTATCGCCATCCTAGTCGCTTATCTAGAGATTAGATAGTACCACCGGATCTTGCGCCGAGCTTCCTAGCTCAAGGCGCCAGCCCCTAGTTGCACTTCCATCGTAGATATCCGTCTGCTAGATCATCGCTAGCTCCTTCGCAAGCCACCTCTGGACTACTAGAGTCTCCTAGGTCATGTCTCATGAATGTATAGGCAGTGGTTTAATCCCTGGTTGTTTATACACTCGACTAGCCACTAGCGCGTCACACTAGTGTAGCCTCGTGCTACAGTCAGCAGTTAGGGCTCACTCTGACTCTCCTTTATATCACCTAACAAGTGGTCTGTGTACTAGCTAGGATGCTAGTAATCAACAGAAGTGCTAGTTGCTTCCCGTTGTATAAATACTGGTCATAGGAAATCGCAAAAATAGCCCTAGATGCCGCGCATTTATGTTACGCCGTTTCACCGTATCCGTATGGTACGGTGATATGTACGTACGGTACGGGAAAATACCCGTACCGTCGGCCATCTCGATGCAAAAAGTTATGACCATACGTATACGGTACGGTCCCGTATTTGGCCGTACCGTATACGGGCCATACGGCCGTATACGGTGGATACGGTCAAGCTGTCAATCACATCAAAAATTGCCTCATTTATCCGTGCCATTCTGTCCTCGGACAGGTCGGGAGTCCTCGGCACTGATCGGCACCGGATTGATGAACGATGTGGGCTCCGCGATGATCACTTGGATGTTGTTGTGTGGTTCAGAAGCATCGGAACGGCAGTTGGTATTGCCGACTGATGTTGCTACTCATGGCATGCACCGCCAATGCTCTGAAACTATTCTTAAATGAGGATGTGGTGTTGTAGATAGACTTAGGATGAAATTGGAGTACTTTGAAAATCCCTATGATGGTTCTCAACAACTCAAACAATCAAAATGCTCCGTAAGTCCGTATACGGCTGTATACGGCCGTATTAGGTCCGTACCGTACCGTGGAGCCAGGTCAGCCTCCGTATCTTGCTGTACCGTAGGCTTCCGTATGCCGTATGGCCCGTATTTGGCCCCGTACCGTATACGGTATGTACGGCGCCGATCCCTACCTGGACAACATAACATAGGAAGCAGCAATGGTTGCGCAGCTTTCCAAGTGGATGGTGGCTGCATTCACACCGGGGGCAAAAGCCGACACACCTGGATTCCAGGTGCCTCCGAGGCATGTGGTCTGAAGGCTACAATGTGGAATACAAAAGGCCTACAAAGGTCCTTAGGTCAACAAAGAACAGACAAACAAGGGACAAAGGACAGGCAAGATTTGCTGGGTGGTGAAAATCCTGCCTGCCCTTTGTCTCACCCAAGGACCTTTATTGGTCTTTTGTCCACCAGTTTACGACCTGCGGAGAACATGCCCCAGAGGCACCTGGAATCCAGGTGCATCGGGGTTTGCCCCTGGTGTCAGCGATTGGCTTTGGGAGTCATGGGCCGTGAAGCTGAATCCCAGAATCAAAGGAAGCTGGTGATGACAAGCAGAATAGAATAAAGTTTTTCCCTGTCACCTTCGAAAATGTGCATTTGCGCAGGCATGTCGAAAATTGTGAGAATCACATTTGGATTGCGCAGGGGTCACTTCAGCCAGCTAAATACAATGTGTACACTTGTTGAATGATCCAATGATGCCCTTTTCACGTGATTTTTGAGGCGACATTTTCGGTACTCTAAGCCAAGAGGTGGGCGGACAGAAAATGGATGATATTATGCTCAGAAATCCAAGAAGGGGGGGGGGGGAGGGGGTCCACATGAGCGGTTGATCGGTCCGAAGGCCTACGGACCGTTCTCCGCACTCAGAAAACACTAGCGAGAAAAGATTTTTTGGTTGAGGAGCGATGACGTAGGGCAGTTCGGACCGAAATCGGCGACAAAGAACAAGAGATCAATTCACTTGAAGAACTTTTTCAGTCAAAGGGCGATGAAAGTGAGCCGGCAGTCTTATTCAGAGTGTATGTTTATGGGGGGGTTCACTTTTTCCACTTAGCGATCCATCAGGAACTGAGGGAGCTATACTGAGATCGAGCAAACAGTCCTCAAGAAATCGAAAATGGGTCGGACCGACCTCCTGTGGCACTGCAAAGCGATGCATGATATCTCGGCTTTATCGGCCGCCCACCTCTTGCTCTAAGCACAATCAGAACAAGTTCTGTTTGTGAACCACCACAACTTACGTGAAGCGATACCTCCCTAAAAGAACAACCAAGGACTCTCTAACGACATCTCTCCTTTTAGCAGCACTCCCGGGCCCAAATTGGTTGCATACATTTACATTCCTGATGCGGTCGCACCTCCAGCGCATCTCGACCTCTGCTCCACGCCGCCGTCCGCCATCTGCGCCGCGGCCGCGCACACACGCTGGGAAGCAGTACCGCCAGCGCAAGCCCAGGCACGCCTGCGTCTGCGTATGCTTCTCGGACGGCGGTGCGACCCAGCGCTACGACGTTCCCATCGCTTCCGCCACTCGCAGTAAACTCTAGGCTCGTGACCAACCGCGTTCGCCAAGCACGTGGCTGCGCTTATCACGGTTGGCGAAGCGGCTGGGATAACTGGTCGTGATTTTGGCTGATGCCGCCAAATGAGGTTTCGGACTTAGTATTTTCAACCTCCCGAACCTTCAGAAAAAGTGTAAAAAGTTGTATAGTCAAAGATGGATAGTTTTCAATTCTGAGTCGAATTGAAACAAACTTGTTTCCCATTTTGGCCAAACATAAACCGTGCTCTATCAATTCAAAATGAAATATGGAGCAACTTTCTCTATATAACTTGGGTCTTCCGCCTCATTGTTCTGAAGGTACGGAAAGGCAGGAAGGGGCTCAAAAGTACAAGTCCGAAACCACATTTGGCGCCATCTGCCAAATCAGCAACCAAATGTTCCAGTCGTTCCCACAGCACCGATCTTCTTGCCCTCGTGATCGGTGCGTGGGAACAGACTGGTCGCGAGTCTAAGTAAACTCGAATCTGAGTGGCGGCGATCACTCGCAACCTGATGCGGCCATCAACGCTTCGTCGACCTTCGTTAATGTCATCCACAGCGACAAGCCTCCCGTGTCGCAGATTCAATGTATACCGAAGCATATCCGCGCTCACACTCGACTGCCAGCTCCTAGCCCGGAATGCAAACGCGAGTACTTAGACGGAGTCGAAAACAGTCATCGTCCACCACAAGATACTACTTACATACTTGCCCTCCCTCTCCCACCCGCCTGCTATCGCGCCATATCCGAAACTTGTGTTCTGCGACTCAAAAAAGAAACACGAATTCGGCCTCTCACCGCATCGCGACAGGAACAAGCAGACCTCCTCCGGAGTTTCCGTTTCGCCGCTCTACACTTCCGCCCTTGCGTAGCGCTTGCTCTTGCTCTGGGGGCGGGTGCTTTGAGATCGATTATCTCTTATCTGCACACCACTTGAGTGCTCGCACCTTACGAAAACCTTCACGGGTGCTCTCCGTATGTGTGTGACGCCACGTTCCGCGCCGCTTCTTCCCGATCGACGACTTTCTTCTGGCTCTACGGCGGACCCGAGTTATGCTCTGCTCTCGACTTGCTGCCCTGCGACCTGTGGAGGATTTTTCTCTCTCTTTTGGCGTGGTAAAGCGCGCAATGTTACCATTCCGGACGCGGCGTCTTGCGTTACACAATGAATGCTCGATGGGCACTACCGCAGGGTTGCGTGAGTCCACCCTTGCGCCATCCTCACTTTCTCTCCACTCGTAACCAAACGCGCCGCTGACATGTAGGCAGATGCACGCTCATCCACCGCCAAGCACCACCATCCCTGTTCTATGTGTCCTCCCACTCGTACTCCCCAGGTTCTTTGAGCACTCTTTAGTCCCAAAAAAGTACTTACTCGCCTGTAATATCACCAGTCCCGGGTCCCCGAACTACCTCGACCGCGGGCGGTACGGCGCTTATATAGATGAAACACCTGGGACTCTATTTACGCGTCCCCGCTGCTATCTTGATGGGCGGCCTTTGTGGACGCGCCTGAGGTGGTGGTGCTCGTAGGGGGAGTGCAGGACGCCTGCACGAGGACGACTAGCCAGCCCGCGCAGACGAGAGTTGCTTGCGTGCGGTGCGGTGGACTCGGTCCGCCCGATGCGTGCTGTTCGTAATCGTGTCTGAATGCTTCACGGCAAGGCACGTCCACCTCGCCGCGCCCGTTCCATCTGGGCTGCGCGTGGATCCGTCGTGGGCCCGCGGGCCGCGGGAGACCAAGGGCGATATGAAGACTTGCGGCATTGGCGGAGGTAAAGGATAGTTAATACGGTGCGTACCGCTCCTCTCCTACGTCGCTCCTGCTCCAATTCCCGTGCGCACCGCCGGCGCGTCGTTCTCTCGTGTCTCTCTTCTCTTCCTCTTCTTGGGGTGAGAATGAATATCTACTGATGCGCGCGTATAGGATCTTCTCTCCCGTTCCTCCTGTCTTTTCTCGACCATGCTGCTGGGTGCGGACGATCAAGGACACCCAAAAGGTCACTCGAGCAGCGAGCCTTCCCCCCTCGCCATCCCTGCCCCGCCTCGCGGCTCTGGATGCCTTCCACGCCCAAATTCTGGCGCCATACATGGTCGGTCGCGTCGCTTTTTGCCTCAGTTCGTGCATACACCGTGTGGACCCGGGACAATAGGGCAGCACGGGACTGGGCGCCGCGCGTGCGCATACTCCGTGCCGAGCGCGATTGAGTCCCGGATGTACCGGATAGGTTTGCGAAGAGTGCGTCGACTCCAAGTACGCCGGCCTCACTTCTCTCGATTTGAGACTAACACCGCTCACTGGACCTCACGATCGGGTTCTGCCCTGTCGATCTGCTCCGGGGGACTTGGAGTGAATGAGGGCTGAGGCGGATCAGGGAGACAAGCGGAAGATATATTGAGATGGAGACCAGATGAGCACGGCGCGCAGCGTGTGATTTCGATTCTGACTATAGATGGTGCGCTTCTAGGCAGGGCAGCGACTTAGCAGAATTCCTTGTGTTGTATTGTCAAGTGTAATTAACAATCTTATTTACGCTCTACTGCACCGAGGATCGCCTCCGCACCCTCCTTGTCAGGGAATCTGCACAAGGGTTAATAGCTCATCGTCGGCCTGAATAAAGTCCACAGAACCGAAGCTCAGGTGTCGACAGTTATAACCAAGAAGACTCCGGGGCGAAGCGGACAGGGTGCACGCCACACCGCAACCGCCGCACTAACAGAATCCTACAGCAGCAAAGTAGCGTCTTGCATCGGAGAGTGGGACCAGTTCCGGGAATAAAATCAATGGCTAGGAAGTCGGGCTTCGGATCATCTCGCTCGCTTTTTTCTCTACCATCTCAGTGAGGAGCGTCGGATTACTTTAACGAGGAACGAGGGACGTCATGTGTGCGGTCCTTTAGCCGATCTATAAATGCAGCATGAGAAGATCGATATCTGATTCTCGCACACATGTGCAGGCTGTGTCCACAGCCTTGCTTCCTGACCCACCACAACTGAACCCGCTCTTGCTCGTCATGGTAAATCCCAAAGGCTTATGCTTACTCTCGCTCGGCAAGTGATGCATTGTCACGGTACAACTTGAATGATCTAACTTAATAATACCGTACAGACGGCGGGGGCATTCGTGGTTTATCAATGCTTATCATCCTCAAGGATCTCATGTACAGACTCAAGGTTGCACAAGATCTTCCTGACATTCCCCACCCTTGCGACTACTTTGATCTGATTGGGGGAACTGGTACGGGCGGGTGCGTGCTCTGCTAATAAAATATGTGCATGCTCATATTCTACCAGATTGATTGCCTTGATGCTAGGCCGCCTCCGAATGAGCGTTGAAGATGCCATAAAAGCATATGGAGAATTATCCAAAGAGGTCTTTTCACATGTCAAGCCCCCAGGCAGTGCTGGGAGGTTCAAGGCTTCCAAGTTGGAGAAGGTTATCAAGCAGATTGTGAGAGCAAAATCTGCCTCACAGGACCCCGAGGAGGGGTTGGAAGACACTTGTGACAATGCATGCAGAACGTGTGTTTCAAATGCTCTGTTGGAAGGAGCTAAAAACAATATTTGACCTAGGTTTGTATGTACAACAACTGCGGCAAACATGTCTCTCCCTGTTCTACTTCGAACATATAACACCTGTGATCATCGGGCCATGGACTGTACTATCTGGCAGGCAGGCCGGGCCACCAGTGCTGCCCCAACATTCTTCAAACAGATTAAAATTGGACATCCTGGCATGGAGGAAGCATTTCTAGATGGTGGCATGGGCCACAACAATCCTACAGCTGCTCTGTTATTGGAGGCCAAGGTTCTGTTTCCTGACAAGCAGATTGCATGTATCATTAGCCTTGGCACTGGACAGCCCCACACCATCAATGTTCCCAAACCATCTCTGCTGAATCAGTTGATCCCACTGGATGTCATAAAGGCTATCCAGAAGATAGCTACAGACTGTGAAAAGGAACATCAATCTCTTGCACACTGTTTTGATGGAGTTGAAAAACTTTACTTTTGCTTCAATGTTGAACAGGGAATGCAGGATATCCAGCTGAATCAATGGGAGAAGCTTGGTGATGTAGTGGCAAATACAAGGCAATACATACAGTCTCACCCAGTGGTAAATCAACTTGCAGATGCAGTAAAAAGTCTTTCAGAGAGGGCTGGAAGAGTCTTGGCTGCTACCCTCAGTAAATATTTGTTTCATGCTTTTGCTGATTAAATTTAATTGAAATGCTTTCAGCTGCTGTAGAAGCTCCTCTTGACAAAATCAAACAATCCCAGGCTGCTCTAGCTCTTGACAGATGTCCTCCTCCCTCCCGAAATTTCCAAGGAAGGCAGGATATTCTTGCAAAAATGGATGAATACTTTTCAAGGGATATTGGGGAAACACATGTATATGTTCTCCATGGCCTGGGTGGCTCTGGGAAAACACAGATAGCTCTGAAATTTCTTACTATGGCCAACAAACCTTCAACTCTCGGTATGCATTGTTATACAGTGCATCATTTGAGACTGCTAATTGTGATACTCAGGTTCACAAGACAATTTTTTATTGATGCCAGTTCTCTGCAAACTCTTGATACAGCCTTCAAGAATATAGCCATTGTTCACAAGATTGGAAACAGCTTGCAAGATGTTTTATTATGGTTGACCACCCAGATTGCATCTGCACCTGAGAGTGCGGTGAAGTCTGCAATATCGGTTGTTGACATTGTGTGAGATGCCTGAGATGATATCGGATCAGGTTGAGTGGAATGATGCGAGGCGGTGCTCTGGATGCTTCTAGCTCCGAGGGAGCGAGTGATGAGTCTTGATTCTGAGGTCTGTCCTAGAGAAGCAAGGCTCCGGGGCCGATAACCTGTAAATGTGCGGAAGGCGCGTTAACCTCAGTCTCCCGCTTTGTGGGATGAAAGACTTTATATTAAGTACCTGTAAATGCGCGGAAGGCACGTTAACTACAGGTATGTAAGTAAGGTAGATGAACTAGATACATAGATCACTCACCCTCAGTCTCCCGCTTTGTGGGATGAAAGACTGAGGGTGTGGAACGTGGATAGTCCGGTATATATACTATATAAAGGTGTTGTACCAGATGACTGATAAGAATCTTGACATGGGCCAGAGGCCAGGGTGTGCCGGAGAATTCATTTCTTGACAATGATGACAGTGGTAGAAGATGCCTGAAGAAACTTGAGCTTACTGGACTTAGTACATTGCATTGGGAGGATCGTCGAAGATGAGGTGAACCCAGAGATTACGTCTGAAGAAGTTATTGCACAGAATTACACTCAGGAATGGGTGGCAGCAAATAATTGAATGTATTCATTTGGATATAACGAGCCCGCAACAGAAACAAGAGTCAGAGAGCCAAGCAAGTGAGTCAGAGGTGACCGCCAATATGAAAGACACCAGTGAGACCTTCGTATGTTGTATGGTAAACCAGCTGACAGCATGGCAAAGACGACAATGAATGCCACCAGTTAGAGCTGTGTGAGGTGCGTGGTATGCCGGGTAAGTCCCATGAGATTTGTTTTGTAGAAGCCAGATGAAAGTTTCATGGCACACAGCTGATTTTTCACGTCAGCCGTCCAGATAGTAGCAGGGTGGAGACAATGTAGCCACATTGTGGCGAAACTCATGACCAAACAATGGCCGGGCCACATCATTGATGGACGCGGTCCAGTTGGCGGTGTACCTAGTGACACGGGGTTTTGCAAAAGTTCACGATAGTGAGCGTACAGCCACCGGAGATCCAAAACAGGAAAGGTAAATGGAAAGTCACCAGTGGGATTTGAACCAAAAGCCTTTGCATACCGGTGACAATTAACACCAGGTATTAACCACTACACTACTATAGCTATACCTCCCCATGAGTTTGCATAGCCCATATATGGGTGGGAAAATACAGAATAAGCCTTGCACCACCCCTGTAGGGCCTGCATAGGGCCAGGTTACGGTTAGGGTTAGAAGGTTAGAGTTAGGGGTTAGCTGCCTTGTCTCCCAGGTATATTGGAGTTCTTTGGTTAGGGGTTTGGGTTGGTTAGCTTGGTTAGGGTTGGTTAAGGTTTTTTACCCCATCAAAACACTGAATAAACTGTGCAAAACAATTTTCAAAGACCTAGGGCAGCTTGCCTGCCCTAGGTCTGGGTATTAGACAGGTTGTGCAAAAGCCGCACAAGCCGCATGCGGCTTCATGCGGCTTTTTGGCATTGTGCAAAGCCGCGGGGAGGATTTCAATATCCTGAACCCATAAACCCACCGGAAATGACTCATACAAATATCATTTCGAATGTTCTGTCCATGCAGCTATCCAATCAGATCCGGCAAATATAATGATTTGTCCTTGAGTTTCCGCGTCGATTCCACAGCACCTACAAACTGAATGACAAATGGAACAGCCATCCCATAGTCTAAAATACTTCCCTCCACTCAGCAGGTTCACTGAAAGTTCGACCCTTCCTAGATGAACTCGGAAAATCTTCGCGGCTTTGCACAATGCCCAAAAGCCGTGTGCGGCTTGTGCACAACCTGTCTATTAGCAGTCCCAGTTAGGTCAAGCCTAGGCTTGACCTAGCTGGGTAAGCAACCCAGATATCTATAATCTCCTTGGTGTAGTGGTAGTGATGCTGGCTACTCTTAGTACCCAAAGGTTGCCGGTTCAATCCTTGTTTTGCGCATTTTTTTAGGCAAGATTTACCATATATGGTTACTGTGGACATTTACAAAAGCCCGCGCCGTTCACTAACATGGTCTTTTGCAAAACTGTTACTGTATCAGCTGTGCTTAAACCACATAGTTTGCTATTGAAACAGAGTCTTATAAAACCTTTGCACACCCTCTTGACAGGTGATACGTACCCTACTTCCCCAAACACGCACACACAAGCATTAGGATCGGATTAGTGTTTTGTTTTGATTTTGGTTGGATTGTGATTAGTGACTAGCTCGCTTCACTCTCTAGTTGATTTCATTAGATTTCACAGCCGCACCTAAGTCCACCGTTTCAACGGCTCTGAGATGAATGTGATCCAGTCCTTCATTGTCAACTGAGTGCTGAAATGGCTGGTTTTCTTGTCGCTGGCAGCAAAGGAAAATAGAAATCTGTGGGCTTTAGCCTCTTTGTACCCATCAGCTGATTCTTTTGGAAGGGAAGCTTTTGTTTTTCCAGACCAGACTTGTGGGCAACCAATCAGAGATGTGGCAATGTCGAGTGTGTAAGCACACTTCTCATCCTTCGCCACCACAGAAACCTGCTTTGCACCCCTCTGCTCAAATGTCTGGCTGCCGTTGGGGAGGTAGTTGCCAGTCTGGTCGTAGTTAATGACCAGACTAGCAGGGATGTGCTCGCTTTCAATCACATGGACCAATCAAAAGAAGGTGTGTTCACACAGCTCCCCCGCATTGTCTGGAATATGTTTGGTCGCACGGGTTGCCTTCCTCGAGGTTCAGTCCAACACACTCTCGAGGAACAACCGCACAAACTTCTCAGAGCATTTGAAGTTGTGAAGAATGGTGGGATTGCATTTTTGGATGATGGTGATCATGAGGGAGCACATAATCGGTACGTTCACAACACATCCCACAGTTCAAAGGCCCTGAAGTGTCTCAACAATTTCGGCAGAGACCTCAGGGTATTTGGCCAGAACCCTGACACATCCGCTGCCAATCAAAGTATGCCAATTGAGCACATTCCGAAGCACAGCTTCGGTGAACCTCTTCTCGCCCTTGACCATCCACTTCCACAGGGTAGAACAGTGTAAAGTGCGGAAGAGCTGGGGATGCAAGCGCTTCAGATCCTTTACAGCACCTTCTGCTGACCAATCTCTGTGAACCACCACAGCAGAGATGAGCATCCACAGAAAGGGATGAAACCAAAAGACCCGCTTGGCAGGCATGTTCTTCACCACACCACCCTGGGTCCCGTTGAAATGGCGTAACATAAATGCGCGGCATCTAGGGCTAATTTTGTGATTTCCTATATCAGTATTTATACAACGGGAAGCAACTAGCACTTCTGTTGTTACTAGCATCCTAGCTAGTACGTGGACCACTTGTTAGGTGATATAAAGGAGAGTCAGAGCGAGCCCTAACTGCTGACTGTGGCATGAGGTTACACTAATGTGACGCGCTAGCTGCTAGCTGAGTGTACAAACAACCAGGAATTAAACCACTGCCTATACATTCATGAGACATGACCTAGGAGACTCTAGTAGTCCAGAGATGACTTGGGACAGAGCTATCGAGGGTCTAGCAGACGGATATCTATGATGGAAGTGCAGCTAGGGGACAACGCCTTGAGCTAGGAAGCTCAGCGCGGTAACCGGTGGTACTATCTAATCTCTAGATAAGCAACTAGGCGGCAATAGGCGGAACAACCCGACTAGCGACTGGCTAGGGCTTTGACAAAGACATACCACAACATAAGAGATGAAGCAACACAAGGCTAGTGCCTGATCTGGGCAGCTAGGGCAAAGGGAATAGCAAGCAGGCTATTGGAACAGAGCTAGGGACGATCGTACAGCCTGTACCAATGACTGGAGGACTGATCAATGTTCTGACCAACGAGCTATTCCCATTTGATGTCGGTCGCAACACTGTGTCGCCTAGATGTAATAGATTGATGCTCTGACAGAGTAGAGATGACCTAGATCACCAGCTACCTTGCCGGTTGGTCTGGAAGTAGTGCTCGGCATAGACAGAGGGCTGAGGATCAGTTGATATACCCACAGTTGCACACTAGCCGGTCAGCAAGGGTGACCTGGCATATACCAAACCAGTCCCAAAACCAAACGGCAGTCGTCTCATTGGCTGACCATATTTCTTATCATCTAATATTGCTTCTTGTATTATTCAGCTTTCTTTTCACATGTAACTCGAACCTAGTAGTATAAAAGGGAGCACAGAACAGACTCGGGTCTAAGAACATTATGCCCCAGACTTTGGACGAAGCTGGTGCTAGTGGACTCAGGCTGCTAGTGGAGGTTGATACCGAACTTCACTTGTAGTAGTCTTTATATTGGAATCAGTAAACTGTGGACTCTGGAAACATCGAGTGACTAAGTTGAGGATTTCGTGTTGTTGGTCCTAGACCTCCACATATAAAACAAGGGTGTTCTCTTCGAGACCCAACTGCAGTTTGCACTAGTGACTTTGCCTTCACCCCGACAAGACAGAAGCTCTGCCATAGTGTGTTGGATCACTTGCTAGGTGGATTGTGTGTTGGCTTGAGCCCACTAAGAAGAAGACGGACTAGGTGCCCCCACCTCTAGTTTGGCTATAACTTGTCAGTTACTTTGCCTTCACCCCGATATAGACGGAAGCTCTGTCGTAGTGTGTTGGGTCGCTAGCTGGATGTTTGTAGTGAGCTAGTGCCGATAAAAGCGGAAAGGTTCCTGTTCTTGGTTAAGGAATAGGTCGGCGGTCAAGGAGAGTCTTGCTGTTTGAGACTTGAAGTCATTTGGAGTTAGCCTCAGTAGTCCTTAGGTTGCCTAAGGCAAGAAATTTTCACAAACCTACAAACCTCTGCCCTGGTGTTCTCGACCTAGTGGTCCAGCCATCTTGTATCCACCCCATATAAACACATCCCAGACCATCCCTAGGTTCCTAGCAGTGTTGTTGTTGGCAGTTGCATATTGCTAGTATGCTGTAGAGTGTGTTGTTAGAAGTTTATAAATCAAACTTGTGTTTGTTCAAACCTGCTGGTCGCATACTACAGCCCGGACGCGAACTCACAAAGAGAAGCACTTAGATCTTTGGAGGTAGATTGGTTGTGGTTGGCTGTTTTGGGTGTTTGTTCGTAATACCTATCAATTAGCTATTCCTAGTCATATAAGAAGTGCACCGTTTCACCGTTTTGACTTTTCTTCCATGCCTTGGTAGTTGGCTGTGAAATGTCCGCCATATCGTTGTCGATGGTGCCGCTCGCCACTGCTGCAGCCCCATGCATGAGAAGCATGTTTGTGTTCTGACTGTCGGGGATTTTCTCAGGCAAGTCCTTACTGTCTCGTGCCCACTTCCTCCGTTGCCATTCTCTCCCAAGCTCCCTCTTGTACACTTTCTTTCTCTCATCCCGCTGCTTCTTCTCCTTGAGGGAAGCCTGGCGCTTTTCTGCACCATCTGCCACAACCTTTGTCCAGTATCGTTGAACATCGTCCATTGTTGCCTTTGGGAACTGAAGTGTCATTTGTTTAGGATTTCTGACGGGTGTGTGGGTGTAGGACAGGGTGAACTGAATCGGGGTGGCATGTGGCATAGGGAAAGGCAGTGCGGGTGCAGGAAGAGAAGCCGGAGGTATGTCTGAATCTATGTTGGAATTGTCAAGCACAATGACAGCTGGTTTCGCTTTTTTGGGGGCAGGTTCTTCACCGGCTTCAGGGGCCTTGTGCTTCGTTGGATGCGGAATCTTTGTACCCGAAGCCACCGCAGAGTCAATCAGACACTCTAACCAGGCCTTCAGAAAGACCTCCCAGTCACTGCTGCTCATGTGCTTCACAGCGGTTTTCATCAAGACTGGCAATGAATCCAAGCTAGATCTGCGCTGGAGGAACCGGATGGGGGCTCCCTGCAGCCAGTGGGTCTCAAACGACACCTCCAGTGCATGGCTGAGTTTGCCAATGTATCCACGGTCTTCCAGAGCATCAGATTCAAGATAAAATTGGTAGCGGGAGTCCAGCGGATTTTCTGGAAGGGATGTGGGAAGATTCTGTAGCAAGGTTTGCAGGTGCTCAATGTGTGCAATGAGCTCACAGGGAGGGCCTGTCACTGGCTTGGGCTCGGGGTTACTTTTCGGCGCCATTGTAGTAGTACAATGAGTGATGTGTCGAAGAGAAATTTTATTTGATGCTTAGTGTGATTAAGCTCTAACAACCAAAGCACTCAGTTCACAATGGGAGCCACTGCCAAACCAAAGCTTAAGCACCAGCCGCTGATGGCCACTGCTCACCTGGTGGCCCAAATTGGCAACCATCAGGCTCACGATGGGGCTGGTTGCATTGCCCAAAAGTTTTGATGGCATCATGGTAAGTTGGCCAGTTTCCTAAGTACAAGTACTTACAGTACCAAATGACACTGCAAACATAATCCGATGGTCTGTCTCCTAATTACTGGCACTGAGGGACTTGTTGATGAGGAATTTCCGCTTCCCTAACTGGAGTGGATCGGCGACACTACAGTGAGCCAAGTACACTTCCATTGCCATGCAATCGTTGACATTGGCCAGCGGCTCCCAGGTAACATTGTCATCTTCCCAAACCACCTGAAACTCCATGTTTCCCTTAACCCAGCAATATCCATTGAAGGACCCAATCCCAATCTCGTCGCCCTCAGGTTCTTCCAGCTCAGCAGCATCAATGTCTCTTATACCCAAGAGATACCTCGTATGTGGGCTGCAGCTTCCACTGCGGCTCAATTGGTCACACTGGGGGCAAAAAGCAACGCATATGAAAACCATATGTGTCAAATGCATATGGTCTGCAGGTAAAACAAACGTAACAAAGCTGCCTTTGACAGATAAAGGACAGCTTTGTTGCATGCTTTGTGCTCCTGTGTGGGGGAACAAAGCATGTGCCAAAGGTGGCCTTTGAAAGTCAAAGGCAGCTTTGTTATGTTTGTTTTACCTGCAGACCATATGCATTTGACACATATGAAGATCATATGTGTCAGTGATTGCCCCCAGTGTCACTACCCGACTCACTGGACACTTCAGATGATGGGCTGTCGGGTACGGGTGTGTTTTATTTGCCGTCATCATCATCTTCTGACTCACTTGGACTTGTGTCATCCTCTTCCTCTTCCGATTCGCTCCGTCTTCCACTGCCGCTTGTCTGTTCGTGTCCGTGTCCACGTCCATGTCCATGCCCACATCCATGCCCTTGTCCTCACACCTGTCCACCCCGTCCAAGGGAGGGTGCCGCTTCACCCTCTTCATCTGCCACATCTGCTGTGTCACCTCCTTGACTGCGATCACGACCCCACCCTTGTCTGGCTCACCTGCTGTAAGGAGTCAGCCTTGGTCGTCTTTCTCTTGTCTTTTTTAGTCCCAATACGTATGATTCCTTGATGATTTGTAGAACTAAATTTGTCAGTAGACACGATGACAAATGTGACATCTTACCTCTTATCAACAAACCACTAGCCCACTTAGCCTTCCCAGCCTGTTCAACGGTTCTGATAGAGGCTCGGGCAGGTTCATCAACATTATCAAATACAATCCATTGACGATTATACACGCCTCTTATGACTTACAACCCGTTCTCCACTAAAACCCGTAATCGCTGTTATCTCCCATTCAAGGACAAATCCTTCGGGAGCTCCCTTGTTCCGCTCCACCATGTTGGATGGTTTTCTCACGCTACCATGAGCCGGTCGGGTACAGCGAGGCCGCTAGTGACGCTCGGGCCACCTCGAGCTGAAGCCCCCCCGCCCCTGAGGCCTCCCAAGGCTAGCTCCCAGCACCGGCATAATCTGACAATAGCCACTGTCACACCATAACACAGCCACCTCCGATGCACCACGCGGGTCGAGACACAAAATACAACCACCGTGCGACCTCCACTAGACCCCGGAAACGTCGCGGGCCCTTACGCCTGAGCGAGAGACGACCGACAAGCCACCCACCCCAGTCTCCCCAACACCGAGTAGGCACTGCGCTCGCAACCGCTTTGTCTCTTTGTCCCCTAGCACAACAATTAAATAAATAAAACTCTCCGGCCCGAGAACACCTCTAACGTAAATGAAGAAGCTTATGGCATGTAGTGCATTCGACGACAGAAGCCATGGCCAACCATCAACAACGAGGACCGGGAATCTACGCAGGCTCCCACGTCTCCCTCCGCTCCCTCCAGCTCGTCGGTGCTGGTGCCGACGAACGGCCGGTCCAGCAGCGACAGTCTCCTCACCCGACCTCACCCAATGCTGACGCTGCACCTGCCTCTTTGTCGTGACCCCGAGAGAACGAAGCCCGGCGTCCCTCTCTCGACCTCCAGTATCCCCTCTTTGTCCTCTGGAACCCTGCCCAGTAAACCTCGAGGCAGGATAGTCTCCGATGCACCAATAGTAATTCGACGAGAACACGCATCACATCCGACGGGAAAGCTAATGCCCGCCGACACCGACAACTTGGCCTCTTTGTCCCTCAAAGAATAAATAGGTACGGAAATTGTCACTAGCTCTCTACCCAGACTTCAACTCTCTACCCAGACTTCAACAACCCTCCCAGCTTCCAGTACCCAAACCTAGCCTGTGCCTCCCCGCCACAATGCCCGTGAACACTCGCAGCTCCAGCCTCGTCTGCACTCCCTCCCCTGCTGTGTCGGAAAGCAGCGACATTTACTACGACAACCCAGCTTTCGACAGTGCCCTCGACTCCCCCACCAACAACTCCAATGGCGCTCTGGACGCGTACGACTCGGATGCATCGGTGGCCATGTCCGATGCCCACCACGCCACCCCGACCCCTCAGCCCACTCGTGTGATGTCCCCAGCCTCAGTTGTCGAAATTTCGGAGGAAGAATTCCCCCGCCTTGCCACCCCTATCCCTGCCGCGACGACCAAGACCCATGGGAAGGCGACAAAGAAGAACAAAGGTAAAAAGCGCACCCTGCAAGGTATGACCCTACCCTGCGACTAGCAATACAAGCTGACCTCCCCCTCGCAGCCAACCCAGACGAGGACGACCCTTTCCTCGAGGCGGACACCGTGATTGCCATCGCCGTGTCACTCGGCCTCCCGACCGTGTGCGACAAAGTGACTGTAGGCGCCTCCTCCTCGCACAACAGCATTCTTGGGTCCCTGCCCAAGCACATCTGCACTAATACGGTGGGTGATGCAGCTCCCGCCTCAGTCCAAGGTAAACCAGATCCCCTCCATCCAGACACCGCTGACTTGACCACTGCAGTCACGCCTGCACCCGCTGTCACCATACCTGCCGCCACCATCGCCGCACCTGCCCCCGCCACTGCCGCGCCTACCCCCGCTGTCGCTGCGCCTGCCCCCGCTGCCGCTGCGCCTGTCCCCGCTGTCGCTGCACCCGGCGCCACCACCGCCGCGCCTGCTCCGGCCACCACTGCACTCGCTGCCACCTATGCTGACGCCGCCGCCGCCGCCGGGACGAATGACCCCATGGCCCTTCCGAACCTCGTCCCAGCCCCTGCACCCACTGCGGCAGCACACCATATCGCTGCTGCTGCTGCCGCCGCCGCTGCTGCGGGCCCCATCTGGAACATGGCCGATGGCAACCCACCGAGAGGCTCATACACCCCCACACCACCTCAGTAGGCCACTTTTTCGCGAAACGTCCGGTATATAGTCCACGGGCATTTCGCGAAGTTTTTGGACTGACTGTGGGTGGCAATCCAGGGGCTCTGTTTGCGCTGGGGGCGTATGCCCGGCATCACGGCAGCCTCATCGCCGGGCCCAGCTACTCAGGTGATCATCTCTGTCGAAATCGGACGCACGGCACGTCAGACAACAATTTCCTATTTGGGGTACAAAAGTCATTCTAATACCCGCCACGCATTTTCAGCACGCGCTGCCCCCACCATTAATGGGGCGCGCCCACCCCACCAGATCCCTACTACCCGACCCTGTTCAGAGCATGTCTCGCATAGCCCCGCATGGCCCGCCGCCCGCCGCCTGCCGCCCGCCGTCCGCCGCCCGGCCCGCACCCCGCCCACCCTACCACCCCAAAAACGGGCTCCCGGCCACTAGGCCATGCGCGTGCTGCGCGCTTCCCTGCCCGCCCGCTTCCTGGCGCGCCAGTTCCGACTCGACATCGGCGGTCCAAAATCCCCCTCGAACGCAGGCACACATATGCGCCGCATGCTCCATCGGGTCTAGCGGCCGCTAGGCCATGCGTGCGCCGCGCGCTTCTCCTTCCGCCCACTCCCTGCCCCGCCACCCGCCCAAAATACGGGCTCCCCGCTCACGCGCGCTCCAAAATCCCCCTGCTCGGGGGCCCCGGCCCACCGCTCGCTCCGCCAGTACCAGCGGCCGTTAGGCCATGTGTGCGCCGTGCGCTTGCCCGCCCCCTCGCTCCCGGGGGCTTAGATCCACCGCTCGCTCCGCCGGTACCAGCGGCCGCCAGGCTCTGCGCACGCTTCCCCGCGTGCTCCCCGTCCCGCCACCTGACCCAATCACAGGAAGCGGTGCCCAAAATGCGCTCCCAGCCCACCAACATTGTTGTCCAGAAGGCGCGGGCATTCGTGGGTCGGGGTTTGCAGCGATGAGCAAGGCGGGGCGGGATGCGCACGAGGGATGCGCAGATGTGCGCGTGTGTCGGCGTTGAACTCATTGATACTCGGGCAGAGGATGTCGAGGATGGCAAAAGTGGTCCCAAGGTGTGTGTGTATATGCGGCTGTGCCAGCACATACCCGTTTTGAAATAGGGGCGGGATGGGCGCGAGTCGAGGATGGGCGCAGGATAGGTGCACGTGGCGGGGGGCGCAGCGGTGCGGGATGGGCGCGATGGATGGGCACGTGTTGGTGGGCGGGGCGGGATAGGAGGGGCGCCAGGGATGGATGTGCGTGTTGGGGTGCGGGGGCATGGGCACGAGGCGCGTCTCGGGGGCGGGGAGCGTGAGGTATGGGATGTGGGCGCGGGATGGGTGCGCGTGTCGGGGGGCGGGGCGGGACGCACGCAGTGCATGGGCCTCACTGTTATTCACATCAAACACTTAAACTTGGGAACACCTCAAACGAACAACTTACCCGTATCAATCGTCATCCGCGCCCCCTCCGAGGATGAAATCATCATCTGCCACCTCGTCGCCGAGCAAGTCCTCGAGCTCCTCATGTTCCTCGGCCCGCTCGCCTTCTGTCGTGTCCACCCTCCCACTCGTCGTCGTACACCATCCTCCGCTTCTTCCCCCGGCCCCTCCTTTCCTCCCTCATCAATACGGTAACCCACGCCGCGATGTCACGATACATCCCTGCCTGACATCCCCGCCTGCTTCAGGGCGTACGCCACCGCACCCTCAGCACGCTAGAATGACCAATGACTTCCCCCCTCTACCACACCTTCCCATTCCGTCTGCTGCTCCTCGCTCACCGGCACCGCCCTTGCTCAATTCTCCCATTCTACTGCGCGATACTCCAGCGTAACGCCGATACACCGGACCTCCTCCTTCACCAACTGCACCTCTTCCGCCCATCGCCGAACGCGAGCGTATGCCTTGCACCATTCCATACACAGTGCTGTACTTTGGTCAGCGGGCGTTCTGTACCATTTAATATATTACCAATCAAAAACTTACCCTCTTCTAAATCTTCATCTGATCCTGACGTCCCAGCAGCGGTCCAGATCCACGATACCAGCCGCACGCTCTCCCCACCGCGTGCGGCGCGCTCCTCCTCTTCCACCGACGTCAACGGTGGCAATTCCCCCATGCGACAGAGGTCCGCCTCACGGTCCGCACGTCGCTGCGCCTGCTCCGTCCACTTCTGCGAACTCCTGGCCAGCTCCTCCGCATCCTCCATACACCAGATGTCTTCTTTGCGCAACATCGGCCAACCCACTCCCCTCACATCTCCCCCTGCGAGCCGCACTTTCGCTGCCCAAGCCATTTGGTATTTTTCAGAGTGAAGTCGGATTTTCATCTCGTTTCTTTCGACAATTCCTCGCGAGCGTGTATTGGCGCCTTGATGGCGAGATTGCCATTTCTTGTACGTCAACAGCCGGGATTTGACATGGAGTTGGCGCCGAAGCCGCTCGAGAGCTGAAGAGCACTGCGCGTCGCGCACAGAGTCCTTGATTGCGGCAAGCTCCTTCACGCCATCGAGTTGGCGCTGCACGGGCGTCAGCACCGAGGGGAGAAACAACGGGACATTCTCAGGCTGTTCCGCCTCGGGAACGTTCTGGCGCTGACCAAGGGCCACGATAGCCACGGGCGTATAGGTCGCCTGCAGGTTATGCAGGCGCAGGATGCTTCGGTTAAGCCCGCGGCGCAATCCCAGGACATCGATCTCCTGGGCTGTTGTTCCTCCCTTTTTGTGCTCGACCTGGACACATACATGCCGCCTGCAACGAGCACCAACTCAGCATTAACCCCAAACCGTGACGAAGCACTTACTGTTCATCCTCGACTTCTAATGCCGCCGCAATAAAAGAGCCAGGGCTAACCGAGTGAATGCTCGGCACGCCGTTCCATACACGCTCCGCTTCCTCCTGCTCAAACTGCAGTAGTACCACGGCCTCAGTCAGCGCTGGACGGGCTCTTAGTCCGGCGTCTTGAAACGGTCCAAAAAAAAATGCTTGACGTACCGGTCCGTTTCATCCAATATGGATTCGGCTGTGTGGGATCTGCCTCGAAATCCTCGACCTTCTTCTTCCATTGGGGGACGCGGTCTGCCTGCTGGGTGGAAAACTCGGTGAAAGACTTGAGTTGGTCGGCGTATTCCTTGTTGGCGCGGTCCAATTTTGTTCGCAGTCGCTCCCCTGTGTTCGTCAGTTTCTTGTCGATCTCCGGCGATTGGACGACTTACCTAGGCCAATCAGCTTGTCCCAGTTCCAAGACCCCCAATGAGTGTTCAGTGTGTCCTCTCTGGAACCCGGCCCCATCTCCCGTATACTCGTCCCGATTCCCCCGATGTGTGCCCACGGTCGCTCGATCGCTTCGCCGTCGGTCTCCGCACTCCCCGGCACGAGATCGAGGGAATATTCGACCTGGCAATCCGCCAAGTGCCCCTTGATGTGCATCTTGGGGATGACAAAGCGGAAGAGCTGCATGATCAGCACGAAGCGCGTGCCCGGCAGCATGTTAAGGAGACGGTCCCGCAGATTCTTCCACCATTGACATACAATGTCGTAGGAGATAATCTTGTGGAGCCGCGGGTCGAGGTGCATGAGGATAATCACAAAGATGTAGTCCATGTTAGCCTATCTACAAACCCGCTCCGTAAGTTTATCTCGAAACCGGATAGCGTCAGAAAAACATACCATTCGCCCTTCTGCAGATCGCCCACACCGTTGGGCTGCACAAACTCGTGGCGCACACACACCCCCATCCCCACCCCTGTGGCGCTGTAACCCCGCGCAAATTTCGTCTTGGCGAAGTCGAGAGCAGCCAGCCCGCTGCACGTACTCATCTATTACAGTGATAAATACTCTCGCAGTACAACCCAAATGACAAACCAACGTACCTCTTTTTGGTCCGTGACCGTGAGCAAGAACTTGCGGTAAGGCACGCTTTGGAGCAGGAAAACCCAGCCCGAACCCAAAGATGGGTCCTTCAATTCGGTCAACACAAGACGCCGCTTCAGTCGGAAGCAGGCATCAAATGCGAGAAAGACGATATACAGAAATCTTGTCAATTCAATCAGTGCCGCGCCAGCGAACAACCAGAATTCACTTACTGACTCTGGGGTGGTACGTGTTCCCACCCAACCGGCAAGTTGACATCGGGAATAGGGCAGCATGGGTATCGTAGCGCTAGCTCGCCCTGCTTGGTCCCCATAATGCCCGACTTCGCGTGGCTGTGCCCCGCCTGCTTCAGCATCATAAGATGCGAAAACTCGCGGACCATGCGGAGGAACGCGTGATAGTGGTACGGAGGTTTGACACCAGTGTGGTTGGTGAGCTTCTTGAGGGCAGTATAGAAGTCGTACATGGTCGTTTTTGCCTGGTACGTCTGAGTGACGAAGCTGTCGAGAACCTCAATCGTCGCGCAGGTCCTTGGTTTGTCGTCAGTAGCTGGGAACCATCCTGCTCGCAGTAGCTGCTCCTCCGGTGCGCCAGCCCAGACGCGGTGCTCGCAATCGCACGAATCCACTGCAACAATGTGGATCCCGTTGGTGTGGAGAACAACAAATTCGGAATGGAGAGCGGCAGGTTCTGGACAACGCTCCTCAGGCCGGTGGCCGAGTTGAACGTGTAACCCGAGTTCTTTGAGTGTCGAGGGTACGAAATGTACCCCGTTCCAGCGCTACATTATACAGCGTTAGATTTCGACATCCAAGAAAAAAAATGCGTGGCATTCTGACCTCTATTGCATGCAATGGGTTCTTAGCATGCTCCGCCACAATGCACGGAGCGCAAAGCAGCTTGTCCCCATAGCAAGACTTGCACCGGAAAATTTGTGGGTTGTCGGTGTTCGTAGGTGCCTGACACCTGGCACATCGCTCGCTGGCATAGGGCCATATGCATCCGTCTCGGCAGAGCAGATTGCCGAGATACGCGTCGCGAATACCGCGGAATCGGTGCAGAGCCGGATCCTGATGAGCCACCAAAAATTAATATTCACGCCAAGGTCACGAGAAAAACGCGTATTTGGAAACCGACTCACAGAAGGTTTGGCAAACCTGGGGTTTGCAGCTCGAACGGGGGTGGAACTGGGAATCTCAGGTGGTTGATCATCTAGGTCGAATCCCATCTGATATCTCTCTGAGTTGTCGAGATCCACATTGGGCAGTGGAGGGTCGGGCACGGGCTGTGTGACGCCCACACGCTGGCGCTTCACGGGGGATGGAGGTTCTACGAAGACCTTGTCGCGATAATGTCAGCGGCCGTCGATGGAGGTGTGTTCCACATATGTCGTGATGGGAATTTCGGTTGTATTGCCGGTGATCTCGGCTAACGAAAATGTGGCCGTGTGCGAGTGAACCTCACTCGCACGGTTGTTGGTGCGACCTTTTTTCACCATCCTTGCTGAGAGTCGGTGGCCACGTCAACAGGATCTCAGCTCCGTCCTGCTCGCTCCTCTTACGTCCAGCAGCGTCGCCTTACACGTTCTACATGGTTCCAACCTTATAGCCTCTCGATGAGGAGCCAGGCTGGCCAAAACATAGTGGGCGAAATCTGGGTAGCACAACGACTGGCCTGCAGTATTACAGTGCCTTGGAGCGGGGAGCCAAAGTGAGTGAAATAGGGTCCTGCGATCGACCCAGTTTCGCCACAATGACTAAAGGAAGTCAATTGCCAGTTATCTTATCTATGATGTTGGCTTCCAAGTTGAACGAACCCAAATGCATCGAAATGGTGTTCAAGACTTCGCCCTATATGCTCACCCTGCTGGATCGCAGTCCGTGGCCAACCACACTATGCACGGTCCTTCCTTACCAGGCTCCTTGGCTCAATCCACACCATTCTCGCTCCCGATTCTCTGGACCGACAGCCAGGACAGCCCCTATTCCCCGGACATTCCAAAGTATGTCCGTTGCACTACTCTTTATGGGCCATGACTATCACACCGTCCGTTTCCTAATCAATCTGAGGACTCCAGGCTTCTTCCCGCGTCCGATCATACCACTGAATGGCATTCTACTCCGAGATCGCGGTATGAAGTGCCAAGTGGTTGTGGGCGGCAGCAGAGATGTTATTTAGGGCGGGCTGGAGGTTGGGGTACTTCATACTTGGTGTGTGAACTTTTCTCTGTCTATTATTTGGTCGCCTGATGAACGTCTGCAGTTCGTAGGTCGGACTCTGTTACCATGAAAATAAGCATTTTGAATTTGTACAAGGCACCCCACGACCCCATTGCCCCGCTGAAGGGGACCGTTAGGAACGGATACACCCAAATGAGGTCAAATTTGGCCTCAGAAAAATCCAAGGCGACACCAAATTGAGTGTTGGTCAGTGATCACGGATCTCACCACTAGCACAATCACGTACTCACCACCCAAATAATATTTTTTAGTCCCATTAACGTCCGACGCCGGCAATTCTGAATCACCCAATGCTAATCATATTCTCCTCTGGCCCTCCTCGTTTATTGGATTATTTTTCTGATGTGTGGAGGTTGCCAGTTGCAAGGTGCGTCGAGTTAATGCAAAACTGATTGGATCTCAATACTGATCACTACTACTCTTTCACCCACCACCATCTCCATGCCTCGCACTGATCAAACCGCAACTACCAACCAGTACGTCTCTCCCCATCGTCGGCTTTGACCTGCCCCTCACTCAGTCTTCTCCATCCAGGTCCAAAAAAACAGCCCCCAAGCTGAGCACCACAAAGCAGCGCTGTCGCCTGGAGTCCAAACATGCGGCTTCCGCGCGTTATCGAGAGCGGTGCGCCTCAACCCCTATGGACTAATGCTTCTCTGACACCTTTGCAGACACCGTGAGAAAGTACTGGAATCTGAAAGGGCCCGTGCTGCACGCCGCCGTGCCCATATCAAAACTCTGAAGCCGGGGGACAAGGTACTTGAAAGAGCGAGAGAACGTGCTCGTCTGGCAAGTGCCCGCTATCGAGCTGGGTGAGTGGGCTCCTGTCACCGGTCTCATATTCTCATTTCGTGGACTCATATTCTCATTTCTTGGACTCAGAAACCGCGACGAGCTCGCTCTCAAGCAGCGGCAGGTCCGGAAGCACGCTTTCATTCACAAATATGGCCTCTATGCCCACATCCAACGCCGTTTTGATGCTCCCATCCCCGGTCGCGAGCCTGATTCGGAGCCGGAGGATGCTGATGAGGAAGACTTGTCGTGGGGTCCGGTCGAACCAGGCTGGGCGCCCCGTATTTGCGACTATGAGGATCCCTGCCTCAAACGTTGTTGAGGGAGATTACGAGGGCTATAAAACGATGTTATATAGCTATACTACTGTTGTAGGGCTCGTATTTTTTTTCTTGAATACTTGATCTGTATATGCGCCAGTGGATGATTCGGCCGATGATCGCCGACTGACTTCGGCTCTTCACACCAAGCGGGGAACTGCACAGCCTCTGTGTACTTCGACATGAACGAACATCAACACCTCAGAAAGCTCTTCCTGCTCGTCACTGTCCACACCGTCCAAACCGACGCGTTTTTGGGGAGCCACGTCAACCCTCAACCCTCAACCCTTGACCCTTCTGTAGACTTTTCCCTTTTACCTAAAACGGTGCCACAATGACTTACTTATTCGGAGCCCACGTCTGCCAGTTCATCGCCTGTTTTTTCTTCTCCTACTTTGTGGATCCTGCCCGTCGGCCTCCTGCAATCTTCCAGTTGGATTTCAATGCACTGCATTCCCCCCTACCATGCGAGCCTCGGCCATAAAGGGTGTAACACGCACGACCACAGTGCCGCCTGTGTCTACTACGCTGTTTGGACGGGGAGGGTGCGTGGTGTCTATTCCAATTCGTAAGTGTGGTCCGGAGTATCTATGGTCGGCGTCGATAGCTGACGATACATTGTAGTTGGATTGCACGGGATCAGATGGATGGGTACACTGACGGCCGCCAACAGAGTTTCAGAACATGGAACGACCTCGAACTTTGGTGGCGCGGCCTGTGCAACGAGCAGCATCAAGGAGCCTGTCCGGCCTTCGAGCCTGTCACCTTCACCCTCAATCCCCCTGCGAACAGGTATCCGTCCTCCCCTGCCTGCACCCGTGGCTTCGCTGTCGCACCCCCCGCCCCCGCCATGCCCGCGCTCCAGTTTCCCGAAGACACCACTATTCGCCAGGGGCCCCAGCCGGCGGGCTCCCTGTTCGGTCCGTCGTCGACGAGTTTCACGGCATCAACGAGCTCCCCAGTGTCGATGGGGTCTGTGTTCGATGACAGCGCGCCCCTCATGGGCGTCAAAAAGGAGGAGGAGGAGGAGGAGAACGCACCCTGCCTCCGCCTGAATCCTCCACCCCGAGTCACGCCATCGACTCGTGTGCTACTGTCGCCCAGCAGCCGTGCTCGCGGGGACCTTCTTGTCGCCCGGGCGGCGGCAGCAGCGACGGCTGCTGCTCCTACTGTCGCCGCCAGCCCCCACTGCGAGCAGGAGGTCACCCCGATGCGCCCAACTCGTCCCTCGGTGATTGTTACCCCACGCTTGGCTGACGCTGCTGCTCATCCCGTTCCCGCCCCCCTTCCCGCCCCCTTCCCGCCCCCGCGCCTCGCGTTATCCAATACGGGATTCGTGGGGTCGCGGTGTTCTACCCATCGCTCAGCTCGGCCCAGGCGGCGGCCGGGTGACTCGGCATGTCCAACGCAAAGATCATGGTGTCCGAGAACGCGGAGAAGCGGCAGGCCTGGATGCTTGGGGAGCGGTTCCTCGGCGAGGACGATTTCTGAGCTGCGGCGTGGGTACGGACTTCTTGGGGCGTTGTTTTTTTGGGTGAAATGTTTGAATGTTGTCTCTCTGTTGCTGTCGCTGTCTCGCCGCTGTCTCTGTCCATTGTTGCGCGTCGTACTCATCATTTTGGACTCACCTACCTACCACCACTACCGCACTACCACTCCTTGCATCTTAATTGTACATAATATAGTTAATGTATCTCGACACTTGCTTTATAGTTTTACTGTATTACATTTCTTGTATCAGATCTTGCTCAGGTGAATAAATAGCTTGAATGTGGTGAACTCCTCGTGTTAAGTGCGAAAAAATTGAAGTGTTACTCAAGTGTTATTAGTCGCACGCAAGTTTTGCAAAGGTAGATACATCCACAAAGCCGCGCGACAATACCAAAAAAAAGACGTGCACCCGCCCCCTTAGATTCCTAATGTTCTACATGATGTTCGCCTTTCTCCGGCTGGTAAACTCCATGAGCTACAGCAAATGAGTGGCGAAATAAATAAACCCACCTCAGTTGGGGCCTCCTCGACGCTGTCTGCAGTGTCAGATTGCACAGGTCCGCCCTTGCCCTCCTGCATCCCATGATCTTCTTGGGCCATTTGGTGCTCGGGCCAGTGGTGCTCGACATGCTCGCCGTCGTACTGCGTCAAGCCATCGTACTGCGTGATGCAGTGGTTGTTGTGGGGTGGTTCATAGTACGTGCGACGATTGAGTTTGAAAGTATTAACGTCAACAAAGTGTTCGCCTTTTTGGAGGTCGACGGTGTTGGTTTTTTTGAAAGGCATTTTGGGTGACGTGACTGTGACTCTTAGCCACCAATACTTGACGCCGAATTGTACGCGACACAAACCGACTGTCTATGAAGAAAAGCAAAAATGTCAAAAAGGGGAAGGGCACCGGCAACGACAACGCGAAGGATGACGCGCCTCCCAAAAAACGCGGGCAGCCTACCGACTTTAAAGGCCAACAGCTGGATTTTTTGACGGCTCGAATCCCCGACTATATCGAGGCGGTGAAGAAGAAGGGCACACCGGAGGCAAAGACGAAGGGCTTGTCCACGTTCTGGGCGTCTTTCTTTGACGACTATTGGAAGCGCTTCCCGTGGGACTTGCCTTTTGATGTCGACCCCGATCCCAATGCACCTCCACTGCCTCCCCCTCAAACAGCAGAAGAAGTGTTCGCGTCGCTCGGCATGAACCTGACCGAGGAGGAATCCAGGCGTAAAAGCAAGATTCAGATGGACATTAAAGCCGTACGTCTACGAGGTTTTTTTTTGCGTGGGACAGAGGACTGATTCATGTGCAGAAAATCAAATGTTGGTTTGCGCGCAAGCGTCCGGGCGGGATGGGAATACAGGGCAACCCATACTTCGATTTTCTCAGCCGCCTGCGTCGGGACGAAGAGGAGTCCGCAACCAGACGCCCCAACGACTTCCAGTTCTACATGTGCCACAATGACTACAGAGAAGCCGTCAACACGCACTACAGCGAAGAGTATCCCGACGAACCGAAGGCCCACCAGCTCACAACGCACTGCAAAGTGGCGGCTCAGATGCTCGCGGAGGAGTCAGAGGAAGTCAGAGCCCTAATCAAAAGGGAGTGCGATGCGGCACATGCGGCAGACCTCGAGCGGCACAAAGACGACGGGGAGGGGCTCCTGAGCGTCGATCCCGATGTTCAGCGCAAGTAAGTTCTCGCGTCTGTCCATCCATTACATCCATTAATAGGCTGATGTGCCGTCCGTCCTAGGTGTCGTGAGAACTTTCTGGCAATCATTCAACCGCTCCTTGCAGGGTTGCATGCATATACAGGGCTGACTCTCAACATTATCGGAGCGACAATAAACGAGGAAAACCAGCAATTCGAAACCTTGAGGTATGTCGGCCGCATTTATTTGATGGTGAAGACATTGATGGAGTGATGATAAGCAAGAATGCGGGAACGGTCGACGACAAGGACTGGGCACGGTGGGATCCAGAGGGGTACAGCGCAACACTCAAAACGTACCTCAAGTTCGTGCATGCAGGCTATCTCGGTGAGTTGACGCTTATCTGTGGTGTTTTCATAACTGATGGTACTGCACAGAAAAACAGAGGCTGGTCAACCCAAGAAGTACGCAAGCCGGATCTTCCGCTGTGTCGGCACACGAGGGAGGGCCCTCAAGAATGGTAGAACCTGCCGCACTGCTTGATGTCGACCCTACCGCCTTCCTCGGCATGCAGATGCTGCAGATGCCGGCAGAGACAGGAAGTGGTGATGGCACAGGTCCCGCCGACGTCGCGATGGGGGACACCGTCGTCGCGATGGGGGATACCGTTGGCGAGGATGAGGGTGGGGTCGGTGGGGTCGATGTGGTGCCGGAGCGGCCGGCCTTGCCGCCGCTGGTAGAGGAGGAAGACAACGCAATGATCGCGGCTGGTGTTATCCTACCCCCCAAAGTGCCACCACCAGCAACGACGAGCGTGGCGCCCGTGCCCGCCCTGCTAGCAATGACAGCCCCACCAGGAACGAGCACCCCTCCCGCACCACCGACAACGAGCGCACAGCTGTCAGCATCACTGCGCGCAGATCAGACAGCGCCGCCCGCACCTTTCTCGGGTGCGGCAGTGGCACCACTTGTACCACCCACTCTGGTGTCCGTCATGGGGCCCTTCGACTTCACTCCAGAGGAGGCAACAAAGACTTGGGGTCTCCGCATCATGACCGACGTGTTGCATGCGGAAATCCTGGCTTTGGAGCCGGAGGAGCAGGCAGAGCGTGTGAGAGAACTGCGTCGCAAGAACTCCTTTGATCTGGAATGCGAGAATAACCTCGTGCGGAACCGGAGGCTCACAGTGAGCATGGGCTTGCAGCAGGTCGCCCATTTCTTTGGAATGAAGAGGTCAAAGCCGGAGAAGCGCGGGCGAGCGACAAAGAGGAAGAAGGGCGAGAAGAATGACGAAGAGGATTGGGATACGAGCGGGGACGAGGGAGAGAGTGACGAGGAGGATGCTGTCGACGGCGAGGAGCAGTCGCCCATCAAGACGCGGGGGAAAACGAAGGCAGCTGGAAAACCTCGTCTGGGCGGCAAAGGGAGCTCGAAGTGGGCGGAGACGGCGAAAAAAATGCTGCTGGACGGTGTGGGGATGGGTCCGGATTGGGAGCAGCTCGTGGAGGGGTGGTGGATGCTTGAGGAGCGCTGGAAGTTTGCAATGTCGGTAAGTGCGAGAACAGCATTTAAGTGAAAGGGAGCTGACAGACGAATTAAAGACGAAATCCCATCCCACGAAGGATTGACCAGCAGCAGTGGGTAAAGAATGCACAGAAGGGGATGCCAGATATCGGAACACCGGAGGCGATGGAAAGGGGCTGGTGGGCGTGGTGGAAAGTGATTAACCCAGAGTGGCGGTTACGCGACGGGGAGCTGATTCAAGAGGGCAACGGGAGCTGGACGGTATTGATATGCCCGGGTCAAAACGGTCTTCTCAATGTCGTGGTGTGCTTGAAATGGTGGTATTGCGCGATGGAGACGCCGTCTGATGCTTGGAAGTCGGTGGTCCTGGACGTGAAGTGGGTGCTGGAGAAGATCCTGGAGGGGTTAAGTGATTCTATGTTAACGTCCCCATGTGCTGACAATCGGATAGGGATCTAAGTGAAGCCGAAAACGGGGCAGCCGTGGAAACCGGCCTTGCCCTCGGGCCCAGCCCGGCCCCCGCTCCCGCTCCCGCCCCCGCTCCTGCTCCCACCCCCGCCGCACCCGTGGATGTGGAGGATCCCGCCGGTTCTGAGGAGGCCCGCCCCCGCCCCCGCCCCCGCCACACCCGTGGGATTGGAGGATCGCGCCGGTTCTGAGGACCCCAAAGTGGCGCGAATGGGGCACCGGGCCGCAGGCGCGGATGTGCGGTGCAAGCCGGTGCAGCGGACGGCCGGGCGGCATTTTTGGTGAATTTTATGCTGTTTTTTTGGAAGGGACGGGTATGCGGTGGATACCCGGAGCCGACACCCATGGTCAGTAGATAGCAGTAGAAAGCAGTAATGTATAATATATGTAGCAGGCAGGGCGGCGGCGCCTGCCCTTTTTATATACCGAATATAGTGCCGCACCCGCCCTTTTATACCGAATATGGGTAGGTAGCCCCTATGTGTACGGTGCGGCGAGCGACGGCAGCGAACAGGTGATGGTTTGATGCCATTCTGATGGTGCACAAGCCTTGCCGAAACGCCCATCAAGCCGCCGTAAAGGCCGCCAGAAGCCCCACGTGAGCCTGGGCTAGGGCCCAGTAACTTCGCGAAGCACCTGTGGGCCACGGCCCACTTTTTTCGCGAAGGTCTAACTTAATGGGCTGCTCTCCCATCATGTGATGGATTCCGTGCCATTTGTGGCTCCCCTGCGAGAGTGAGGTCGCTTTAAGGCCATTAATATTGATAGCGTTCAGCTTGATACTGGCACGTGTGTTCCGACTTATACGTGGATTTCCTACTTGTTGTTGTTCCCTTTTTCGGGCAAAAAATGTTGGTGCATGTTCCTCATTTTGAGGGCATTCGTTCGGTCGATGGCGGTTTCTAGGGCGGCGCGTCTCCCTGTCCGGGTTATCGGTGTTAGCCCCATCCTGCGGAGCCGCTGGGCCGGTTGTGGTCCCCCTCGCATTTCTCCTACCTAACCTTCGGTTTCCCGTTCGGTGGGCAGGGTCCAGCGAGGGGGAGGGCATTCCCGTACCCTCAGCCAACGGACCCGAGGCACTCGAAGTCACGTCGACGTGTGCACGTTGCGTATTGCACGTACGTGTGTTGTGGGTGTGTCGTTGCTCTTTGCCAGTCTCTGCAGCAGCCAAAGCAACTTGATTTGAGCTGCCATAGGGGGGGTCTCATTGAGAATAGCCGGGGCTAGGCCCCCGGTCGCCCCGGCTCCTGCTGATTTCACTGTTTAGACTCGTAGCCTGCAGGCACTGACGAGGAGGTTGCGCCTGGTCCCCGAAACCCTCCCGTGTACCAGGAGGGTCTGTGGCGCGAAGATCGTTTTCATTTAGTTGTGTTGTCATTTTTGTTGGGATGGTGGCATGATGGTGTACTGAACACCATTGCGTACGGTACCATGCCGCGGACCGGACATGAGCATATTTGTTTAGAGTAGAAGCAACTATTGTGTATTGTTGCAGCGTATCGCAGGTGTACATGTATCAAGGTAGAGAATCTAGTGTACGGCTTTGTATGGATTGTGCAGGTAATTAAAAGAAATCATTGTGCTCGCGACATTTCCCTTTGCCCTTGGCATCCCCGCCTTTCCTGCCCTTCCCGCCGTCCTTGCGGGCCTTCTTGTTGTTGGTGTTGGTGTTGCCACGGCCGCCAGAGCCGCCGGCGCAGTGGGCGCTGCTTGGGCCAGGTGCGGTGTTGCCCCGTATGAGCTCCTGGGCCTTTGCGGCCGCCTGGCGGCTCGCATCCGCCAGCGCCGTGATGGTGTCTAGCGTGGGGCCAAGCCATCCTGGGAGGCGGGGGAAGGGGCAAAGGCTGGTGGGGTGATTGATGGACGGGCAGATGTAACACTGGTACGACCGCTGGAGACGTGCCGTCCCATGGAGAGCAGTCATGACAGAGAGTCGTCCGAACAAGCGGCGGAGTTGGAGCCACGCTCCATGATCGTTAGTGGGGGGGGTGACACTGAGCTGCCACGCAACCGTGATGGTGTTGTTGATCAGGAGTTCCATGCCCTCGACCGCTACCGAGTGGCTAAAAATGTGCCAGGCCTGATCAGCGGAGACCTGGGGACCGAAGGCGCAGTGCTACATATTTATTGGATATCAGGTACAATTTCAAGCAATCTTATTTTTGTTCATATACTAATGGTATCAGGAGCATCTTTAGGAGCACCAAGACATCACATTTTCTGGAGTGCTTTCTCCTTCCGCCACCCACGACGAGTTTGAGCTCAGTTGACCTGGAAGCAACCTACAGTGTAATCAGCCTGCACCCGTAACAGTGTCGGATTTTCAGGTGTACATAGTGCTGGGAAGGTTCGGTCTGGAAATCGGTCCGAACCTGAACCTAACTGAACCAGACGCGGTGTTCAGGTTCAAGGTTCAACAAGTTAAGTTCGGCTCGGCATTCAGCCAATGAGGATCGCATTCGATGCTGAACCTGAAAATTGACCAGATGAGTGATTTTTAGATGATTTCCTCACCTTTTTGCCTTCAATGCTGTGCGAATTGCACTTCTCAGCAGGTTAACCATCGCCTAGTCATCGGTCTTTTACAGCTGTTTCCGACACTGACGAATTTTTTTTGCTCTCAACCAACTTTTGATGGAGGGCTAAGGATTACTGCTTTGGGCTAGCCGAGCGTAGCCGAGGTGCGCCAAGCCGAGGCCACAAATGCGAACCTGTAGTCAACTGGACATTCCGAAGGTTTGGTTACCAGGCTTCACACACCAGACATCTTTCTGTAAGTGTTCTGATCACTTCCCAGGCAAGCAGAATATTTTGAGAACAAGTTTTGAGATAGGCTGCGACCGGCAGCGAGAGCATTGCCGATGGCAAGCGCACCACATGACTGATTGGAATCCCAAATCAGGTAATCCTTAGCACTCCATCAAAAGTTGGTTGTGAGCGAAAAAAAAATGTTAGTGTCAAGCTTTTCGGAAACAGCTGTAACAACTTACTTGCCGGCACTTGTACAAGCTTGTATGAGCCCGAAAAGCCGACAAGTTGACAAGTTGACAGGCTATGTCAAAAATCTGACAAGCAACTCGCCGCAAGCCGGAAAAGTCAGATAAACCCACAAGAGGCACAAGGAATATGCAGTATTTCAATATATTGAACTACATATAAAAATGTGGGCCATAAAAGGGCCCGGATGAGGGTGGAATATAGTAGGAAAGGCACGAAAAAAGGAGTGTCGAGCCGGGCGGAGCGGGAACTTAAAAGGAAGAAATAACAACAGGTGGGCTGCAATCCAGCGGTAGGTAGGGAGTGTGGGATGCGACGAATAGATCCAAACCCGACTGGAGGTGGACGCGGCAGTGCGAGGTGCAGTAAGGCAGATTGGAAATCACGATGGTCTGCCACGCGCGATTGCGGCGGCATGACGCCGCTTGCGGGGTGCGGCACTACGCTGCACGACGTGCTGAGCACCAGGTAGTGCGGCTGCACACGGACGTCGGCGACGACGGGCTGGGTGGCGACGTTGAGGAGCGAGGGCGTCGGAGAGGCGTGCTGCGATTGAGAAATCGGAAGCAATATGTAGAGTGGAAAATCTTGAGAGCTTGGAAAAAAGGGGGCGAAAGGGCCAAGGGATTTGCAGGACACCTGTAAGGGATTTGCAGGACACCTGTATGGGTAGCTGGAGAACTGGCCTATGATCAGACGAGGCAAAGAGCCTCAGAGACACGGATTGATGCGAGGGACAAGTGGAGAAAATGGAAGGAAAAGGAAAGAGGCGACGCTCGTCCAGACCCCAACTCCGTTCGCCATTACTGCTGAGTACTTGCGAAAACAATTCGAAGGACAAACCTAAGCTAACCTAACCTAGCAGCGAGCGAACAAGTACTGTACGTGGGTAATCCACACACTATTCGGCGAACTACTTGGCTGATCTGAATCATGACTCACAAGGGGAACTCGGGATTAAAATTTCGTACGTGGGGAGGGGGGGGTCCCGGGGGAGGCTGAAAAAAACTTTGTGATACTTTTGTTAGAAGATGTTGGAAACCCTCAAAACACCATTTGAACCATGCCAGAGGTTTCAGGAAGGGTTTGTACGATGCCCGAACCATCTTGAAGGTCAGTTTCCTAATATGGAATGCCGGATCACGCACAGCGCTGTAGATTTTGCCTTCCGTTGGCTCAACCACTTTCCCAGATGTTCAGGAAAACAGAATATGAGACTCACTATCATGGATATACAGTATCATTATTTTCCCCTGCCAATATACACCTAAGTTGTGATGATTTGGTGCCTAGTGCCGAAGTGGGGGTGATAGACCAGATAGCAGCACAGGAGTGTAAGGAAAAGCACACCAGAGGTGTACTAGATGGCCAGGAGGGTGTTACTACTCTGTAGGATAGCTATACTGCTCGTCATGCCCACCTCCAGTGGTATACTGAGCTGCGGCCGTAATCGGAGGCGACGGCCCGGCGCTAGGGATGGGAAACTTCTTCCCTATATGGAAGGAGGGGGGGGGGGGGGGGGTCAGCCGAGGGTCGAAAAAAACTTTTCGACCCTATGTACTTATTTCGAATCCCGAGTTCCCCTTGGTGACTCAGGCTCTGTTCGCGAGCGGACGAGACTGCTTAGATTCTGTCTTTCAAATTGCCAACCGTTTCACATTCTACAGCTCGCAGTTGTTGCGCAGCGTTGCCGCACCGGAAATCGAGGGTGTAGTGGGGGTAGTCACATCGTACGGGGATGAATGCAGTGTCAATTTTAAAGGCTGAGCAGACTCTGCATTGGTTGATGACCGAGGAAAGAGAGTAAATAGGAAGGGGATACTTAAGCATGGAATCAAAGACATACAAACGACTCATCAGGAAAATGTCTACGGGCCGTAGTTGCCTGGTTAATTACGTAGATCAATATAGCTGCCATAGCTGCCATAGCTTGGCAGGGCATTATATAGGACCCTGTAGGCAACATAGTTCCCTGCCCCAACTATGTTGTACTATATTGTTCTGCACGAGAACTATGAAGAACTACATTGTTCTGCGCAAGAACTATGAAGGGCTACATTTTCCGCAGTCACAATACCAGTCTACATAAGTATATTGACAAAATTATCACCAACCAGTAATTTCCGTGTTCCTCATATATGTACTTCTTTAAATAGTATTAAAGCAGAGGTTCTTCACATGCAGGAAGACAGGATGAGTTGCACATTTTAGAGGGGCATCGCACGGTGCACATTCAGAATATTTGCGACAGGGAGCTAAAGGTAAATTGAGGCTGTATTCTCAGTGGAGGCGTGCGGGCAGGTTGGGCTTCGAGATTTGAGGATACAGTCACCGGCGGCAACGCAAGCTGTGGGTGCGAGAAAGAGAAATTACCGCAAGTCATTCAACCTCCATCAATGGCGTGATTGATGGATCACGGGATGGTTGGTTGATGCCACGTCGCATCCCTGTCTCTTTCCCCCATCTTCACTTTCCCCTAGTCTGTTGGTTACCACGTCGATCTACCCGTTACCTTGCGTTATTACATAAGCTTCCTTTTTGAGAAACCACGTGCATTCACGACAACGCGATGCGGCCTAATTACACGACGCGTAGCTCGCGCTCTGAGGTCCGCAAGTTGGATTATAACGCGCCAAATGACTAAGTTATATTATAGAGCGCATTTTCGAATCTCTATTCATAAAAGCAGTGACCGCGGCTTTGTGTCTGGCGGTGCGAGGATCATTGACAGACATATCTCTGCAGTAAAACAAGGTGTCGAGGAATTGCCCCAGAGACCGGAAGTCCTTCGTTATGAGGTGAATAATTGTGTCTGCCTTCTCCCATATGTCTTTTTTCGGTGCGCGCTGCCTTGGCTGGCTAGGAGTCGGCGGTGGACCAGGTGTAAGCGGAGGTGGCTGAAACACCGTGCTGGGCCGTCTGCGAGGGGTAGGAGTGCCATAGAATAGCTGGATATCGAGAGGATGTGAATCCATCGACAGCGGCAGTGAATGCGAGGCTCAGACGGGTGAATGACGCGTCGAAACGCGTGGATCTGTGCAAGGCTTAATGAGTTGTTTGGTCGTGCATCTCGCATCAGATCACATCATTTTTGATAGCGCAAGGTACCGAGTAACAAGCGCGGTAACCAACAGACTATATATCAACGAGGTACGAGTTAAGGTAATATATAGCGTCTGTCTAGAGAGACTAACTTTCCCCCACCATCGCCATGCTCGCTCTCGCCATTCCTTGGGCTCCGCCGGTGCCATGCCACATGCAACCATTAAGACTCTCTGTGTTCTCCGCCTCTGACCATGCAAGATACCACTCCAAGACCACAATCGCCACGCAAAATTCTTGTGTCAAGTCCGAAGTCCCTGCCTCATATCTCCTGGCCGAGCTCGAGCCCCTTGTGTCATGCCTGTCTGTTTTGTATCTCTCCTTCAAGCTTCTCAACTCCCTCTGTTGCGCTGTCCATGGATGAAAGAGGAAGTGTGCTGCCTCGACGTTGACATTGACTTTGCGATTCGCGATTTGTGTCGTCACCGAAGAAAGAGTCGGATGCTGATTGTGTTTTATTTATTGCACAGATATCATACTTTGCGGGCTTTGGTGTGTTTATTTTTTCTTCTTGCACACCTATTTGGAGGCTGATATGTTGTGGTGTAGGGCCGGCATTCCTGACGTCTACGCGGCGGGACTTGTGTACGTACTATCTCCTTCATCTTCTTCTACTTCCATTATTCCTCATTCATTGTCGGTATTACCAGTTCGGCACCAACATCCCGGGCAACGGCTCCAACTACGCCGACACACACTTCGAGATCCCCACTATACGGACGTACACCATCGACGCCGGCGTGGCGGCCAGTGCGAGCGCGAGCGCGGCGCCGCAGACGACGGGGTCGGCGAGCGGGAGCGCCACTGCGGACGGGGTGAATCAGACACAGGTGACGACAACGGGTGGGGCGGGGCGCACCAACCAACCATTTATCCCTTGTTCGTATATGTTCGTGTATGTAATGTAGCGTCAATATAATTTGTTTCCAACAATATTTGTGAGCATGAATAGCTCGACAACTAATCTGGGTGCGCAATATTCGAACCATGAAGCCTACATTGCACTACATAGGCTATCTGGCTACAGAACTATGAAACTATGTAGTGCTACAGAGCTGTCGCATGGTGCTACAGCGAGCTATATAATAGGGGGTTGTCGACAGGACTACGGTGACTACCTGAGCTACATAGGACTATGTATTCATCAGGATTTTTCCTGATGGAAAGCCATCCATTTCGTTAAAGATGCGGGTGACGAGGTGCTTGGCTTGTAGAAAGGGTCCGGCCCGAAAAGTAAACCTAACGCGATAAAGGCTGGTTGATCCGAGACAATCAAAACGTCGGATGTTTATCAAAACGTCGGGTGCGTTTACAGCTTTCCAACACAGCATTGCCTCGCTATGGGGAATCTGACCTCTTCTTGACCACTCATGGACCCCTCGATGGACATCTCCCAAACTTTGAAGGAACCCATGTCCGACACCGATAGGTATGAGGCCGTCCAATATCCTCATCAGTTGCTCACAGAAATGATCAAAGGCTCATCAGCGCGCTGAGAGAGGGGCTGGAAGAACTGGGGAAGAAGAACGAGGAACATGTAGATAAGTGAGCCGTATCATCTCGTCGAGTACACGGATAGTAATCTGGGAAAGATTCCGGGAGGCCATCGACGCACTTAGGAACAAGCCAGCGCTCACGGACAACAAAACCACCTTTTGGACGGCATACAAGACACTCTCTGACGAACAGGATAAAGAATTCCAGCAGAAATATAGCACGGACCTTGATACCTCGTTGATTTTTGTGCGTAATTGTTTACTTCAATGTATCTTGCCATTCTGACCTGAGTGCTGAAGGCTGGTCTCTTCTCGGCTGTCAGTTCAGCCTTTATCATTCAGATCCAACCGGAACTCCAAAAAGGTCCCAATGACCCTCAGCCCCAGGCCCTTGTTCTCATTGCTCAAAGTTTCCTGTACATCAGCCTGTTTTCTACGCTCTTGGTTGCATTGCTTGCAGTCCTGGGAAAGCAGTGGATTGTGCATTACATGGCTGCAGGGAGTAGAGGAACTCTGGAGGAGCGTGGAGTCGAACGCCAGCGCAAAAGTGATGGCATGGTCAAATGGAAATTTGACATGCTCATGCAGATGTTTCCTCTTCTCCTTCAGCTCGCCTTGCTGCTGTTTTCCGCTGCTCTGTCCCTGTATTTGTGGACAGTTCAGCACTCAATTGCTGTCATCGTCTTCACCTTCACATCACTAGGAATCATCGCTTATTTCCTCCTCCTAATATCTGCCGTATGGTATCCCAATTCGCCGTTCCAAACCCCATTGGCCGGTGTTCTATTGGCCTTGATGGATCTGGGGAAAGGCCTACCTCACAGGTTGAGCACGCTAACACGGCACGCCGGTGAACGACTACAGCACCAGCTGGTTTCCACATGGAAGCTCATTCACCCGAATTCACATTTATTCTTGTTGCCAATCCATCGCGGCCAGAAAGAGATCTTTCATGATCGAAGTCAACTAGCCAAATCACGAGCACTGTTGAACGAAGAACCATTCCCAGACTCTTCACCTGCGATTCCCGCCATCTTGTGGGTTTTGGACACATCCACCAACCCTGACCTCATTTCCGCTACGGCCGCCATGGCTGTTGACTTGCAATGGCCCCTCGGCCTTAACCTCGCATTACCATTGCAAAGGTTGAAGGATAATTTTATGGCATGTTTCAACTTTGATCGTGGCAGAATGACAATTCGAGATGGAATGGTCAAACACGCGATCAACTGTGGTCAAGCATATTGCGTTTTGAACATTAATTCCCGAGATGGTGACTTTGACTATCAATTTCGGTGCCATCTTGGTGACTTCTCATTTTCACCTACCGATTCCACCGATCATTCACTTGCCGAGCTATGCACTGTAATCAATGCCATGAAATGCTCTGCCAAGTGTTTTCGTGGAGGACATATCTCTGGCTGGACACTCCGTGTCATGCCGCATCGACTTCTTTATTCCTGGTTTCTCCAATCGGAGTTAATAGAACTCCTCAAACACTTCTCAGAGCGAGCAAGCTTAACTGCCCAGAATTTTGCCGACTACTTGCTCTGCATGAATGTCTTTCTTGGGTTGGAGCCACACCAACGTGACATGGCTCGGCTGGTTCCTTCAACCCCTGACTCTTCATTTAGAGATCTTGATCTGCTATTCATCACTGTGGTCATAAATCTTGGCTCATGCGTGACAGTAACAGACAGCATAGAGCCAGAAATCATTGCCGAAGTCGTTCATTTGACTGTACAGCTCGCAAGCATGGTGGGATATAAACCATCCAGTCAGGCCAAGACACAGCTCTACACTCTGATCTACAACTTCTGTGTAATGTTTCCAGATCCCTCTTCCCATGCGTGGACCACTACAATCGGCTCAGCCTTGACCTTGGCAGAAGGGGGAGATGCACAGCTTGCCGACGTACTATTGATTTACAAGGTGCTAGAATGTTTCAACAACTCCGGAATTGATGGACACCGCTGGGGTTCTGATACATCGAGGGTAATTGGCCAGCTTTTGCTAGCTCTCGCCCTGTCTTCGGCACACCCAAACCCACCTGATACTGTACTTCGAGTGGTTTTGGAAGCCCTTTCACAGCTCAATGCCGCCTATCCAGCATTCTGCTTTCTGTACCATTGCGAAACTTGGTTGCTGGACCGCAGGCACCGAGTCATGATGCAAAAATACTCTGGATGGACCATTATGGGTGAAACCACTTTGCGGGATACTGCTCAGATGGCAAAAGAATATATTGAAATGGGCGACAAACTATCAAAGCTCCCAGACTGGGAACCACTTATTCGTGATGATCCCTGTGGCTGGATAAATGTCTACTTTCAAATGGACCCTTCACACCGGCCAAAGCGGCAACGAGATCAGTTTCAGGCTGTTATGGACCGTCTATGGACGCCATTGGGATCAACGCTTTCTAAAGACGATGATGAGGCTACATTGATCCGAGTCTTCAGAACCCTGCTCAATCTCTGGGAAAGATTCAACTTCTCTAAAGCAAAGGTGGAGGATTTTTTCCGATTGGCGAGGTGCACTGCATCAACGGCCCTGCGGGGGCATTATGTGCACTCACAGTACTCTTTCTCTGGCTTCAATCAACCACCTGCTAAGGTGTTTGAAAAACAAATCTCCGCTCGTTTCAAGCTGGTTCATTTTAGACTCCTCGGAAAAGTTCTTGTCATGGCTGCAGGTAGTGCACGGAGGACAATCACGGGATCTTCCTCAGAAACAGCTGGATTAGACTCGGATAATATTCCGGAGGGTGGACGGCTGGATTTGGAAGGTGCCGCTATAATCCTTGAAGAGATGGGAAATACACTCGGAGGAAAGGAAAGAGAGCAGCATGACACTGAAGATGAAGGAAAATATTGGGGGGACTTGAGGAGACACTTCCTAGAAGAAATCCATGCTTTGGAAACTCGGACAGGGTTCAAATATTCAATAAGTTGTGGAGAAGATCATCATTAGATGTTAATACAGTGTGCTGACTTTCCTGTTGCCTTGCTTTGGGAGATCTTGGAATCCGGATGGGTTCTTGTCCTCTCCTTCATAGAAAATCTCATGTTTTGCTTTTCACAACATCTTATTTAGTCAATCCAGGTGCCAATGCTGGTGGCATGCTTCAAGTATCTTCAAACCTGACTCAAATTAACAGGTAAAAAAAACCTGTGACATTTCCCATCCCACCATTTTATAAAAACACTCCAAAAAGCTTCCTCTTGATCAGGTGCAGGTCTTCAGGTAATGGTTGCAGTCCCAGATTCAGAACACTCAGCTACACAGAGTGTATGGTAAATTACCTGATTCGGTCAAGGCGCTAGGCCCTCGTCACGTCGCAGATAAATACATAAGTTTATTGCTGAGGTTGAGAAATAGGATGTGGGGAGGCGGCAGAAGAAGGTGGGGAATTTAAATACACATCCATCGATAATGGAGAACATAGGTTGTACTCAGGTAATTGTGATTGTAAGTGGTCATCATGAGTGAGTAAAAAAAACCAGGATGCACTTCTTCCGATGTGGATGGGGGACTCAACCAGCTACTCTGGACCCCCTGCTCTGACTCAAGCCCTGAACCTCGCATGACCTTGGCTTTCTGGAATGATATTTCGTACATCGACCTCCGGCTCCCTCGTTTTGCACTTCCAGGTTGATTGCATCCCTTCCGTGACCACTGGTGCGGGAGGGGAGGATGCTGGGGGTGCAGGTAACGATGGCAGATCATATGTACTGCCGAAATTGAACGCCTGAGGGTCAAAGTTTGGAAAGATATCTTCCATGTTGAAGTCGTCTAGTCCAGCGGCGCTCTCAATAGGATTGACCAAAACATCACTAGGAAAATCAACCGGGCCAGCATTGAGGTTTGGGGGATACTCCATGGGGACACCGAAGGAATCTAGCGAGGAATTTAGGGGTGATTCAGTCTCATGAAAGGAAGACCTGCCATTAATTAGGATTAACGGAGTGATAGTGCCATTGAACACAAATTCCTGGGGCACAAAGGTACCAGAATCTCAGAAGTAGAATAAGCTGACTGTATGAAATTGGTAATGTCAAGAGAAATCACTTACCAGGTTCATATATCGGGCCCGCATATTCAAGTTCATTCACGGGCTCCTCGTACTCTGCAGCGGGAACAGGATCTGTAATGAACTTAGTGGCCATAAGAAAAGGGTCAAAGAAAACTATTTATTGCCTTCATATCTTGCGCCCGCATATTCGAATTGATGTTCGGGCTCCTTGGCCTCCATCTGCACCGTTGTACCGAAGTCTGTAATCAAATCAATGCCATTGAAGAGGACAGTAAAAAGCAGTGAGACACACCCAAATCATCCACCACTCCTTCATCCATTGTGTCTCGTGTGACATCTTGAGTTCAGGGAGCCAGAGGTTCAATATCCCCCATCGGGCGCTTGGTAGGGTGTCTACCATTGATACAAGTTCCTGCCAAGGGGCCACTGAGTAGTTTGTTGATTTGCCTATCAAGTTCAGTGCAACGAAGCACCCATTCACAACGTCCGGATTTCTCTTGCTCAATTTCTGTGCATACTTCATTGAGTGCAACACTTGTCAATCACGCTCAGCCTTGAAGCGCAACAGCCGGTATCACGATCGTCAGCTGCCTGATGGCGCATCACGGAGCTTGAATCAATGAATGGTATCATCACGCGCTGATGGACATATTGATTGTTGAGATCTTCAGTCCCACTAATGATTGCGAGTCCCACTAATGATGGGGACTGAGTCCCACTAATGATGGCTTTGCTGAGCACTAAGCCGACTTCCACTCCCATAAATCTTGTTGTTACTCACATGTTGGAGTAGATCAGTCTCGACCGATAAGATACACATGTCATTATGTAACCCCATCAATTTCTCTTGTCTTCATACCGCCGTCTGGTGTCTACCCCACCCTCCGGTGTACAACTTCTAACAGGTTATGGGCCTAAGCTCCACTGCCTAACGAGTCATTACTGGTCCGCTTTTTCATTGTACACTGTCACAATCAGCATCCCTACTCTGTGTGACATGCCACTCGCCTCTTCGTCTTTGTCTCAACACATTTTTCGACCCGTAATTCGACTTGGACACCATGCCCAAACACAACTGAAATCTCAAAATGCAGCCTCAAAAACTATTGGGGCTGGAAGGGCGAGGCCGAAGCCTTCATGCTGGCCGAAGACCTCATGGATACCGTTGACCCCAACATCCCAGTTCCCACTGGCATCGTCCAATTTCGTCAATGGACCGCGAAGAACAGCAAGGCCTATGGCCTCCTCGGAGCTGAGGGGGGGGGGGGGTGACAAATGAAACAAGGACGGAAAGTTGGTGGAAGATTATACATTCGCTGGTTATATTGCTTCCCTAGGGCCCACCACTTCAAAGACCGCTGGACCAGATTCTCCCCCAATTTTGCGGCTGCAGATGGTCGTAATATAATAGATGATTCACAGTATTCAGTCCTTTCGGAACCGACCAACGCCGTTTTGAACGACCCCTTTTGCTCGTGGATGGCGAGCTTACTTTATTCATTCCTCTATCTTTAGTGCCAGTGACTCTGCGAAGGCATAGGATGGGGACCGAGGGTTGAGGAAGAAGTCAGCGCAAAGGCCAAATTTGCGAACTTGACCAGCCAGGTGAGAGCATCTCGAGCATATAGATGCTGAGCCAATCATGGGCTTCGCCGTCATGCCATTTGGTTTCATCCAGCAGACTCATCCTATTTTCGATTCATCAATTGTCTTGACTCCACACTATACGTCCTACTCTCTATTCTCTGTAATATCCTTGCAATAATTCAGATCGGTAGCGGCGGCAAGCACTGGTCCCCTACTCTCTTTTTGTGGTCATTTTAATTTTCTCAAGTCCATAATCTTATATTAATGTTGTTACAAATGTGCATTATTGATAGGCAGAGGCATTCTTGCATCAACGACAGTCTTGTATCTTTCGAGATGTAGCCAATGCAGTAAACCTTATATCGGATTTTTTGCTTGGTGCTGGCCCACACATCACACTGTTACCATCTGCCGTAACACTTGGCGGGCTCTGCAGAGGCATCACAGCAATGGCCCGAGTGATGACTCCATCTGAGCATAACATTTTCACAGTTGCAGATATTCCCTGTTGAAGGTTACGTGAAAAGTTGGGTGAATGGTGGAGAAGGTAATCAGAGGTTTTAGGATTCACAGTGGAAAATGATATTGAGGTCATGAATCTCATTGGGGTGGATAATGATTCCGAGTTGAGTTTATCATTATCTTTGGCAGGTGTATTCACTCATGTATCTCAGCGCTTGGAAATTTCAGAATAACATGTCACATTCCATGATTCAGCCTGGAAATCTCATTGAGATTATTGTTTCTTTTTGCATTGCACCTTTTGCCAAAGGTGTTAAAAAGGTACAATGCCATCTTCACTGAGTGCTCAAAATTAGCAGTGAAGCTACTTTGGTGTGTTCACATTTTATATGTTGAAACACATGTTCAATACTAGTAGAGTCTTCGTTGTGCTGATGAAGAAGCTGCAGCTGTTCATAGCTCTGAAGGCCGGAGCAGTTATCAGCCGCTTGGAAAGCGATCACTCCCTGCACCGTTCGCTCACATAACTCGGTCATGCATGGATGTTGACAAGCTTAGCAGTGATGTGCAGAACCTTCTCGGAAATAAAAACTATGTGTAGCATTGCACTGGATAACAGATATGAAGAGCTTTGATTCTTCAAATGATTTGGAATTTTTGTGTGTGGCTTTGGACTTTTTGTGTGTGAGGATTATCCAATATGGGGAACTTTTGCAATGTCGAGGAGGAAGGTATGCATGAGTACTGCTTTCACTGAAAAAACCAATGGCAAAAGTGCCAGCCATTTTTGAGATCCACAGGCGACAATTCAGGGGCACAATTTAAATTCAGAATTAATTCAGACTTTTCATGTGTGAGGATTATCCAATATGGGGAACTTTTGCAATGTCGAGGAGGAAGGTACGCATGAGTACTGCTTTCTCTGAGAAAACCGATGGCAAAAGTGCCAACCGTTTTTGAGATCCATAGGCGACAATTTGGCGGCACAATTTAAATTCAGAATTAATTCAGACTTTTTGTGTGTCTGTATAGTCTCTGGGAAGACCAGAGGCTGCTCATTCTTCATGATACTAGTTTGGGGCAGGTGCATTGAGATGAGGGTAAAAGTGAAAGAGTTGTAGACACTGTGGAGCAAAAGTGGAGTCTTTTAGAAGCTGATGTCATTCATTACAATATTTGTCACGTGCCAGCGGCAGCGGCTGGTCTTTTAAGTTGGTGTCATCTGCATTACAATATTTGTCATGATATCAGCATGTGAGTGATCTCGGAAAAACCTCGCTTGTATTGCTGGCAGACAGATTAGCATTTCAGCCCCACAGAACCCTTCTCTGTTCCAGAGTAGGGGAAGGACCATGATCTCACAAATCACAATCCAGATTGGGAATCACAGTCTGGATCACAGTTAGTCTCCCCTAGGCAGACACTTCAACAAAATTTGAGCTCGTACCTCACTTGTTGAAGTCTGCTGTTTACCGCGGGGGTTGGATCACAGTAAAAGCTTATTATGTAATTTTAGGTAATCAGATTCTGATTTTCATCCAGCTGCCTGGGAAATACCGATTTTGATGAGATTTTTGGGGGATGGTATCTTCTGCTGTGGTTGGAACATTGTACCACTTCAGAATTTTCAAATATGAGGTCTGATGCACTCACTAGAACAAGCTGTTTTGGCTTGTGAGTGCTACGTCAGATACTTTATTAGCTCATCTTAAGTTCCAGGCGGTCCAGACCACCAGAGGACTTGAGTGATAGAGAACTCAAGTGATTGCAACAAGGATTATATCAAACACAAAAACAAAATCCACCTACGAGATTTGAACAACTGACCTTCTGACTTACAGAAGAAGAAAATAGGAGGAGTTAACCACTACACCAGGAAGACCATACTTAAAGCCCTCAATCAGACTGTGATTACATTTCTTCCATGTCCTCTTTCTACCATGGTAAGTACTGCATATGTGTTGACTCACCTGTCATTTCCAGTCATCTTTCATCATGTTTTTTATATAGATTAATTTATTGAAACAGATCAATCTCTAAATCATCTATGGATAGTGGTTTGGCCACAGGACATGAAGAGGGAGAATCACTGCGTTCAAGCCGGTTCTAGAACGGCCAAATTCTAGGCGCGCCGAGCCGATGGCTATGCGCGCCTATCTCCGTGGAGGCGTCTAGACTTGGCTCGACTCGGCTAATTCTGGTTGCCTAGACACACCGGAGTTGAGGCCCGCTTAGGTCCGCAACGATGAACTAGACTCCGGCTGTCGAGGTGGCTAAGTCTGCCTCGACATCACCTTGGCTAGCTTGTCCCCGGGGTGACAGTATATGAAGATCATACACACTTCACCTTTCGCGCTCTATTTTGCATGTATCTTGGACTAAAATGAGCCAGGAATTCAATGCTTAGGTCGATCTATCTATATTTTTAACAGGGCTGATGCACCGCCTCGCCTCGGCAAAGTCTAGGCACGTGTCTAGGCGCCTAGACACGGCTAGTCCGGATCAGTGGCTATGCCCTGGCGAGGCGTCTCGACATAGCGGAATTCTACAGGGGGCTTGAACGCAGTGAATAAAGAAAGTGGAGAAGGTTTAAGCTATTATGAGGCTAATATTGTATCGGTGTGTTTGAGATACTATGTCCTTCTTAGTGTAGTGGTTAACACCTTCACCTTCTGCTGGTAAAAAGTGAGGAGGTCTGGTGTTCAAATCCTGTTGGTGGATTTGTTTTTGGTGTTTGGACAGGACTTAAGTGCTTGGGGACTTAAGTGTTGCAGGACTTAAGTGGTATGGGACTTAAGTTCCAGCGGGTGTGGTCCTCACATGTACAGGCTCATTGCATGCAAGGCAGAACTTAAGTTCAGCAGGACTTAAGTCCTGCTGTGGTTCAGACCGGCATTAACTTAAGTTGAGCTCCTTCAATTTCATGCTACGTGATTGATGGATCAAACTTTGGCCGAGATGCAAAATCAGTTAAGACTTGCCTGAAAAATCAGAGAAAGATAAGAGTGTCTATATGGCAGGCATACTGTGTCAAAAGTATTTGGACAACTTGCACATTTTCTGGTGAAAAATCAGGTACAACTTACATATTACCGGAGCTCACTTTTTTTTATGTGCAATTTTGATGAAGACAACTCCGACTTTGTTGGTCACATGTTCAACTTGGCGCAACTTTCATAGACACTACTTCAACTTTCTCGTGATACATCTTCGCCCTGTGACAACTTGATTCTGGCTGCAACACAACTCTATGGATATACAACTTTGTGCGGATCAACTTGGAAAGGGCTACAACTGTGATACACCTGAGTTACAACTTTGGGGTGTAGAAAGACAACTATGTGCGGAGCTGTCGCAACTTTAACCAGTCAACAACTTCGTCAGACACAACTTTCTGAAGCACAAACACAACTTACTTTTACCTGCCGACAACTACAACTTGATGGGACACAGCTTCAAGTATCTGAAAGGACAACTTTCTGTCCAAGAATTACAACTTTTGTCAAGACACAACTTTCCAAACTGCACCTTTCATCAGCAGATGGACAACTGAGATTTAAACTCCGCCATCCATCAGTAGCATGATCTTGTTCAAAGTTGCTTATCATGCAGTCTTGTCCATTTCAAAAGCTCATTGGAAGGCCCATTTCTGGACTGATTACAGTCCACAATGATTCTTAAGCAACAGGCATGCATATTGAAGGATTTTAGTTTTGGGTGCGCTCAAATGAAGCCCATTCCACACCACAGCCGGCATGCTCTGTATGAATCAAGTAGCTCTGCATCAAGAGGATTGGTTCTGAATGTGGAGGGTTCGAAAAGACCTTGGCTTCTATGAGTAAGAGCGATAGACCTGATTTTGTCGATGAGTCTAATAACACCGCAAGAATATTGACTATTTCTAGCTCCTAAGGAGGGGATCTGTGGATATCCTTCAAATTTACTATCCTATAACTTCGCGTCGCATGCGCCAGACGGAGGAAACGTGGGTTAGGAGCAGGGTTTCGGTCCTGGAATTATCCACCGAGGCCGAGGACTGCTGGTATTACAATTATCAGTGATCGGAATGATGGGTGTTGACTGAAAGGGTGCAATTTAGTTATGTTCTATATAAATGTACGGCAATTTTCACTACAGACCCTGGTCACTCAGATGCCATCCCTGTCTGATTCTGTATGCCAAACATTGATATCTCACCTCAACATCTCTTCTCACACGCTGTGCAATACTGTGTTCTGCGCTGATTACGAGTTCGCTGATATCCGGAAGGAAAAGATGGCGGTACTGAAGAGCCCTAGATCCCTCGCTACATTGGGAACGCCGGCGCGGCCAGTAGAGTTCTTGGTGTTCGGGGAGGTCTCCAGTTGGGTGAGTTACCAATGTTATTCTCGGCTGCCTGAAATCACATTGTATCAGTATACAGGGGAGGTTGTACTTCGGAAGCCTGACTTCAGCCGCCGTACGGTGTGCGCTCGTGAATTGAAGGTGAAATGGGAACAGCAGATGATGGCGTTGGCATTGGTGTTGCGGTGTGTCTCCAATTCTGCAGAGTGGAACACATATGGTAATTGGTTATAAGCATGCGAAATGATGGTACATGGCTTAACATTGTCCTAGGCCCGGACACCGTACATCTCACCGCTTCAGTGGACTTAGATGCACGTATGGGCGTGGTCTGTGCCAACGCTTTGATGACGACATCCAAGTCGGAGGATGGAGAGTATATTTTGGAACTGTTTGCCACAGATGTAGAGTCTGTGTCGATATGCTTTTAGACTCGTAAGCGCACCTGATGTTTGGTACCAATATATTTGCATCATTATCACGGTCCACGCCAACTGATTTTTATGGTTTGATCCCGGCAACCGGTCGCTATTTCCGGTTCCTGCTCTGCCAACATGCTGTGCGGCAGATGCCGATCATGGTTGCTACGTTTGCCGAATCCGTATGATCGGTGGTGAGTGGAGATGCATGTTGGGACCGGTGCATTTTTGTTAGACATTTGCACGATGGAAGCGAACTTTATTACAGTTACATGCGTTAGCATTGCGCGGCAGCGGCAACGTCTCCATCTTCTCCGATCGAAGTCTTCTACAAATACGTTGTGGAACCAGCTGCTCTTACTCCACCGACGTTGAACAATTCAAACAAAATAAAACCAGGCGGGAAATGGGTACAAGACAACGGAACAACTATCTATAGTCTGCTTCAACAAGTTAATTTCTGGGGTGCACTGGGTGTTCGTTGATCTTACTTTCAGATGCGCCTGGCGCGATCGCTAGCGAGATATCGGTTGTGTTTGTTGAAGGAGTCCGTTGCCTACAGTCTTAATGTATTTTAAATAAGCAGTACATCCCTACCAAAAAAAAAAAAAAGGGAGTAAAGTACGAGTCCCGCCGTGCGAAGCATCGGCCTCACACCAAGTTGAGATAGTCATGTAAACGTGCCGTTTTCTGATCAATTGAACGACAGAGACAGCGCTGATGACCAGGTTGATTTACTTCCACTCGGTTTTCGTCACCGGTCCTCAGTTTCATATCATTAAGCGCCTCGAGCATTACTGCACTGGCCTGTGTACGCTTCCTTGAAAGTGGGAATTCATCTTGGCACTAACCCAGACTGATTTCTCCCAGTTTATCACGATGAAGGAAAACTGTACGAAATTCAGCACTATCCAAACTTGACACTGGCTAGATGGATATTAACAGTTATCTGGCTTGCGGTGGGCATCATATCAGCTGGACGTAAGCGTGTTTTGTGTCATAGCCCTATTCATATTCTAACGTCAAGTATTTTCGAACTCCCTATTGGCTAGGTAAGTTCGGCTGCAGTGTCTAGTACAACTACGTGTTAATGTGGGCGTCCAGTCTTAACTCCAGGGCAACTCTCCGCGCAATGGACCGGGGCACCGTAACCCTGCCGTCCTTGACCCCTACGGTGAACGGCGGTGCATCCGATTTTCGATGTCAGCAGAAAACAGATCCAACCGTGCACTGGAACCAACATCGACATACGGATGACCAAAGTGACAGAGATTGCGTATGACGCTGAGCCGCATCATGGATTATGCGACGATGAGGCTCCAAAGGCCGTCTAATACATATGTCAAATCAAGCGATGGGTGAATTCCGATGGATTTTTCGATCGCGCCTCACAGCGACAAACGACACGAGAACTCTTTAGCCAAACTTCAGCTGTTTTATAGTAGTGTGTAGATACCATCTCAATTTATATTGGTGGCTGAGTGCAGCATGCTCATCTCAACTCTTTCGTTTGTGTGTTCGTATCTCCGGGAGAGCTTCGAAAAAAAAACCAAGAAAAAGAAGTTTAAGGAACTTCAGTCAACTTCGGTCAAGCTTGAATCTGGCATGCCGGTGGCCACTCAAACATTTCGCATTCAGAATTACTGAGCCACTATGGAGATCATAGCATCTGACTGGAATATTGAATCTTTATCTCTTTATTTTGCAGCTTGCCCAGTTTCCAAAACCAACCACACCTATCGGCAGAGCCCGCGGCGATCACAGGACTCAAAATTCGCACGCCCCTATCTTTCAAACCCGCCCGATAGTAGATACGCTTCTACGACTGTGTTCAAAGGGTCACCGTCCAAGGACGTGCCTATACTCTGTAAATATCGGGAGATGTCCGGAAAAGAGTTGAACTCCTTTGAATATTTTAAATCCAAGAATGGTATGGAACAGAAAGCTCTGGTTTGACCCTGTTCAATATAAGATCCTGTGGACAGATCTAGATCTCAACAGTGTTAGTCTACAGACAGTCATCTAACAGCTTTTCGCGGTGGCCCGCTACGACGTTTAACTTGAACTCACTCATGTTCTTCATGGTCTCGGGAGGTCTAAGTAGTACGAACATTCTCGTTAGGCTCAACCCGATAGAGACCAGCCGTAAGCGCCTAAATGCTTTACCACATCTCACAGGCCAGCCAGCCAGATTCCGCCGGGACACCGTATTTGTCATTGGTGTCGGCGCAGACGGTGCAACGACGTACATCAAAAAGACGTACGTCGAAGTGCAAGACTTGAATCCTACGACGAGAACACTCCTGAGCATATTGCTTCCCTTTACCAGTCGGTCCATCTCATGTTGAAACACGGAAGTCGAATGATCACTCACTTCCCCTCCAAGATCGAGGAACAAATGCTGGAAAAACGAATGTCGGAAATCGGTTTTGGGAAGAACGGAGAGTTTGTGCAAGGCTGACAGCAGATGGATTCCCAAGTCGAAAGGCTGTACATGTACAATGTGTGGACGGAGTAGTGTTTTCTCGGCTGAATCGGATCTGCGTGTTCATGGCAGCCTATTATCCCACACGCTCCGAGCATTCACCCCATCCACCCACTTCCCCTTGCTCCAATCCTCCCACACCGTAAACACCATGCTCCTGCTCTCTCCCTCCTTCAGCCAAAAGCCATTCTCGGTCCAATACCCCGTCACCGCGTTCGTGCTCACGTCCAGCCACACCCACGCCGCGACGGCCTTCGGCGCGCTGACGGTAAAAGTGTAGGTGCTCCCCGCTGCGCTGTTGCTTGTCGGGACCTTCGGCTTCGTTAAAGCAAGCCCAGGGTCACGCAGCGCCGCCTGCGCTAGCGTCGCGGGGTGAAATACCGCGCTGTGTGTGTACGTAGTGTCACCCGCCTTCGCCGAAACCGAGAGCTGCAGCAACGCATCCTTTGCATCCACCCCGCTCCCCGCCAGCGTGCTGCTGAGGTCCACATAGTGCAGCGCGGTGACGTGAGTTGCATTCACGGCCCCCACGCTTACGCTTGTGTTTCCGGTGGAGAGCGTGCCGACGGTTATCGCGCCCCCCGGTGTAGTTCACCCACGAGTATGAGACGATGCCAGAAACCGGGGCGAAAAGGTCAGAGGTGACCCAGATCTGAAGGTCGGACGTTCCACCCGAAGTGTTGTAGTATGCGTTGACGATGACGGGCGAGAAGATGTCCTTGGCGGCGTAATAGAGGACTTTTTGGCGGTTAGTGGACTCGACGGCGGCCCAGGTCGGTGCAGCCCTGAAAATAATATATGTCAGCATCCGTCTACGCACGAAAGCGAGTGATGATAGAGAAGGATGGGCACCAGTGCTTGCGATGGGCGGCCATTCAGCACTGCTCTATCAGAGCCCGTGCCATCGCTTTGCCCGCTTCGCGAGCGAAGACAAGCCCTACATCGCTCCCCCTTGAGTAGCGCACGATGCCACACCCGCAGGGGATGCGCGTCGACGAAGGGGAGGGCGGATATAGCGGCACTCGGATGCACAAGAGATCTGTCTCGGGTGCGCATCCCGTCGCAGCTCTCCTCGTCTCGCCCTCCATCTCCTTCCGCGCTCACCACCTCCCACTCCGCCCATCCCCCTGCGCGCCTCGTCCCCACAAGCCCATCGCGCCGTGCCACACAAAACTCGACTCACCAAAGATCATTAAACATCCAATACAGCGCGCCCATCTGCCGCTCGCGCATGCCCGAGCCGCGGCGGTAAAACGCAATCTGGTGCGCGATGTCATCCGCTTGCACTACTTGCGTCGACCAGCACCATGCGCTGTGGATCGCAGTCAGCATCGGACGTAGATGGGGGAGATGGGTGGAAAGAGGGTCAGGAGAGAATGATGGAGCGAAGGGAAACGAAGACAGGAAGTGAAGGATGAGATGGAGCGAGAGCGAGGGGAGCCGGGGAGGATGGGATGGGGCAGCGAGAGCGAGAGGTGATGCGAGGTGCGGGAGGGAGAGACGTGAGGATATAGAATGGCGACAAAGTAAACGAAGGAAACAAGGCAGAGATTAGACTCACGTAAAATTCGCTGCCCCATCCTTCTTCCCTGGCACCGGAAGATACATTTCCACTGCGGCTGTCATCTCCGCGATTCCCGCGAGACTCAGCGCGTCCGCGTCGCCCGTCGCGCTGAAGGGCGTGTGCCGGTTGTGGTTGATGACCTGCACAGTACAGAAGATAGTGTTAGTTCCCATCGTGAGAGAGAGCGGAGAGAGAAACTGAAGCGGAAGAGAGACAGAAAGGAAATGGTGAGAAGACGCACCGTCTCGCTCGGGTAGTACAGGTCCTCAGGCGGCGCGGCGGTGGCCCAGGTGAGACTCGAGGGCATGCTGTGGAAACCGAACTCGTCGGCGAAGCGGCCTGTGTACAAAGACAGTCAGTACACGTGCGAATGTGGTGGAAATTCGAAGGCAATTTAAAGGATGGAGGATGAGAATGGATTATGCAAGGCAGGCCGAAAAGACATGTGCGGTGGAGGGAGTGTGGTGTGATATATGGGAATGATAGAAAGTGGGATGGGGGTGACAGCCCGACGCAAAGATTGGAAGTGGAACCGTCGGGAGGCTAGTGGAAAAGGAGTTGAAAGTAGAGGGGAGTGGGGGGGCTGACGGGGATGATGGAGGGCATAGCTGAAGGGCAGGGGATGGAAGGGGCCGAGGGTGGCTGACGGAGACGATACCAGCTGCGGAGAAGGAAGAGGAAAGAGAGGCTGTAGACACTGAAAGAAGAAGTAGGGCACCAAAAGTGCGCAGAATCGAGAATCGAGGAAGCCAAACACACCTATTGGATAGCTCGTAATGTCAAACAGCGTATTCGCATCGTAGTTGTACGCGTCTGTGTCTGCATACAGCGCGTCCGGCCCACTGGTGTTGAGGTAGCGCGGGACTATGTAGATGGTCTCAAGTCAGTACCGGGAGAGTGCAGTAAACGGAAAAGGAAAAGGCACGCACCTGGGGCATCTCCGAGTCAAAGTCGAGCTTCAGCCATCTGCGCCCGCTCATCGTCAGCTGTCGTCCGTATCCACCGCGAAAAGCAACACGACACGCACCCATGATACGTTGAGCTCGGAATATAGCTCACACTCCTCGAATTCGCATACACACACTTCGGCAGCACCCCCAAGAAAATCTGCTCATACTGCTTCTGAAGCGCCCCCGGCTGGTCCGCCGAGAAGAAAAACGCCAGTATAATCGCCTCTAGCTCGTTCCCGCCCGCCCACAGCGCCAACGACGGGTGGTGGTTCACCCTGCGCGCATTATAGTACGCCTCCGCCTCGTAGTTCTGCAGATAGTGCGTGCCATTAGGGTACTCCGCGTCGCTGAACTGGAACTCGGACCAGAGGAGGATGCCCGTGCGATCCGCGGCGTCGTAGACCCAGTCGGGGAGGTACGCGCCGCTCGCCCAGACGCGGAACATGTTCATGTGGCTCGCCTGCGCGAGGGCGAAGAGCTGCTCGACCTTTGTGGCGTTCACGCGCGGCCAGAGCGGGTCAGGGGGGATGAAGTTCGCGCCCTTGGCGTAGAAGGGCTGGCCGTTGACCTCGAAGTGCCAGTGCGCGCCCGGGGCGACGCCCGCGGCCAGCTCGGTGTCGGAGACGGGGGAGAGGTTTGAGCACGATGGTGCGGAAGCCGACGGACTTGGTGACGGAGGTGATGGGGATGTCGAGGAGGCCTGTGACCCTGACGGTCGCGGTGTACAGCGTCTGCGCGCCCATGCCGTTGGGCCACCACAACTGCACCGCGGCCGGGGAGATACTCGTGCTCCCGGTGATGGTCCCCGCGGACTGGGTGATGCCGCCCAGGGCCTGCGTCAGGATGTGCTTCCCATTCGCGTCCGCGAGGGAGAGTCTCATCCCGATCTGCACCCCGGGGAGGCTGCCGACAAAGTCGAGCGAGGCGTTGAACACCCATGGCATGCCCTGGTCGGGCGGGATGTTGTTCTGCTGGTCCTTGCGGTAGATGTCGATGAGCGCGTTATTGACGTGCACCTGCCCGGGGGTCATCTGGACGGCGAAGATGGGCTGCCACGGCCCTGCGGGACGAGGGAAGGCGCCCAGTCCCAGCCAAAGTCGCTTTGCTCCTTTCGCGCATATGGCTTGCAGCTGAATTCACTGCTCGTCGTGCTGCAGCTGTCGGCAAAGTTGTCGTCGGGGTCGGGGTCGGAACCCGCGCTCAATGCGTGGGTGATGTTCACGGCGGACCCAAAGTTTATAGCGAGTCGGGGAGTGGTGTGGCCGCAGGAACGCAAGATGGAAGATACGTCGAAAATGTACTGTCGGAACATATTATCGGTGTCGCCAACGACTTGGTTGCAGAGAGTGATGTGGGCAAAAGTGTCGAGGCCCTGGAAGACCAGATAAGTCGAGGAGAGGATACCGGCGAGCTGGAGTTCATTCAAGGCATGAGAAGTGTATGTCCAGTTCTGGAGGGGGACCCAAGACTGTTCGGTGTTGTTGAGACCGTACAGAGGATCGCCAATGACATGGGCTTTGTAGAGATCGATGTATTGCTGCGATGGAACCGAGGCTAGAATAGAGATGCTGCCATTCTGGCTGCGAAGAGTCCAGCCAGAGCCGGTGAGGTCTGTTACAAGCTGCGCGCTCCCAGACGCGACGAAAACCGAGAAAGCCAAAGACCACCTCATGGCTGCGAGGAGACTTGGTCAAGAGGACAGGAAATGTAGCGAAGTCTTCTTGAATGTTTCGAGTAGGCCATCGCGAATTTAGCCTCAGCGTGGTGGTGTCCATGATTGAGTCAACCTCAGATGACCGCACAGCTGATCCCTCTTCCGGAATGCCGCTCTGCCGAGTTCCTCGGCCGATTAGTTCCGTCGTTCGAAATTCAATGGAATGTGAAGTTCCTGAGTTACAAGATGTTCACAGAGCAGCATATCGACGAACTGTCCGAATGGTCCTGACTGAGAATCATTCCGAGTTTGAAAATTAAAATGAACCAAAATCATGTGGATTGAACTCGGAGTCCCCCGCGATTCGAACCAAGGTTCAAGAAGCCATAGTACTAGCGTATACGTATGTCTCGAGCTCTAACTTCTGAAACGACACCTGGTTGGATTTCAGGTCTGCCCTGCCTCTTTCCTGCGCCCAACTTACGCCTAAATTTTGAACCACTGTCGATGGGCGTGGTGACCATGCTAGTGGCTTGAGCTCTTGGAACGATATTCGAGTAATTTGCGCCATTGATTCCGGACACTAGAATAATTTCTTGGCCAAAAAATCTCAATGCCCGAAGGCGGCGATCACTCGCAACCTGATGCGGCCATCAACGCTTGATCCTTCGTTGACGTCATCCACAGCGACAAGCCTCCCGCGGCGTCGCAGATTCAGTGTATACCGATTACCGAAGCATATCCGCGCTCACACTCGACTGCCAGCTCCTAGCCCGGAATGCAAGCGCGAGTACTTTGACGGAGTCGAAAACAGTCTTCGTCCACCACAAGATACTACTTACATGCTTGCCCTCCCTCTCCTACTCGCCTGCTATCGCGCCATATCCGAAACTTGTGTTCTGCGACTCAAAAAAGCAACACGAATTCGGCCTCTCACCGCATCGCGACAGGAACAAGCAGACCTCCTCCCGATCTTCCGTTTCGCCGCTCTACACTTCCGCCCTTGCGTAGCGCTTGCTCTTGCTCTGGGGGCGGATGCCTTGAGATCGATTGTCTCTTATCTGGACACCACTTCAGTGCTCGCACCTTGCGAAGACCTTCACGAGTGCTCTCCGTACGTGTGTGACGCCACGTTCCGCGCCGCTGCTTCCCGATCGACGACTTTCTTCTGGCCCTACGGCGGACCCGAGTTTGCTCTGTTCTCGACTCGCTGCCCTGAGACCTGTGGAGGAAGTTTTCGGCGTGGTAAAGCGCGCAACGTTACCATTCCGGACGCGGACGCGGTGTCTTGCGCTGCACAATGAATGCTCGGTGGGCACTACCGCAGGGTTGTGAGTCCACCCTTGCGCCATCCTCACTTTCTCTCCACTCGTAACCAAACGCGCCGCTGACATGTCAGCAGTTGTACGCTCATCCACCGCAAAGCACCACCATCCCTGTTCTATACGTCCTCCCACTCGTACTCCCCAGGTTCTTTAAGCCCTCTTTAGTCCCAAAAAAGTACTTACTCGCCTGTAATATCACCAGTCCCGGGTCCCCGAACTACCTCGACCGCGGGCGGTACGGCGCTTATATGGATGAAACACCTCGGACCTCTGATTGCGCGTCCCCGCTGCTATCTTGATGGGCGGCCTTTGTGGACGTGCCTAAGGTGGGGGTGCTCGTAGGGGAAGTGCAGGACGCCTGCACGAGGACGACTAGCCAGCGCGCGCAAGCGAGAGTCGCTTGCGTGCGCGCGCGCGGTGCGGTGGACTCGTCCGCCCGATGCGTGCTGTCCGTAATCGTGTCCGAATGCTTCACGGCAGGGCACGCCCACCTCGCCGCGCTCGTTCCATCGGGGCTGCGCGTGGATACGTCGTGGGCTCGCGGGCCGCGGGAGATCAAGGGCGATATGAAGACTTGCGGCATTGGCAGAGGTAAAGGGTAGTTAATACGGTGCGTGCCGCTCCTTTCCTACCTCGCTCCTGCTCCAATTTCCGTGCGCACCGCCGGCGCGTCGTTCCCCTCGTGTCTCTCTTCTCTTCCTCTTCCTGGGGTGAGGATGAATATTTACTGATGCGCGCCTATAGGATCCTCTCTCCTGTCCCTCCTGTCTTTTCTCGACCATGCTGCTGGGGTGCGGACGATCAAGGAGACCCAAAAAGTCACTCGAGCAGCGAGCCTTGCCCCTCGCCCATCCCTGCCCCGCCTCGCGGCTCTGGATGCCTTCCACGCCCAAATTCTAGCACCATACATGGTCGGTCGCGTCGCTTTTTGCCTCGGTTCGGGCATGCACCGTGTGGACCCCGGGACGGTAGGGCAGCATGGGCCTGGGCGCCGCGCGCGCGCATACTCCGTGCCGAACGCGATCGAGTCCCGGATGTACCGGATAGGTTCGCGAAGAGTGCGTCGACTCCAAGTACGCCGGCCTCACTTCTCTCGATTTGAGACTAACACCGCTCACAGGACCTCACGATCGGGTTCTGCCCTGTTGATCTGCTCCGGGGACTTGGAATGAATGGGGCTGAGGCGGATCAGGGAGACAAGCGGAAGATATACGTAGATGCGGACCAGATGAGCACGGCGCGCAGCGTATGATTTCGATTCTGACTATAGATGGTGCGCTTCTAGGCAGGGCAGCGACTTAGCAGAATTCCTTATGTTGTACTGTCAGACGCGATTAACAATCTTATTTACGCTCTACTGCACCGAGGATCGCCTCCGCACCCTCCTTGTCATAGAATCTGCACAAGTATTAATGGCTCATCGTCGGCCCGAATAAAGTCCACAGAATCGAAGCTCAGGTCTCCTCAGGTCTCGACAGTTATGATCAAGAAGACTCCGGTGCGAAGCAGACAGGGTGCACGCCACACCGCAACCACCGCACTAACAGAATCCTACAGCAGCTAGCGTCTTGCATCGGAGAGTGGGACCAGTTCCGGGAATAAAATCAATGGCTAGGAAGTCGGGCTTCGAATCAGCTCGCTCGCTTTTTTCTCTACCATCTCAGTGAGGAGCGTCGAACTACTTTAACAAGGAACGATGCGGTCCTCTAGCCGATCTATAAATGCAGCATGAGAAGATTGATTATCTGATTCTCGCACACATGTGCAGGCTGCGTCCACAGCCTTGCTTCCTGACCCACCACAACTGAACCTGCTCTTTCTCGTCATGGTCAATCCCAAAGGCTTATGCTTACTCTCGCTCGGCAAGTGATGCATTGTCACAGTACAACTTGAATGATCTAACGCAATATACCGTACAGACGGCGGGGGCATTCGTGGTTTATCAATGCTTATCATCCTCAAGCATCTCATGTACAGACTCAAGGTTGCAGAAGATCTTCCTGACATTCCCCACCCGTGCGACTACTTTGATCTGATTGGGGGAACCGGTACGGGCGGGTGTGTGCTCTGCTAATAAAATATGTGCACTGCTCATATTTTACCAGATTGATTGCCTTGATGCTAGGCCGCCTCCGAATGAGTGTTGAAGATGCCATAAAAGCATATGGAGAATTATCCAAAGAGGTCTTTTCACATGTCAAGCCCCCAGGCAGTGCTGGGAGGTTCAAGGCTTCCAAGTTAGAGAAGGTTATCAAGCGGATTGCAAGAGAAAAATCGGCCTCACAGGATCCCGAGGAGGGGTTGGAAGACACTCGTGACAAAGCATGCAGAACGTGTGTTTCAAATACTCTGTTGGAAGGAGCTAAAATAAATATTTGACCTAGGTTTGTGTGTGCAACAACTGCGGCAAACATATCTCTCCCTGTTCTACTTCGAACATATAACACCCCTGATCATCCGGCCATGGACTGTACCATCTGGCAGGCAGGCCGAGCCACTAGTGCTGCCCCAACATTCTTCAAACAGATTAAAATTGGACGTCCTGGCATGGAGGAAGCATTTCTAGATGGCGGCATGGGCCACAACAATCCTACAGCTGCTCTGTTATTGGAGGCCAAGATTCTATTTCCTGACAAGCAGATTGCATGTATCATTAGCCTTGGCACTGGACAGCCTCACACCATCAATGTTCCCAAACCATCTCTGCTGAATCGGTTGATCCACTGGATGTCATAAAGGCTATCCAGAAGATGGCTACAGACTGTGAAAAGGAACACCAATCTCTTGCACACCATTTTGATGGAGTTGAAAAACTTTACTTTCGCTTCAATGTTGAACAGGGAATGCAGGATATCCAACTGGATCAATGGGAGAAACTCGGTGATGTAGTGGCAAATACCAGGCAATACATACAGTCTCACCCAGTGGTAAATCAACTTGCAGATGCAGTAAAAAGTCTTTCAGAGAGGGCTGGAAGAGTCTTGGCTGCTGCTCTCAGTGATTATTTGTTTCTTGCTTTTGCTGATTAAATTTAAATTGAAATGCTTTCAGCTGCTGTAGAAGCTCCTCTTGACAATATCAAACAATCCCAGTCTGCTCTGGCTCTTGACAGATGTCCTCCTCCCTCCCGAAATTTCCAGGGAAGGCAGGATATTCTTGCAAAAATGGATGAATACTTTTCAAGGGATATTAGGGAAACACATGTATATGTTCTCCATGGTCTGGGTGGCTCTGGGAAAACACAGATAGCTCTGAAATTTCTTACTATGACCAACAAACCTTCAACTCCTCGGTATGCATTGTTATACAGTGCATCATTTGCAACTGCTAATTGTGATACTCAGGTTCACAAGACAATTTTTCATTGATGCCAGTTCTCTGCAAACTCTTGATACAGCCTTCAAGAATATAGCCATTGTTCACAAGATTGGAAACAGCTTGCAAGATGCTTTATTATGGTTGACCACCCAGATTGAAGAGTGGATGTTGCTGTTTGACAATGCAGATGACCCAAAAATTGACCTCTTTCCTTTTTTCCCGAGATGCACTCATGGAAATATCATCATCACCTCACGGAACCCACGAATGACTATTCATGGACCTACCTCACATTCAAAAGTTGGGGACATGGATGAGGCTGATGCAATAGATCTCCTCCTGCTGAGAGCAGCCAAGGAAAAAACTGTTGAAACAGCTGAGAAAGCAGCAGAAATTGTGAAGGTATGTTATTTGCAAAGCCTTCAATACAAGCACACTGATTTGATATGTTCAGGAACTTCGGGGTTTGCCTCTTGCAATTATCCAAGCAGGTGCTTACATTTTGAAATTTAATTACCTCAATCAGTATCTCTCCCTGTATAAGCGGGATCACACCAGACTACTGAGCGAGCATCCTGGACTTGGACAATCTCATAATGGCCATGAGTTAACTGTATATGCAACTTGGGAAATCAGCTTTAAACAGTTGAGCAAGGTGGCAGCACAGTTTCTACAAATGTGCTCATTGCTCCATCATGATCACATTCCAGATTCAATCTTCCAGGAAGCTGCAATGTGGAAAAACAATAATGAAGCAGATGCTCTGCAGCAAGCTAGAGCCTTCCTTCAGAATTTTTTGTCACCCTCAGACATCTGGAACCCACAATCTTTCATGGATATAATTGCTGAAATTGATGCATATTCTCTTATTGACAAACATGATGGGGACACGCTTTCTCTGCATCCACTAGTTCATACATGGTGTCGAAATACTCTGGCAGATGAGCCCAGACTTCGAGAGTGCATGATGGACATTTAGGAATGTCAGTCAGGTTCACAGATGATAGGCATCAGTTCAGAATTGGGCTGATGCCTCATGTAGATGCCCTGATACAAAACCCAGCCACTGTGAAGCCAGTATTCCGGAATGAATATTTTCGGATATGCTTTGACTCTGGTAGATTCAAAGAGGCAGGCCTTATCATGGACATTCAACTAGAGCAAAATAGGAAGGGCCTTGGTGCAGACCATCCAGAGACACTGCAGGCTATGGCTGGTTTGGCTGCCACATACCGCCAATTGGGAAGATACCAAGAAGCAGAGCCCCTCGAAGGCACTGTCCTGGAAAAACAGAAGACCCTTCTTGGTGCAGATCATCCAGACACACTGTGGGCTATGACCAATTTGGCTGCCACATACCGCCAATTGGGAAGATACCAAGAAGCAGAGCCCCTCGAAGGCACTGTCCTGGAAAAACAGAAGACCCTTCTTGGTGCAGATCATCCAGACACACTGTGGGCTATGGCCAATTTGGCTGCCACATACTGCCAACTGGGAAGATACCAAGAAGCAGAGCCCCTCCAAGGCACTGTCCTGGAAAAACAGAAGACCCTTCTTGGTGCAGATCATCCAGACACACTGGGGGCTATGGGCAATTTGGCTGCCACATACTGCCAACTGGGAAGATACCAAGAAGCAGAGTCCCTCGAAGGCACTGTCCTGGAAAAACGGAAGACCCTTCTTGGTGCAGATCATCCAGACACACTGCGGGCTATGGGCAATTTGGCTGCCACATACTGCCAACTGGGAAGATACCAAGAAGCAGAGCCCCTCGAAGGCACTGTCCTGGAAAAACGGAAGACCCTTCTTGGTGCAGATCATCCAGACACACTGCGGGCTATGGCCAATTTGGCTGCCACATACCACCAACTGGGAAGATACCAAGAAGCAGAGCCCCTCGAAGGCACTGTCCTGGAAAAACAGAAGACCCTTCTTGGTGCAGATCATCCAGACACACTGGGGGCTATGGGCAATTTGGCTGCCACATACTGCCAACTGGGAAGATACCAAGAAGCAGAGCCCCTCGAAGGCACTGTCCTGGAAAAACGGAAGACCCTTCTTGGTGCAGATCATCCAGACACACTGGGGGCTATGGCCAATTTGGCTGCCACATACTGCCAACTGGGAAGATACCAAGAAGCAGAGCCCCTCCAAGGCACTGTCCTGGAAAAACGGAAGACCCTTCTTGGTGCAGATCATCCAGACACACTGGGGGCTATGGGCAATTTGGCTGCCACATACCGCCAACTGGGAAGATACCAAGAAGCAGAGCCCCTCGAAGGCACTGTCCTGGAAAACCGGAAGACCCTTCTTGGTGCAGATCATCCAGACACACTGCGGGCTATGGCCAATTTGGCTGCCACATACTGCCAACTGGGAAGATACCAAGAAGCAGAGCCCCTCGAAGGCACTGTCCTGGAAAAACGGAAGACCCTTCTTGGTGCAGATCATCCAGACACACTGCGGGCTATGGCCAATTTGGCTGCCACATACTGCCAACTGGGAAGATACCAAGAAGCAGAGCCCCTCGAAGGCACTGTCCTGGAAAAACGGAAGACCCTTCTTGGTGCAGATCATCCAGACACACTGGGGGCTATGGGCAATTTGGCTGCCACATACCACCAACTGGGAAGATACCAAGAAGCAGAGCCCCTCGAAGGCACTGTCCTGGAAAAACGGAAGACCCTTCTTGGTGCAGATCATCCAGACACACTGCGGGCTATGGCCAATTTGGCTGCCACATACCGCCAACTGGGAAGATACCAAGAAGCAGAGCCCCTCGAAGGCACTGTCCTGGAAAAACGGAAGACCCTTCTTGGTGCAGATCATCCAGACACACTGGGGGCTATGGGCAATTTGGCTGCCACATACTGCCAACTGGGAAGATACCAAGAAGCAGAGCCCCTCGAAGGCACTGTCCTGGAAAAACGGAAGACCCTTCTTGGTGCAGATCATCCAGACACACTGCAGGCTATGGCCAATTTGGCTGCCACATACTGCCAACTGGGAAGATACCAAGAAGCAGAGCCCCTCGAAGGCACTGTCCTGGAAAAACGGAAGACCCTTCTTGGTGCAGATCATCCAGACACACTGCGGGCTATGGGCAATTTGGCTGCCACATACCACCAACTGGGAAGATACCAAGAAGCAGAGCCCCTCGAAGGCACTGTCCTGGAAAAACAGAAGACCCTTCTTGGTGCAGATCATCCAGACACACTGCGGGCTATGGCCAATTTGGCTGCCACATACCGCCAACTGGGAAGATACCAAGAAGCAGAGCCCCTCAGAGGCACTGTCCTGGAAAAACAGAAGACCCTTCTTGGTGCAGATCATCCAGACACACTGCAGGCTATGGCCAATCTAGCAGCAACATAAAGCAAGCTAGAAAAGTACCGGGAAACATGGAACTCAAAACAGTGTATGAGCAGGTTGTAAGTAACAACAACCCACATTGATGGTTTAGTTATTCAGAATTTGAACAGGATCAAGTTTTGTAAAGTTTGTAATCCAGGAATCTGACTGTCACCTAAGTACCTCAAGTATGGAAAGTATCAAGAGGCTGAGAATGTAAGGAACCATCTTACTATATTTTGTTTACTCTTAGCTACAAGTCATGTGTCTATAGATCCCATGATCATTATCACTTTTTGCACCCTTTATATTATATGATGGTAAGAGAGCCGGCAAGCAGCGGGTCACAAACAGGATGAGTAACAGTTGAAATGAAAGTGAGTGGCCGGCAAGCAGTGGGGCACAAATAAAAAGGACTGGCACTTTGGGCATTTTTTTTGACTCAGTGGTGCCTCAATATCAATGTTCACTCGGTCGATGCTTGTGTGCCGACCAGCTCACATTGATTGTGGGAACTCCAGAGCCGAAGTGGCCGAATGATACCATGTCAGCTTGATTTCAAATTGTGTCATGTTTTGACAGCATTCTTGGACATCTAGTACACAACAGCAAGCTGTTTGTGAACAAGATTAGGACCTGTGCCTTCAACATGGTATCACAACAGATAATTCATGAAATCTATTGTGATACATAATTTAGACAAAAAAATACAACTAATCATCTGTCAATAGGGTCGTTCACAGTTGCCTTTTTTCACGCCCTTTTTCGCCCTTTTTGCCATTCTCTTCGTTTTTTGCCCGGTTTTTTTTTTTCCCTTATTCAATTAGAAGTATAAAAAGGGTAGAACACCGAAAAAAATGGGGTTCTACATGCAATTCTGGGGGAAATGAAAAAAAGGGTGTGAAAAAGGGCTACTGTGAACATTCCAGTCTGGGGTAGGGCTGTTCGCCGTCACCGTATATACGGCCGTACAGACAGCCATATATACGGCACCCGTCACCGTACCGTACAGGGGGTTTCAGGAACACCTGACGGTACGGCAGGTGCCCGGCCGGCATACCGTACAGACCCGTACCGTCAGAGCTGTCTACGGCCGTCTACGGCCGTATCTCCACCGGCAATCACTCTAATTATTCCGCTCGCGACGTCTTGCTTGCTCGTGCCTCTCGTTCTGTTCATCTCCGCGCCCAACCCGACCCAATCACAGAGATTCTTGGACATCGAGCTTGGTCTGCCCCCTCTATGTACAACTAGAATTTTACTTGGGTCTGTTTTACGCGCCGCCTGCTCTTCATTGCCCCTGCGCCGCCTCCTGGTATTCAAAATTTCCTTTTATTCAACCCGCCACACCGACGGGATCGCACATTTTGTTAGACTTTTGCGTGTCAATGTCTTGGCTTTGTTCCACTCCACAAGGTCCCTACCTAATCGTCGTTCCAGCCAAGGAATGCTGTCTTAGCTTAAATATCGCAACATGAATGTAATTTCTTTGTCTCTCAATGCCCGCTCCATTGCGGACGATTTCTGTCCGCGACATCAAAGAGCCTGCAGCTCGTTAAGTACATGATAACTGCTTTATTCAGACACTCACATCTTAGCAGCTCCAAAATCTGGTCGCTATACTCATGGCGTACTTTCAATTTCGTCCCGACATGCCATTGGGAATCACTTTGCGAGGTGGTTTTCTGCAGTGCTACTTCTTGCATTCTTTCCGGTCCTCTTGACATTTGTGGCGCTCTCCTCACCTTTCCGTCCCGTTCTTGATGCGCTCGAACTCAGTCCTCAGCAATATCAGGACATTCCGGGTGCCCTCGCTCTCATTAGCGGATATGTCACCCTTCTCGCGCTTTGTGCTGGTGAGTTATTTCTAAACTATTTGTCCTATGACAATGTTTATTTGCTATTCTCCAGCCAATATGGCCTTCCCCGCATTCTTCAGCCTCTCCCAGTTTTTATTTTGCGAAGATATCCGCTATCATCGCTCCCATTGGTCTCACATCCGTTCGGACCGTTTTCGGCGCCTTGTAGACAACGGAACAATGACAATTTTTGTTCGGGGTGCCCACAGACGCACTGTTCCCATTTGTAAGTTGATTGATGTTGTCGGATATCTGCTATATAGTATTTTCTTTCGCAGTGGTCTCGAAAGATTCAACTATCGATTATGTTCTCGATACGCTGAGAATGCGGGGTCATATTCCAAAAAATTCCCATAGATCCCACTCATTATACATGCCCGGTCGATTCCGCCGCCTCTTCGGGTATCTCACAATGGCAGAACTCAATCTCGGGTCTCTATCTCATCTGGACATTCGCGTGCGTGTCCTTGGTGGTTCTAATACTGGTATTGATTCTTTATTCTGGCGCTACAATTGTCGCTAATACCATCATAGCATCTTCCTCAACCCATATGGCGGATGCCGGACCGTCGTCAGCTACAGACAAAGGTATCGTTGCATCCCCTACACCCCAGCAGACTGTGATGCTCATCTGTGTCTCCAGGTCGACCCCAACGCCACAAAAACCGGCTGATGGCGGAATACCTTGAAGCCGAAAAGGTTGATGAATTTGGGGTCTCCGTTCTACCCACAAAGAAAGTTAAACGTGTTCGCCATCCGCAAACCCAGGACTCCAACAAAAATAAAGGTAAAGGCAAAGCGAAGGCTAAAACCAGGGGATCGGGTGCAGAGGAAACCGGGGACGAAAACGACTCAGACTACCATTCCCCTTCCGCTGACTCTGAATCCTCGAGCGATGATGATGATATTCAGATTATTCCTAATTATGAGGTCGTCCATATTGTTTCGGTTTTAGTATTGTGCTAACGAGAGCGTAGCTTGCGGATAGTCTTCCCAGCAAAACAGTTCCACCTCGGCCGGGAGGCACCACCGGGACCAAGCGGAAGTCACCTCGCGATGCAGAACAACCACCAAAGAAGAAATTGAATTCTGTGCCGGATACCGGTACATCCTCGGCTCCTTCGACTTCTGCGACAACGCCGTCTGCACCCTCTACCTCGAAGACTTCTGCCACCGCAGATACCAAAAATGTAAGTTGAACTGCATGAATTTCCGTGTAATCCAACACATCAGCAGTCTCGCGAAAAGGGAAAGACAAATCCGGCATACCTCTTTTTCGAGGTGGTGGAGCACAATGCTGCCGGAAACCTTGGTGCTGATCACGACACACACTACAAGTGTCTGCACGGTAATCATGATATCTTAACCGTCATGAAGGGGATGAAATTTTCTGTGAACGGTATGTGGTTGCATCCAAGCCTTTGACTCTCTCTCATCTGCTCGACAGGACTCGTTGGTTACTTAAAGACCCATGCTCCTGCGATGCACCGCCTCTACGAAATATTATATGAGCGACACAGGAACGACCGCAGCTCAAAACCTACCGAGGAGGAAGTCGAGATCGCGACAGGTAAACGCGATTTTGATGAGGGTAGCAGAGCGGAGTTACTTGGCGAGGCTGAGGGCGCTTCAGCCGAACACAATCGGCGCCGCCTTTGACCGGCAGAGATCTAAGAATTCGGTATCTATTCGGAGTCAGTTGTAGAACATATATTAATATTTTAACAGGGCCCTTGGAACCAGGACAAGTTTGAACAATTGCTAGCAGAATGGATAGTTTCATGCGATCAGCCCTTCGACGAAGTCGACAAAGAAGAGTTCCGAGAATTACTTCACTATGTTCACCGATCTTCTGACTTGCACATCCCGGAAGGAAAGCCATTCGGGAGCGGATCATGGCCATGGAGAAAGGTTTGAAGAAAAAGCTGAAGACAATGTTCGCCGTGAGTCTGATCTCTCTCGATCTGTCCCCAGTCTAAATTTTGCATCGCTCTACAGGAGCTTAATTCCCATGTTTCAATCTCGCTTGATGCCTGGACCTCGAGCAATGGCTATGCATTCATCGCCATCATTGCTCACTATGTTACAAATGACGGAAAGCTGGGTGAGACTTCCTCTTCATCTGCTTAACCAACCGACTGGAGCATCCCAGAGGAGACCTTAATCGATTTTCGAGAGCTCATTGGTGAGCATTCGGGTGAAAATATGGCTGAGGCGGTCTGGGAGACATTGGAGATTTTTAAGCTATCTGGTCGGGTAAGTCTAAATTCCAGCGCACCGATTCCAGACTTGACCGGGGTTCAGATAATCGCATTCGTCATGGATAATGCGACCAAAAAAAAATGTTTAGCTTCGGCGCATCGTTCGCGCCGTGCGCTCTAGTCCTCAGCGGCGGAAAGCGTGGGAGAGAGAAGTCAAGATGTCTCTCGATGACGACGCCGAGAACAATGTGAAGGAATCTGTCTTGATGCTTATTTTGGATGTAAAAACTCGGTGGTCTTCGACGCACCAGATGCTCCGTGAGTCTGTTTAATGTCTATAGGCATTACACTGATCATTACCTTTAGGCCGTGTGTTGCAATATCGCACCGCTGTGGACAGTTTTGTAACCCGCGACCGTGATTTGCATCCTCTCACGTTGAGTGATGACGATTGGAAAGCAATAGGCCTTGTGGCGAACTGGCTAGAAATCTTTCGCGATGCCACTACCCAGATGTCGACAACTAAAATTCCTATGATCTCTACCACTCACACTGTTTTCCGCGGCCTTCAGCAAAGTATTCGGGACAATATTCGATTACTCCCGGACGACATCGCACCTGAAATCAAGGAAGGTCTTATCAGCGCACACCTGAAACTCAGCGACTACTACACAAAGTTCGATGAGTCTCCATATTATACCTGGGCTGCTCGTGCGTTGTCTTTCAAATTTTATACCTTTCTATGTCCTGACAGTAATGGTGACAGTTCTCGATCCCCGCATTTCATATGAAAGTGTATGCGCAGACTACGAGAATGACAGCGAGCTGTCCGAATATCTTGAAACTGCGAAAGCGGCACTACACCAGCATTATAAGGATAACTACCTACACCTCGCTAATTCTTCCAGTCAGACGAGCACCCCCACCGCCGAGGCAGAAGGCGTCTCCGAGCTCAAAAAGAAGAGCTTTACCGACCGCTACAAGCGCCGCGACCGAGTCAATATTGATGAACTGGTGCAATACTTCCAACTTGTGCCAGAGGATTTCGACACATGCGACCCAATTGAATGGTGGTTTGCGCGGCGCCACCAGTTCCCCTCGCTTCACCGGTTTGCGTTGGACATATTGTCCATTCCCGGTATGTTTCCTCAGTGTCGAACGGCAGGATCTAATTTTGGGACTTGCAGGATCAGCTGTCGCAGTTGAACGCATTTTCTCTGGTGGTCGGGATACAATCAGCCTGCGTCGATCAAGCTTGCAGGCAGACACGATTCGAACCCTCATGTTGGTGAAAAATCGTTTGCGTATGGCTCGTAGAGACATTACCGCACGCCTGGGAGATTGATTATTTATTCCAGTACATTTAAAATGTCAATTACCTTGAAATTGGCCCTGTACCGTAAGATTCGACGGCCGTACAGCCGTAATACGGCCGTAATACGGTACCGTACCGTACCGTACGACCCTGTATACCTCTCCAATACGGTACGGGTTACGGCCGGGAATGTAGCCGTATAGTAGCCGTCGGCATACGGCCGTATACCGTATACGGTACGGCGAACAGCCCTAGTCTGGGGCTCCCCTTTTTGGCTCCCTTTTTGGCTTCCTTTATTTATCTCATGTAGTCCAGGTCCTCCTATTGTTCCTCAAAGGTCCCATACCACCTCAAATGTTCAAAAAGGACTGGGGTGATTTTTGCTTACATTATCTACTAAACACAAAAAAAGGGCACAGAAAAGGGCACAAAAAAGGGTGCAAAAAGGGTGCAAAAGGGCACAAAAAAGCCAACTGTGATGCAACCCTTATAGAGTTGTTCACACCCACCCTTTTTCACACCCTTTTTTTTGCGCCTTTTTTTGCCCTTTTTGCCATTCTCTTCGTTTTTTGCCCAGTTTTTTTCCAGAACACCAAAGAAAACGGGGTCCTACATGCAATTCTGGGGGAAATGGGGGAAAAAAAGGGTGTGAAAAAGGGCACGAAAAAGGGTAGGTGTTACGACCATGCACTTTCCAATCCTTTCCGGCCGTTTACGGCCATTCCGGTTACGGCCTACTTTACGGCCGTTGCGTCCTATCCAACTTTCCTGTTGCATCCGGCTAGTTCCGTTGACGCACAACCTTTGGGGTTTTCGCAATGAAGGTCTTCTGAGTGTTCCACAAATCAAACATATGACTTATACAACTATGCTTCCCTCTTATTGTTCTTATTGTCTTTCACTGTACTTATTGTCTTTTACATACTTCTTTCCGCATTAGACTTATCTCCGTATTTAGTATAAATACGTGTTATGTTCTACTGTATCTTTAGTTGAAAATTAACGTACTTTGCCTCCGCATAGCTCCGTGGTCTGATTCCGTCCTCTCCGTCTCTGAGCCAACTTAGTTGGTGTACCTGCTCACCTTCGTGGTATCACTTCCGGCCCTTTCCGTTCTTCCGGCCTTCCGTCCTTCCGGCCTTTTCCGACACGGATATAACAGTAGGTGTGAAACCCCCCTCTGGGGCTCCCTTTTTCCACCCTTTTTGGTGCCATTTTTGCCTCCGTTTCTCTATTTCATACAGTCTGGGTGCTCCTATTGTTCCTCAAAGGTCACATACCACCTCAAATGTGCAAAAAGGACTGAGGTGATTTTTTCTGGATTTTATAGCTCACTCAGTTACATTCTCTGTCAAACATGAAAAAGGGTGCAAAAAAGGGTGCAAAAAGGGTGCAAAAAGGGCAGAAAAAGGGCGTGAAAAAGGGTGGGTGTGAACAACCCTAATGTGGTGCTATTTCAGTTCCAAGGAGTGAGATTTGGAGGAGACATACCATGCTCAGTCCAATAGTACTTCCGGATATACTGACATCAGTCTTGAAAAGTGCTTTAATTTGCTGACTGGAAGTGCGTTGAGAAAGTGCAACATAGAGCTGTCCATGTGCAAAGACATTGGTATGAAGGTCAAGCCCTAGTCTCTCTTGATAGACACTGTAGTATTGATTTTAACTTGTGCCTCATTCAATATATAATCTGTTGGTTACTGTATAAATTACCCAGTACCTTGCATTATTATATAAGCTTTCCTTTTGTAGATATCACATGAGCAGTGGCCTCTTTCCTACACCAAACCTACACCTAAATTTTGAACCACTGTCAATGGGCGACCAGGCCAGTGGCTTGTGCTTGTGCTCCTGGGGTTATATTTGAGTATTTTGCATTGATTCCAGATAGACATGAAAATAATTTCGTAGCAAGTTGTACTATCATTACCCTACCTCTGCAAAAGTCCCTACCTTTGCAAAATTTTGATCTTGTGGCCTCAATTCAAACCCAACGACATCGGGAAAAAAGAGATTATATATAAAGCATCCTAAAATGTGCCACCAAGTCTGTAGAGCATTCGGGCCACATTTGAGGCCAGCAGAAATTCAAAAGTCGGATTTTGCTGAATTTTGATGGAAGTGATCCGCGGTGATCGCCTGCCAAATTCTTTGACAGAGGTAGGTGATTTGGCCGATTTTGAGGTACCGCCTCGGCATCTTCAAGGCTTCCTCCTCAGGCGCCAAAGAAATCTGAAAATATTCAGACAGTGAAATAATACCTATCAGTTGATTCAGTCCAAATTCTAGAGCAATCCAAGCCCGAAGGCTCGAACAGCACTTCCATCAAAAAACTTTTGCAAAGGTAGGGTAATGATAGCGGCAGCTTTGAATGTGGCCTTCCCAGTACAGCATTGCTTACGTGCTAGTCTATCTCTAGGGTGTCCGTTGCGACGATCTTCATCATTCCATTTCCCAGCTTCGCCGAATTCGAAGTTCGCCCACAGCGTCCGTGCGAACTGGAAACCGAGGAAAGTTTGCGCTGAAATTTTGTCTGGCGACGTTGTCTACATTTACGCCACACGGAGCTGCCTTTTCGGACCCGAACGGCATGCTAAAATTCAATCAGTATGAATACAGTACCCGGCGCTCTTTCTATGTCGACCATCTGATGCGGATTCTTGTCTCATGAGTCTTCTCCCGCCTTAACATCGGCCACAGCCAGCAGCTCCACGTCCCTCTTCACGATCCTCCCCTTCACCGTCCTGCACAACCGGAGCAATACGCTGTTATGCTCGGTGGCATTGTTTCTGCGCTTGGAACAGCATACACTGTCTTGGAATTCATCGTCACGACTGTACAAGCGCTTGAGACCAGAAAGGAGCAAATTGGGGTCCTAACAAAGTCCGCCAAGCAGCTTTTGGCGACCCTGAACACGGAATTCAGCGAGTCGCGGCTTGTACCGGAGAAATGCGTTCAAGCTCTGGAAGATCTTGAAACGTGGGTGACCATCGTGTCGAGTGCTCGTGTTAAAAGCTGTATTATTTACAGGCTTCTGCGGGATATTCATCGTTTCGTGGAAACTGAGAAGGCTGAGGGTTTTCTGAAGATGCTTTTTGTAAAGGATGCGCGCATTTCCAAGATAGAGGCCTTCTACATGCGGATCGGAATGTGCATGAACGCATTCCAGGTAGGCCTCTCTTTATCACCCGCTTTGTGTCATAACGCGGGTCTCAGATCTCCTCACTTCTCAATGTTCAAACAATGCTTGCCGAGAGCAAGAGAGCTCAGGCAAGAGACACCGAGGCATTACACACCTACCTGAGCGAGCTCGAGAAAAACCATGCCAAGCTGCTTCGCACGCTCGGTGTGTTTAATGACTGTCTTTAATTCTCCCATTCACAATTTGGGTCCCAGAAATCAACCAAAACAATACAATCGCGATGATGGTTTCGATCCAGAAGCAGCTGAACAACAGCCAAAATGTTGATCGTGCCGAGCAGAAGTTCTACACCCACACGCTCGAGTACTTGACGTCCCGCAGCGGAAAGCCCGTCAAGGTGGAGGATTGGATGATTGCCTCCTTCGAAGTTGAGTACGGCGAGGAGATAGGTGCAGGGGGATTGTAAGTTGCCGGCTTTCGTTCGTATTCAGATTCATTGTCCTCAGCTTTTTTTCATGATAGTGGAACTGTATATCGAGGGACGTGGAATAGGACAGAGGTGGCGATCAAGGTTTTGCAGAATGATGCGGGAGTCAAGCCAAGCGCCGCTGTGAGTCCTCCGGGAGGTCAGTTACTGACAATACTGAAATATTTCATCCCAGTCCCTTCGGAATGAAATTGATGTAAGTCAATTTATCCTCTTGGACGGATAATAATCCTCACAGAGCTAAGATCTGGTCGACACTGCGGCACCCAAATATCGTGCAGTTTTTCGGTGCCAATACTTTGGACGACAAGCCGTTCATCGTCATGCCATATGTCGAATACAATGCCAAGGAGTTCCTGCGAGAACGACCCACGTTCGAGCCATTATACATCGTATGGCGTCATTTTCTTCGCTATTTCTGAATCGCTCACCCATTATGGGACAGCTTCGTGACATTTCCCTCGGCTTGGAGTACCTCCACTCGCGCAAGATTTGCCACGGAGACTTGAAAGCTGTGAGTGATTTTCTTTCGAATTTCTTGAACCCGGAGATCCGAGCCACATAATAGATAAACGTTCTTGTCGAAAACTCCGGGCGGGCCTTACTGTGCGACTTCGGTCTTGCGCGTCTCAAAGCCGATGCTTCGACACGAACAATCAGTACCGCGCTGGAAGCGCCTCAAATCCAAGGCAGTCGAAATTGGATGGCCCCGGAATTACTGAATGGCTCGCGATATCGGTTTCCATCTGATGTGTACGCCTTCAGCATGACCTTGTACGAGGTCAGTACCTGATAATTTCGGGCGACCGGTGCTGACTTTTCGGCGCTTACAGTTGTACACCGACGAGATTCCCTTATTTTCCGTCCCATACGCCGATCTCGTTGACCTCGTTGTTCGACGTGGTGGGAGGCCAGAGCGACCAGAGGCAGATGAGGGTCGTCCTATCCCGGATGAACTCTGGGAATTGACAGAACAGTGCTGGGTTGCGGATCCGCATGAACGACCGACTGCAACCCAGATTCACGACAGGATCAAGAACATGTTATCCCCTCTACCGCAACAGTCTCTCAAGGAAGCGACGATTGGAACGTCGCAAACCTTGCGTCCAACAGCGGAGAGCGGTGGAATGGCTGTGCCACCCGCCCAGCCGAAGACGGATAGCCCATCCCACTCCGAAAGACTCAGTACATTGCTTTCGAAAGCAGCGGTGCAGTTGGAGGGCGCCGTGGCCCAGGATGATCATCTCGATAGCCTCGCTGTCAGGCAGGATTGGGATCTCGGAGCGGATGGCTTCCGTCGCTTAACCGAATCCCAAAGCAATATTGTGTTGAAGAGAGAAGAGTTGTTGGGAACTGACCACCCTGACACAATCATCGCTATGTTGAATTTGGCTTCAACATATCACCGGCTAGGGATATACGACCGGGCAGCAGAGCTTCAAGTCCGCGCGATTGACAAACGCAAAAAAATATTGGGACCAGCCCATCCGGACACTCTGACTGCAATGTGCAATCTGGCGGCAACCTACCGTAATCTCGACAGGCTAGAAGAAGCCCTGTCTATTGGCAAAGAGGTGGTGGAATGCCGAGTCCGCCTGTTTGGGAATGGAAGCTTGATAACATTGAGTGCTCTACACGGCGTAGGGCTAACATACTTCCGGTTGCGGAAATATAGGGACGCGGAGTTTCTCCAGTTAATTGTTCTCGAGGGCAGGAAGAAAGATCTTGGACGGAAGCACAACGATACACTGATAGCAATGGAATGCTTGGCGACAACATACCAGCATCTTGGCCGTGTCGAGGAAGCCAGGAAGCTCGTATCGGAGGTCGTTCGACGTAGGAAGGACACCCTTGGACGGGATCATCCCCATACTCTGGCCACGATGCAGACGCTGTCAACGATGTAAGGTTGCGAGAATATTTGGTCTTCGCTCACCTTACGTTCTTCCAGGTCATAGACACATGGGCAAGGGATTTAAATTTTGCAGTCCCTTCTCTCGTACGAAAGAATAAGATACATCATAATCCAATTGAATTTTACGACGACTTTTCCTACAATGGATGTTCAAGGATTATCTAGACTGGCGTTCGATCAGAAGACCAGACAACAATAATGAATAGACACAATTGGCCGGCTCGGGTGAGCGACCCAACACGATATCCAGTCATTTGCCTTTGCACCCGACGCGAAGGGGATTGGGCGGCGCTGATTACGCTCAAATTTTCGAGACGCGGAAGAGAAGTAACCTCTCTGAAAAAGGAGGCAATGCTGCTAAAGACCACCCTACCCCGATCGAGCGGAGTCCCAGTTGAAATCAGAAAGACAAGATCTTAGACAAGATCAACACAAGGTGCGTCTAGCAGGTTCCGCTGTGTAGAGTGGTAAGTCGGAATTTTGAATCGTGGCTGTCGAGTCCAATATTGAAATTCTTACCGGGTGGAGGGAAAATCGCTGCAATTCGGCGGGTGTGGCTGATCGCATGCAGCTGGAGGCTTGGTGGAGTGGAGGAGATAAAACTTGCCCATAGCCTGGCAAAAGATGGGGAGCTGTAAAAAAAGACTACGATGTCGAACGACCCAATCTTAACTCGAACCGGCTCCCTGCCTAGATCTTGTTGACACTCTCAACCGACCGCAGGTGCAGGCCATCCGCTATCCGGTTTTGTTCACCCTTCTGGCAGGCTGATAAAATGAAGGTTTTCAAGCTTAGCGGAGCGTAACCATCCGACCACAATAAGTAGGGGGTTTCAAAGTTAAAATTTGAGGTCCAACTTCTGCCTCAACTTCTGCCTCAACTTGAGCAAATTTGGGGCAAAAGTTGGGCCTCTAACTGTGAACGACCCGGGCAGCTGTTTCGGCCTCAACTTTCAAGTTGAGGCAAGTCGAAGCCTCGCGTATCAGAAAAAGATCCGTTACACGCCCGAAGCCCCAAATTAGCCGAAGTTGAGGCATCAAGTTGGGGCAGAAGTTGGACGTCAAGTCGGGCTCTTGTGCCCGATTTCACGTCCGACCCCAACTTTGTGCCCCAACTTCTGCCCCGACTTTTCGAAAGTTGAGGCACGAGTTGAGGCAGAAGTTGGGCCCCAGATTCTAACTTTGAAACCCCCTAATGCTGATAGCCTGATCATGAGTGCAATTGAGAGTCTCCGCACACCCTAGTTTCCCAGCAAAGTCAATACCGAATGGAACTTCCGCCTCAAGTCAGTGAAAGACGCTCGGGGTAACCAGATAAAGTGCACCTCGCAATTTGGCAAAGACCCAACCCCGAATCGGGCCAGGAGAAAATGCAGCGGCACTGACGCGGTACCCAATTTATGCAATTAGGGACTATGTCTCCGATTTATTTAGTTTGTATAAGACTCAAATACTTACCCATTCGGACGAACTGGTTCCGTCAGGAACGTTGTACTGTGAGCCGACTCGAACGGCCGAACCAGGATCAATATCGGAGCGATGCGTCAGCGTGTTTCGCGTAATCACCTTTTCTTTCTGCCAAATGTGCGGTCTGCACTTTTCTTGTAAGCAGCTTTTAGCTCCTAGCCCGGAATACAAGCGCGAGTACTTGGAAAACAGTATTCGTTCACCACAAGATCCATGCCTGCCCTCCCTCTCCTGGCACTCGCGCCATATCAGGAACTTGTGTTCTGCCACTCAAAAAAAAACATGAGCACCAAATCCGTGTGAGGCCTTCAATGCGCTCGCTGTATTGCGCCATGAACAAGCAGACATCGACTTTCTTCCGTTCCGCCGCTGTACGCTTCCGCACGCACGCAGTGCGCGCTCGTTTTGTTTCTGGGGTGGGATGCTTTTTAAGATTGAGTGCCTCTTGTCTGGACACTTCTCACTCTCAGGCTGCGCCAAGAGTGCCTGCACCTTGCGAAGACCTTAACGAGTGCTCCCCGTATGTACGTGACGCCACGCGATGTCTCGAAGGCGGGCCCAACTCTGCTCTCGACTTGCTGCCCTGCGACCTGCTGTGGAGGAAGTTTTCCTTCCCGTTCGATGTAAGCATGCGACGCTACCACTCAGAACACGAATGTCTTGCGTTCCAGTTCGAGCACAATGAATGCTCGACGGCACTAGCCCTAGGCCGCGTGAGTTAACCCTTCTCCCCTCGTAACCAGATGCGCCGCTGACACGCTACATCCACCGCAAAGCCCCGCGACCGAATCCCCCCCCGTCCTGCCCTCTGCTCATCCCGCCTGTACTCTTGTTTGACCTCACCTCCAATATTGCGCCTGTCCCCGAACTACCTCGACCGCGGGCGGCATGGTGCTTATAGGGATGAAGAGCGTCTCGGACACCGTTTGTGCGTCTCTTCATCTGCGTGCCCCCTGGCCCCGGCGGAGATAGCCTTTGTGGACGCGTCTGAAGTGAGGTGCTCGTGGGGGGAGCAGAGCGCGCACGGGAACGACTAGCCAGCGCGGGCAGGGGGGAGTCACTTGCGTGCGGTGTGGTGGACTCGGTCCGCTTGATGCGTGATGTCCGCATCCTTCGCGGCAAGGCACACCACCTCGCCGTGCCCATACCATCCCATCTGTGCTGCGCACGGGCATGCCATGGGGCCGCCGGTTGCGGAAGATCAAGAGCGCGATGAAGACTTGCGGCATTGGGGATTGTGGTGGCGGAGCTAAACGGTGGTTAATACGGTGCGTGCCTTCTTCCTCGCTTCTCCTACCTCGTTCGCCCCCGCCCTGCTCCAATTCCTGCGCACCGCCAGCGCGTCGTCCTCTCGTCTCCCCCTTCTCTTCCTCTTCCTGGGGTGAGAATGAATATTTACTGATGTGCGCGTACAGCACCCTCTCTTCCGTCCCGTCCCTCTTTTCTCGACCATGCTGCTGGGTGCCGACGATCAAGAAGCCCAAACAAGTTGCTGGAGCGGCGAGCCTTGCCCCCTCGCCCATCCTCGCCCCGCCTCGCGGTTATGGACGCCTTCCACGCCCGGATTCTAGCATCATGGATGGTCGGTCGCGTCGCTTTTTGCCCCCAATCCACAAGTACCCAACTTGACTTCAATACCATGGCAGCCGCGCGTACGCATACTCCGTGCCGCGCTCCGCGCGCGCGCTGGGTACCGGAACGGGATCGCGTTGCTGGGCGCAGGGTAGGTGCTGTACCTCCTCTATTCAAAGTACGCCGGCCTCGCTTCTCTCGATTTGATATGATTGACTAACACCGCCCACAGTACGTCGTCCCCCGCTGTTCTGTCGATCTGCTCCTGAGCTCGACGTGCTCGTAAGGACGATTCCCGATATGGATTCGGAGGACAAGCGGGAAATGCACGGAGATGCGGACCAAATGCGCGCGCACGCCACATCGTTGTCCGTCTCAGTCGGGCAGCTGACATGGATGCGGAGGTGGAGCAGAAGAGACGCACGCGTATCGTGTGTGGCTTTTGCCTTCGGGCAGACTGGCCTGTCCTTTGCATGTACGGCCCGTCGAATCTACCGCAAGAGGCAGCGGGAGATCGAGCGAGGAAGAGAGAACAAGAGCAAAACTATCACGTCCCGGTGCGTCCCCATGCGTGTGCTTGCCGACCCGAGTCGGCGCGGCGATGTGCTGACGAATTTTCTTTCATCTTGCGCCTAGGAAGGAATCGATTCGGCGTCGGAGTCGGGGGACGACGTTGAGGCGGGCGCGGGTGTGGACGTGCAGCAGAGAGGGTGGGGAGGCAGATACAGAGTACGGAGAGGAGACGGGGTAGCAGCTGCGCGTTGGGTGCTCGCCCTCGGAGTGCCGATGAGCAGTGCGTGGTGGACGCGGTGGGCCAGTGTGTGCTGGGCCCCCGACCGGGCGCGTGATAGGGTCGTGCCCCACTTGCGGCTGCGCCTCCGCACACACAGCCGTGTGCATTGGAGTTTCATTACCGGCGCGTTACTTGATCTTGGCTAGTCGTTCCCTTCCAAATTCCTCTCTCGTTGCGCTAACCCATTCCACAGCGTCTCCTCGCACCTCGTACCCCAATGCGCATGCCGCAACGGGCTACTGCCACGGAGTGCCTCACCGAGATGATGCCCAATGGGCACAACAGCCACTCGTCAATTGCCTCGTGTTGCACGGTGATAGTACCTTGGGGGTTATGAGCGGGTGTAGGCTTAAATTCCGTTGAGACTAGGGATAGTGAGCTTCTAGAGCAGGACAGCAGCTGGCGCGATGCGGAAATTCCATTCCCCATTGCACAGCGTTACTGCTTCGCTCTCCTTTCGAATTCCTCTCTCGCTGCTCTTTTCGGACATCCTCGACGTGCGGCTGTCATGGTGAACCCCAACTGTCTTCAGACGGACCAGAGCCCCTGTGCAATTCCAGTTCTACGAAGTTCAGATTTCAGCCAACCTGACTGGTCAAAACTTGAGTATTTGAATTTTCTTTCTTTTCTGCTGCTTCCAAGACTCCCCTCATGGACGTCACCTCGCTCAGAATGGTCATCCTATCCAAATATATAGCTCAATCTCGCGCGCGTTATCTTCCCGGCGCAGCCCAACGCGCTTTGGACTTGAAAGGGGTCCGGATACAGGCCGAAAGAATGAAACCATCCCCGGGTGAACATTTGAGAGACAGTTTCTTGCCTTCAAAAATGGAATACTATCTTGTCCTAGCACCAAAGGACGGCAAGATAAGGTAGCGGATTGCAGTGATCGCAAGTGGTCCTCCTTTCACCACCTCTACCGAAAACCATCAGGTGGTCGGTTCTATATTTCGGCAGGTCGGCAGTCGTTGCCGACATGCCAGTTGCCGTCTAGCCGGTCTGAATCATACATCAATCGGAGCGCGTGGGCATCAAGTCGGCATGTGCACCTGGAGGATCAATTCAAATCGACTTCAATTTCCCTTAGGATTCCGACTACAGCAATGCCTCAAATAATGGCTGCAGAAAATGGACCCAACTTCCATTGTGGTGCGTTTCATCAATGACTGCGGGGAGACCAGAGGATCCTATTGTGTTCAAAAGTTGAACGCTGTGGGTGCGGTAAGGCATCTGCGACTTGGACGAAACGTAGAATAAACCCGCCGGTAAACGTCTTCGAATATGCTTGCTGACTCCCAACACGTCGCAACGAACGGCAGTATGTTGGAAAGCACGGCATCCAATAGTGGGTTCCGGCTAGATTTGAGGGATGAGGAAACAAGTACCAGGAATTGGACGACATTTCTCGCGATCTCGGGGTTCCTTGGCGTGAATAAAACTATGGAGGGTTCCACAGTCGACCTGTTGCAATTAGTTTCCGAATAAAGAACAGATGTCAGAGACTCGCAACATACGGATCGAGAAGGCTCTGTGCAATCAGGTGCTGAATCATGCGCGATAGAATCATAACGTTTCTGTGATAGGATAGCCGGGCAAGGTAATCCACAGTTTCGTTGTGCACATCACCGCCAATTCCAATGCACCGTAAGAAATTCCTCATCAAGCTTGCTGATGATGCGGATTTCGGGTATTTCCAGTTGTAATTGACAATAAGTCCCCCATTTCCACCTCCGGGGGCGGCCTCCAAGGAATATCGCACAAAGCTTGTTGCTGTCAGGCATCTCGAGCGTCTAGGAATGATGTGTTATTTCTTTGTCCAACGACTGTAATAGACGCACAAATAATAAAATACAGCTGCCGATTCCCAGGAGTCGGTGTTCAAGAAATAATCGTCCAAAATCGTAACGCGCGTACGGCGCCCGCCAGATTTCTGTATCATTTCCAGCATGACCCCTGCATGCATCTCCAATAATCGACCTTCAACCACGGGCCACATCCGTTCGGCCGTGACAGAGTCAACCAGTTCGAGAAGGTTTGCCGGCCGATTCGAACGCAGTAGCCGGTCAACCCAACTAATGGAAAGATCGTGTGGAGGAGATTTCGAGAGAATGATGAATGCTTCTGAACATTCAATTTCGAGCATGTTGTCGGGGCTGGTTCCCCGCCTTTGTGCCCCAGAAACCCAGACAATAGCCTCAAGGAATCTGGCCCGAAGAACAGTGGAGCGCATGCTGTCGCTCAGCTCTGCGATTCTCGAAATGAAATTGATGCAAGTTGACCAAGGGTGGCAGTCTAGAGGCAGGGCAGTCGTATAAGCATGAACCAGTCTCTTGTCAGGAAACCTAGGTAGACGCTGTCAACTCCAACTCGAGATTGGCAATCGCTTTCACTCACCCGCGTTTTGAAAACAACACCACCCCGATTATCTCGGACAAAAAGGCCACCAGCACGTCCTGATCTATTTCCCACTTAGAGATACTGCACCGGAGATGTCGGGTTTCATTGCTTGCAATTTGGGCCATAATTAATTACATGGCTTCCATTCTAAAGGTTCCCTGGTAGAGTAGTGGTCTGGGAGAAGCATTCGGATCCTAAGGGTGGGTCTTAAACGGATAACTGAAGCATATCTCGAGAGTTCCAGGAGATCGTCGAATATAGCCTCGTCATTTTGCTGCTGGGCGATACCACGGTCGGAGCAAGGTAAAGCCCTTTTGATGGCGGATAGTCGGCGCGAGATCATTCCATTGAGTACTGGACGATGTTGTGGTGTATAGGGACTGGAGGATATCGGGGACGGGATGACCATTTTGCTTTGAGTAATGGGCATGGGAAACTAGGGACGATCTGTTTATATACCTTACAAGCGGTCGCCGGATGTAATTAAAATAAGAGCGTTGATCCGAGCTACCGGAATGATAGATTAAAAGTGGAGTTTGAAAGGCTTCGGACGGACAGAGAAACGTAGTCTCGTTCCCGCCGTTATAGGGAGTCTTAGACCGAGTAGCATTCACTCGGGGATAATAAACCAAAAACGGATTAATCCGGGGCAAGCGATTTGATGAAATTTGATGGCGGAAGACTACCCTATAACGTCTGGTGCAGTTCGTATAGGCAACGGGCGATCGAGTCACACTTTTGTTCGTCCTCGTTCATCCCTCCTCCGATAAGTTCGAAATTATGATCATTATATTCCCGTGGGCTCCCTCATCATTGTAGTATTTATAATCACACGATTTCTGTCCCAGATTAATTACTATTGGGCTTGCAATCATAACCTGTTTTTGGTTGTAATTTTTTTTTTTTTTTTTGTATCCATTTTATTTCCTGGTGTGCCTACGGCATATGATGGAAATAAAGCTATCTAAGTATCGTAAGTCGTCATCGTATATAGTAGTGTCCTCGTGCGATGTTATAGTCAGACTCTAATACTTTGGCAAGCACGAGGTACGCCTGCTAAGCGGTTGACCGCCGGGATATATGGTGGCCGAAGCCTCTAAAGATATAAGTAAGTAACCGTACGTGCGTATCTACCTGGTGTCGTCGAGGGTCGTCAGTTCCTTGAAGTCGCTGTAAACAGTGCGGAACCGTCCTGTCTCTTGAACGTAACGGAAGAGCAGGGGGAGGAGCTTGGGATTGCCCAATAGGTGACTCGTGTGTTGGGCTAGGCAGTTCTCGACATACATCTGTCGGCGTGCGTGGGTGTGGGCGGGGCAGAAGTGGAGATAATGGTCCACGGTTTCGATGTCTCTTTCGCAGCAAGGGCAGATGGGGGACGGGGCTTTGTTCAGTCGGTGGAGGTGCTTGGCTAGCGGGATGTGGCGGGTGTGTAGTTGGAAGAGGAGGGCGGCATGTTTGCGAGGGAAGGTGGAGATGGTTTTTAGGAAGCGGTTCGACGGTGCGGATGGGTCGATGTCTTTGATCCGTGCGTAGCACGGGGATTTCTCGAACTGTTTCCTTGTCTCCACCTTCAAGAGCTGTGCGTGGGTCTGCGCGAGGGCAGACTTGCTGTAAGGCAGATTCTTCAGGACCTTTGGAGTCCTGCCGAAACTGCCTTCCCGCACCGCCCTCTTTGCTGCTTCGTCCACTGCCTCGTTACCCGGTATGTCGACATGGCCAGGTGTCCAGTCAATGCGAAGACGTATGCGTGGGTGTGTCTGTTTCGTCTTGCGTAACCTGGTGTGGAAGTGATCCCAGATATAGTGCCCTGGCCCTGGCTTGCCCGACACTGTCGTGATGATCGCCGCCTTGTTGTCGAGTCCTAGAGGTACGATCCCTTCGATATCCTCCCCTGTCTCCTGTCGCAAGCATTCAATCGCCAGGATTTGACCTACCCCCTCAGCCTCGAAAACTCCGTATCGTTCAGCCGTGCCTAGCTGCAACCCCTTTGCCCTCTTCACTTCTCTGTTTACGCACAACAGTCCCGCCGCCCCTACCATACCGTCGATAAGTGAGCCATCCGAAAACAGTGTCACCCTCGTCGTCTCCGCCAACACCCATTCCTTGGCCTCCTCCTTGTCGTTGGCCACGTGCACTTCCACTGGTGCTTTCCATCCCACCCTGACTCTCACCGCCGGTATCTTCTCGACCACCTCCTGCTTCACGTCTTTGTAGGCGTTCATCAAGAAGTGCATCGGGTGCGGGTATTTCTTGACGTGTCTTTTACCCGTGGTCTTGACGGCTGCGTGTAGTGGATGCGTAGGCGGTAATGTCGCGTAGCGTAGCGCTGCCTTCTGCAAGTGCTGATCCACCGCCATTTGTATGGGCCTCAGGTTCGCATGCGCGTCCACCATGTCGGCTGGGGAGGACACCATTCCTCCCAGAATCATCGTCCCCACCTTCAGCTGTATCGACTGCAGCTTCTTCACTGTCGCCCTCCCGTCGTGTCTTCGGTTCTCGCCGCGTTTGTGTTGGTATACCGGTGCTAAGAAGACTTCAGCTCCATAGAACATCCTCGGCACGCAAATTCCGAGGTATAGACGTCGCATCCATGTTGCCCGTATGCCCTTGGAGACCTTGGCTAGTCACCGAAACATCACCAGCCACTCGTGCCCTTTTGCTACCACCGCCACACCCTGCTCTTTGAACGTCAGCCCCTCATCTAGCCATATTCCCACCAACTTGACCGCCCGGCTTGGCTTCACCACCACTCCATCTATCACCAGATCTGGTCGCTTCTCCGGCATCCGTACCGGTTTCTGTCTGAATGGTCTTGGGACCAGCCGCGTCCGTTGTGAAAAACAGCATGCTTGATCCTTCGCAGCCCCGAATACACTATTATGCGTCGTCCCCCACTCTTTCACCCCTCCTTCCCTTGTGACCGTCTCCACAATCTTTCGGTTGGTCTCCTCGAACGTATCCCCGATTGCGAGAAGGTGATAGTCATCGATGTATATGCCGGAGTCGTCGCTGATACGTGCTAGCGGCGCGTTGAAGAACAGGTAGCACATTACTGATTGCGGATCACCCTGGTCGAGGCCGTCGATGATGTCAAAGGGCTCCGATACGAAGTCGTCGAATACCAGCCGTGTCGTCCTCCCCTTGAACCTGCGGATCATCCAGTCAGTATGCTCATGTGGTACCCCTGCCATTCTCATGTTGTGCACCACACGGGAGATCATTGCGCTCGGGAATGCTCCTTTCACGTCGCGTAGCAGCAAGGTCGCCACTTTCCCTTTCCTCCACGCATCTCTAACTTTCTTCACCAGTCCTTGTACCATGTCCACTCCTGTCCGCCCCGGCCGTTCCCCGTAGTGGTTTGCTGGTAGCATATTATACCGCTCCGCATTCACCGCTACTTGGTGGTTCTTCGCTGTGTTCCGTATCCGTGCATGTCCATGGGAAAGTATGAGCGGTCGGTGCGCCCCCGGGTTCGAGTAGTCAGGCTTGCGGCCTACTATCGTCTCCGTTACCTTCCAGTCCGCTGGCTCGTGTTCGAAAATGTCTAGGGCACGGTAGATGGCGCAGAGCTGCGGGACCAACAAGTCTGCGCAGAATTTGTAAACGGAATTCGGATATGTGCCTGACCATGTGGCCTTCCACGGTTTCAACTTCGCGATAACTAGGTGTAGTATCGCTTCGGAGATCGGTTGGTACTTCCAGAGCGGTGTCGGGTATTCGGTGTCGTTCGGAGGATCTGTGGCTCCTGCTCCGCGTCCGGGATAAAATTCCTTTACTAGCCACCTGCTCTTCTCCTCGTTGGTCACCGCCACTTCCTCCACCCCATTCGCCCCTTTCCTTTTAAGTCCGGTATACGTACCTTGCCTCCATCCGTTGGTGCCGTCTTCATCAACTGCCCCGCCGTCCACACGTCCTCCCCATCGATGTTGTCTAGCCACTCCTCCCAACACGTAGCTCGTGCCTTCTGTAACTCCGCTGAGAGATGATTGCGTGCCTTGCGGTACTCCTCGTGCACCGGGCTGTCTTGGATCTCCTTTTGCCTCCATAATCTGCGTGCCAATTTGTCGCGTTCTTTCTTCAACTCAGTGAGTTTGGCCGTCCACCATCGTTTCGGATGTGGGCTAATCTTGCTCAGCAGGATATGCGCCTCCACACATCGCTGTATCGCCGCGTCCAATTCTGCAATCACCGCCTCCACCTCCTCTACGCTGGCGTATCCGTCTGCCATCGGTAGCGCCTCCAGCTCTCCCTTCAGCATCTTCTTTAGCTCCTCCCAGTTTCCCACCCTCCAATTCCGCCTCTCCACCTTCACCTTGCTCAGGGGTACAAGGTCGATTTCGCTGATGATTGCGAAGTGATCTGTTGTACCTGGGGTTTTCTCAGGATAAGCATTGCACCGCGTGAAGAAGGGGAAAAAGTCTTCGCTGCAGAATACGTTGTCTGGTTGTGTTAGGTTTCCCGTGCGTTTCGCACATAGTGTGGGGACATCTTTTGGTAGCGGCATCAGCATGCGGTAATAACCTAGTAGCTGTAGCAGCATCACCGCTGCGTCCTCTGCTGTCTTGGTAAAAAGGTGCGCATTTCTGTCTTCATCCCACAGCGGGCTGTGCTGATTGAAATCCCCTAACCAGATGTAGTACACCCGTCCAGGAGGGTGTCGTCGTGCCGCCGGGCTCTGCATGTAATCCCGTATCGCCTTGAGGCTGTCGTCGTGGTCCCCGTCGTTGTAGACATTTATTATTTGTATGGTCCCCACAGTGTTCCGGAATTCGACTCCCACCACGTCCGCCGACGATATGTGTATCTGAGACCAGGAGTTGGTCGGCAAAGACGCGCTCACTAGCGTTATCGCCCTCGTCCTGCCTCCTTTCCTCCCATGTAGCGTTGGATAGACCACCGTCCATGCACTGTTCGACCTCGTCTTCCCGAGGAAGTCGATGTATGGCTCCTCCTGTAGTGCCGCAAAATGGTATCTGTCTCTGCCCATTGCCTGTAACATTTCGTGCTGATTGTCTGCGCTCCTGTCTAGGTTTTGTTGCCAGATCGTCAGCTTCTTCGTCCCTTGTGGCTGCCGTGGGTGTTCAGGCATTGACGTCGCCCACGGTTTCGGCTGGGTCCTGTGTCTGTGTTGCTGGTCCTGTGGTGAAAAGGGAATCAAGACGCGGCAGGCCCTCGGGAGGGGTGTCCCAGCGCAATTCGCCGCCGGTGTTTCCCCCTGTGACCTCGCCTTCCTCAGGCCTCTCCCTGCTGCTTCCTCCCGCTGCGCTCTCCGTACCTTGTCCGCCAAGTTGCGCTCATCATTGACTTTGCATCCTGTTATCCGCTTGGCGGTGCAACGCGTCCGCCAGGGTCTGTTGCCTTAATCCATCCATTGACCACGGGTTCCCTCCCCTCCATGCTCCATTCTCATTCCTCCTCCATCCTTCCCACCCTGCATTGGTCGGACGTGCTCCCGCCTGCCCCAACTCGCCCCCCATCGGTCCTCTGTAACCCGTCGCTGATGTCCTCCAATTGCCATTCGTCTGCCCCTCACTGTACGCTGGCGCCTGTTCTCTGAACGAAGCCCACGTGCGCAGGTTGTGCGTTGGAATGTAGCGGTAACCCGCCGTCGGGTCTCTTGCCTTGCGGCGCTTTTGCTCCTCCATGAATACCGGACAGTCTCGGCTAACCGCTCCGTGCCCACTCACCTTGCAGTGGGAGCACTTGAATTCCACTGCCGCTACCACCAAACAGTCTCCCATATGGTGGTTTTCTGTACATCGTCCGCACACATCTACCGTCGACTTGCAGTTGTGCGCTAAGTGACCGTCATAGCTCTGGCCTTAGCGCACCGCCGTGCCTCCTCTTCCGACTTCCTTAACCGGATGTGCTTTCCCTGTAGGAATAGACCATTGTCTATTGCGTGGTTAGCTGCCTCTGCCGTCGCAAAAGCTATTTTGGCATGCACTGTTCTTTGCCCCGGGGCCCTCCTGTGCTCCGCTTTGATCCACCTCGTGTTCACAATTCCCTTCGGCGGTATGCCACTATCGCCCTCCACTACTCTCCATGTTCCTTCATCCGCGACTCGTGTCTCCACTGGAACGAACTCCGCCACCAACTCTATGTGGCGCGCCTTGTACACGCAGCCGGCCCCTAAAGCCGCCGCAAATTTCGCTATTATCTCTGGTGTCTTAATCCAATCCGCCATCGTGTCATCTTTGCAGTCGAAGATCACTCCCCCGTTCGATAGTCTGCGCACGCCCACAAAAGCCGCCCCCTCTCTCTTTTCTTCCATCAAGGTGGGTGTGAGGTTCGCCTTCTCCTTCAGCTCCAAATCGCTGAGTGCCGCCAAGCTGTCCACATTTGTGTTGCTGGCTTTATTGAATAGAATCTGCCGGCACATGCGTGCGTTCCTTGCTAGGACGTCCACCTGTTCTGCCGTCATCCCTGTCGCCGCCGCCGTCGCGTACGCTTGTGGGCCCGTCGGTACTGCCTTGGCAGCCGCCTGCGCCTCCGTGGCCGCCGTGGCCGCCGTGGCTGCTGCTGCCCCTGCCGCTTCCACCACCGTCTTCAACTCGCGCACCTGCGCCTCCAATGCACGTACGTCCTCTCTATGACCTTTTTTATCATTAAATATTATGTGGTGCAGCACCCACAGTTAAGGTGTGTGGTCCATGCTATATAAGTGATTCCAGATCTGAGACGCACTCCATGCACACTGAGACGCACCACACCAGATGTGAGATGCAGAGCCCCATATTTGAGGTTTTGTATAATTTTTATGGCTGTGGTTCATTATGTCATAGCTGGTACAGTAAGCACTTTTCAAAAGTCCATGGGAGTTAGTGTCATGGGACTTTCCAAAGTGCCAAGATAACTTGTATATATCCCCAAATGGGCTGTCCTGCCCTTATCTTTCTCTGTCATCTGGAGGGCATCATCCTGGCTTTTCTTGGCTTGGTCTGACACCTTTCAGGCATCCCGGGCAAGACTTAGCTGCACCAAAAATAGCGATATTTCACTTAAAATGTGTGAAACTGATGCCTGCCTGTATTGGGGTGGGATTGATGGGCCCCAGCCATTGCCTTAACATTGATGGGTGTTCATATTTGGTTCTACAGCTGCTCTACCATTGATGGCTGCCCATATTGGGGTTAAAATTGATGGAATGCTGCACAAAAGCACCAGGTCTCAGAAAGTATTTTGCATTTTGTGGATCAACAGGGCTACTGATTGGAAAATGGTATAGGTGACTCTTGTAGCCCTTGGTGAGCTCTACAATCTGGGCATAACTTTCCATTTTTTGGACACTAACACATTTCACCCAAAAAGGAAATTTCCTACATCAGCCCTTCCCTGATAACCCAACCGTTTTGGATGATCTAACCATATAGGGATGTTATTCTAAGCTTTTTGCTTCCAGCCTTACTGTGGATTCCAAGTCATTCCGGTGAGCTATACTCCATATTATTGTCTTTGTTCTGGCCATATCCCTTCTTGTCTTTCAGTCAACCAAACTTTGTTTCTCTGATTCCAAGGTAGGCTCGAGATATGACTGCTGGGGAGTTGCAAATTGACTGCTTTATCAGATCATCATTGTAATTTTGATGGTGGAAATTATAATCCCATTGTGTTTCCCTGCTAGATTTGGAAGGACCTGGAAGCTGGACTTCATCATGCAACCTCATATCACCTTGATATCACATCCAAGGGGTGGGCATAATGGGAAATGTCAACAACAATGTTCCGTGAGAGTGAAAAGTTGATCCCATCTCAGAATCACTGTATATGGTTTGACATACACCTTATATAGGCAATGATACAATCATTATTATGGAGGGGGGTGTCTGGAGGCTCAGAAAAAAAAATCAAAACTTATGCAGAAAGGCTCAATTCATTCAGAAAATTGGGGATCTTGGTCTTTCCTTTTAGGGAAAATTTTGGTTCCCATGGGTACCCACTGTTGGAAATTCCCATCATTCCCACCTCTTGATCACATCATTGTGTCTCAAAGTGAAACCTGGAATGTCAGATGGCAGATTGGCCAACCTGCGTCTCAGTCCTGCGTCTTGTGTAGCACCTTGCTAAAAACCACAGTCCTGGGACTTCAACCACTTGTTTCTCATACAATCTCAGTGCTGCACCATAAACCACATAATTTCTATTGAAAAATACATTTATACCTCTCTCGCATTCTCCACCGCTTTGGAAGCCACTGCTGACGCACCTATTAGCTCTTTCACCGAGTCCTGTAATCCTTCCATCCCTGCCGTTACAGCTGTGTTGACTGCCGGTCCACATGCTGTTGCCACCTCTTGCGCCACCGTCGTGTCGATCTCTTCCCCGATGAACGCCAGTGCACGCAAGGTGGGGGCCATAAGTTTCAGCGTCACCTGTGTTAATAATGACATCTTCATCAGAGTTGCAAAGAGCTCGTCTCGTGTGAATGGCGCGTCCTTGGCGATCCATTGGCTGGCTTCCAGATACTGTCTAGCGGTGTTAGCGTCCACAATCTCGTTGTTCTTTACTTTCCCATTCGCTTCTATTAGCTGCGGTCTCGTCATGTACGACCCAATCCTTGTCTGTACTTCTTTCTGTGTTGCTGCGTCGAGTGGCATCGGCGTCGCCTTCGGGGTCGTTCCCCTGGAAGACACTGACATCTTTCTTTCACTCTTTCGTAGCTAGTCGATAGTATTTTCTGTCTGCACAATCTCGTAGCGTGCCCGCTGTGCGAGAAACTGTGTGCTCGAGCGTCCAGTGCCACTCGAGTTCCGGGGTCCTGGTCGGGGTGCCACGTGGTCAAGATCAAAGAGAAGTCCCTTTGGTTGTAATCAGGCATAAACACACCCTCCTTTGCACCTTTTGGTATGTCATCATATATATAATTGCATCGCTGAAATATCTGAGGTTCTTTCTAATTTTTCAAACCCCAAGAAGGGGGTGTAGGCTCAAAATTGAACCACAGTCCACTGTGTCACACCGTGACTAGATAAGCGATCCCATGGATACGATACGAACTGCACCAGATGTTAGGGTGTGCTCTCCGGTGTGTCTTTTTCATCATTTCGCTTGCCCCATCACTCTGATCTTTGATTTCGGCACAGCGGAAGCACACCCAAACATCTGGAACCGAGATTAAGAGAAACATAATATTATAAAGAGAGTGAGTGACACCAGCACTTTGGTTGAGATCCCGAGACATACGTCATGAGACCAACATAAAGGGGTGATGTTGGATCAAAATAGAGGTCAAATGAGTAGCGGAGTTTTAAAAGCTTTGGACAGACAGACAGCGTAATTTTATAAAGAGGGAGATTCACCGGAGAAACATTGTTCCTTGTTGAACATTCTGCATGTATTATTAGTTATGAGATGGCTCGCAGTCTCCAGTGATCTGCGACTTCAGAATCAGATCCCGCTTGAGTGCAGTTGAACAGCTCTTCAAAGGCTATGAAAATTTTCCCAAATAGTGTTCAATGCCAAGCCGGCAGGAAGTAACGAATGTGTGCCGTAAAGCACTAACTTTCTCATCTGGAGGTGCTGACTGCGGCAATTATTCTGAATTCGGTTCACTTTACATTGCAGACATATCCCATGGCTCCACAGCCTTCAAGCAGTTCAGTTTTATTCCATTGGTGGTGATTTCTCACTGCGGATAAAAGCCCACCCAAAATCATCCCTTCTCGCAAAATCCCATCAAAATATGTCAACCACATCACTTTTTTTTTCTCGCTGGTCGGCTCCTGCACAAGTACACACTTTCTCTATCAATGAGGTGTCCTCAATTGCCCTCGTGCACGTCAAATGCATTGTACTTCAAATTCAAATAAAACTGCTATTGTCCCAGCTCAATTAGTCTGTTGTTAAGCGCGGGGTCCTGATTGGGGTAAGCACTTGTTATATGATCAGCACAGCCACACAGTATCGAACCTCCAACTACGGCATAACAATGTGCTGTTGTGCCCATTTAAACTACTCAGGAAGGTTTATATTGGTGATCGAACCTTCTCAAATTTATTCAATATTCTAGGATGCAATTTACGGCTCGGTGCCTTGAACGCGGCACACAGTCACTTGGGTACTTGGGTACTTCCACCACCTCATTCCGGAGCATGTAAAAATCCCAAACACATAGAAACATTTGTAGTGCTGTCAGGAATGTATCTGTGCAAAAAATCAGTCAGAATATTGATTCTGTATGCACAAAACATCGAAAAGCGCTGATGTGGCTGTGCAGATTATGTAACAAGATCTTACCCTGATCGGACCCCCGTGCTTAATAACAGACTTCAATACAATGAGGTACAAGTTTAAATATGTATTGAAGCTCTGGCTGCAAGAGACTACAGCTCAATGGCTTGCATTCACAGCTCAAAATGCTTACATTGAAGCTGTCACGTCCACCATCGGATCCATGCTATGATCCTGTTTCAGAAACTTCTAGTTTTGGGATACGCTACTGTGGTTCTATGGGCGAGGCTGCATTCGATTTGAAATCATTTTTTCTGCTGACCAATACCACTGGGTCTGGGGTTGGTCTGGGGCCTGTGTTGTCCCGGCTCGCCATTCAGCTGGGCGACTATGGCTTATTCGGTGTTCATGGACACCAATCCTCACGCATTGTAGGGCTCCAACCCGTGCCCGTCATCGACGGGTTGACAGACGGGAACGGCCGGGTCAGCACCCGTCCATTTGGAACTTGGAGCCTTCCTCTGCTGGGACGGGTCCACCCCGTTGACAGGTACCCATCCCCGTCCTGTTTGACTGGTTCAACAGGTCCTTCTCGGCATCTTCTGGTGTTCCTGAGCAGCCTGTGCTGAGCAATGTATTCTGCCTACCATCACTTTATCAACTGATCCCAGTTTCACAAGCACAAAAGGATCTGTGTTCACGGAATAGTGGTTAATTTCCACTCTCCCTGCACGTAGTTGCAGGGACTGAGTATAGCCAAGAAAAAAGAGAAAATTTTGTGAGTTCACTACTCATTAATTTCTGCCCTCCCTGCATGCACTGTTACGTGGCTGTGTGGCAACACAAGGTACCCGTGTTGAGGGCCTGGATGCCGCCAGCCTGAGGGAGTATCTTGTCTGACTTTGAAGGAATATCATCAACTATCCTTTGTAATATCAGCCTTTGTCACCCAAGTTTACATGCCAATACAATTTGAACCTTGATGTTTGTGAAGGTGAGATTACAGGTCGCTCATGCAGAGCTCAACAAGGATGGGGTAATCTGTATTGATTAGTAGCAATGACACAGTATGTAGTACCGTTGTTCTTCAGTCCAAGATCTTACATGTACTTGTCCCGGGCAGGGTTGGCACCCAGTTATGGTAGTTTGAATGCAGTATGAATCATCCAAAGGACAAGGGCCTGAAAGACCTTTATGCATGCGGTCCAGTTAAGAGCGGAATATGATTAAGTTACGGTCGCATCTAGTGGTCTTCAAATACTGTGGTTTGACTATCAAAATACAGTTCAATTTCCTTCAATTTGTATGGTCACAGGTCACAAGCACAAAAATCTACAAGATATTTCGTAGGTCACAGGGTCACAAGGGCTCAATACGAAAGGTTCTCACCAATTTAACACCAAAAATTCGCTCTGGACAGCCCTGCAGGGCAGTTTTATACAAAAAATTTCGTAAGTCACACAGGTCGCAAGCCCACATACGAAAGGATCATTTCGTATTTGATGTCACACACCAAAGTGCTGTACAAATTGAACAAAATGGAACAGTATGGGCACGGTGCCGTTGAATTCCACTAATCTGTATATTCAGTGGCACATAGTGATTGAACCGTAGAAACCCGAGCCGAAAATCATTGGATTTCAATCAGCAACGGGTCCTATTGAATTCCGGTGACATCCGGGATAGCCGTGTAGTGCCTAGTCTCTCGGAGACAGACACTTCAAACAAAACTGATCTCGTACCTCAATTGTTTGAAGTCTGTTGGTAAGCGCGGGGGTCCGATCAGAGTAGAACCTTGTTATATAATTTGCACCGCCATAGTGGCGGTGCCTGTTGACGCGTTGAAACGGTGCACTTGATATACGACTAGAAATAGCTTAGATTCGTGCTTGCACAACACAACCACAAAACCACCACTACAACAATCTATTCCTCCAAAGATGTAAGTGCTTCTCTTTGTGAGTTCGGGTCCGGGCCGTAGTATGCGACCAACGGGTTTGGAACAAACACAATTCGACTGCTAGACTTCAACAAAGCTGTTCAACAACACGCTAGCACTATGCAGCTGCCAACAACAATACCACTAGCACCTGGGATGGGCAGGGTTATATGGGTTGGATACAAGGTGGCTGGATCGCTAGATCAAGGGCACCAGGGCAGAGTATGTAGGTTTGTGAAAATCCTCGCAATGGGATACCCAAAGACTATTGAGGCTAACAACAAGTGGACTTCAATCCTCAAGCGACAAGGCAGTCCTTAAGCCGCTGACCTATTCCTTAACCAAGAACAGGAACATTTCCACTTTGTATTGGCAATAGACACTATAAGCGTCCAGCTAGCGACCCAACACACTACGACAGCGCTTCCGTCAATATCGGGGTGAAGGCGAAGTAACTGACAAGTTACAGTCGGTCTAGAGGTGGGGGCACCTAGTCCGTCTTCTTCTTAGTGGGCTCGAGTCAACACACAATCACCTAGCAGGCGATCCAACACACTATGAATATATTGGGGTGAAGGCAAAGCTGCTAGCGCAACTGCTAGCTGGTTCTCGAAGAGAACACCCTTGGTTTTATACGTGAAGACTTCGCGAGCCAACAACTTAGAATCTCAACTTAAGATCTCGACGTGTCCAGAGTCAACAGTATTGATTCCAATAAAGCTACTACTTGTGAAGTGTGTGTACAATCTCCACTAGCAACCTGAGACCACCTGCACCAACTTCGTACAAAGTCGGGGTGTAATAATCTGAGGTTCTAGCCTGCTCTGTGCTCCCTTTATACTACTGAGGTCCATGATACATGTGATAAACAGAATGAATAATATAAATGAGTGAAAATGATGTGATAGATACAACAGCCAATGAAACAACTGCCGTTTGGTTTTATGATGGGTCTATGCCAAGCAGAACAGCCACACTGATCCGCTAGCGTCCATTTATGGGTATCGTGAGTGATCCCTCAGCTTGCCATCAGCTGCTGGAATCGCTATCCTGACGAAGCGGAGTTGAATCTGCCGCCTGGAGTCATCTAGCACGAGTCAGAGCACCGGCTAGCAGTCCATTTATCCGTTACTGCATATGTGGTGACCCGCGCATCTGCACCAATAGCCTGCTAGCTATTCCTCTACTGTCTACTTTGTCTCTGTTTGTGACTCGCGACCGTGTCGCGACCATCACGTGCTCGCATCTGTGTTTCGTGTCTCGGGTCGATCGCTAGAGGGGTTCCTCATGCTAGCGCCCTTGCTAGAAGGCTACTAGCGCATAGCTTACTGCCCTTCAGATCCCAGACTCGCCGCCCGCACCTCCAGCTAGCGTGCTCGCAATATCCCTCTTCTGTTTCTCGCTTCCTAGGTGCTAGCACCTTGACTGTGTAGGCTTATGGTTATTTCCCCATGGTTTGTGCCTTCGGACCGTACTAGCGCGTCACACTAGTCGTGTCTGATGCTACAACCGGCAGCGTGGGCTCACTCCAGTTCTCCTTTATATCACCTAGCCAGAGTCCTGAGTGCTAGTAATAACACTTCAGAAGTGCTAGCGCTTTCCCGTTGTATAAATACTGGTCCTAGGAAATCGCAAAATAGCACTAGATGCCGCGCGCTCTTGTTACGGCGTTTCAGCGTCTTCGCTGTCGACGTGTTTTCTCTGCCTCTGCTCGTCCTTTTTTGCCCACACCTCATCTCGGCGTGTATATACTCATTCATAATGGATCCTTCTCCAAATCAGGCTCCCATTCTTGGCAAAATTGCCCGTTTGTACACCCGCAAGCCGCTGCTTGACCCCAATCCCACCATCCCTGCTCCACCGGCCGTTTCTTCTTTGTATAGGGCGGACCAGTCAACCTGGACTCCCCCACCAGCAACCTTAACACCACCTGACTCCGCTTCCACTTTCTCGTACCAGCAGCCTTGTCTCCGTGCCCCGGCGCAAACAGTCGAGGACAAACTGGCCGCTAAATTTGCTGCCATGGATGAGTTCCTTCTAAACTCTCCCTTCGACTCTGTTGGCGATTTTCTTGCCATTTTATTCTTCAACCGTCCCCATGGCAAACCTGATCCTCGAGGATCTACCCACGCTGCCGCTGTCGCTTATTTTCTCCGTGGACGCTCCGAGATCAGGATGTCTAACATTCTGCCTCTCATGTACCAGCACCGCTGCAGTTACCCGTCCAAAGACTCCGTCCACTTTCATGAGCGTGAATCGATGTTCTGCACAACTGGCAAAGCTAGTACCATTCACCATGCCAGCCCATTCATTTCTACTTGGGCAACGAGACTCGTCACAGCTGAGGCTCGAAAACAGATTGGGTGTGCTACTACGGATGACAGCGACGATCCAGACTTTCGAGTACAGTTACACGCAGGCACCAATGGCCGTGGGAAGGCTGCCATGCACCTTGTCACTTGGCGTGATTTCCAAAACTTCAGCATCAAGGCACTAGCAGAAAAATTCTCCCTGAAACTCGGCCTGCCGATGTTTCTAACAAAGTACATGTCTGCACCAATGAAAAACGGAGTCTTCATTGAACGCGAACAGTGTCCGTACCCTATGGTCCGTGTTCTATACTCAGAATGTGCTTGGATCTCATTTCTTATAGATTCAAGTGTCTGCTCTCTCTTCCTTCATTGTCGCACGTAATTGCTATGCAACCGGATACATGGCCATGATTCTCGGCATCTGGCATTTCGTCTGCAAGTCTCATGTCGACGTGAAGCGTGTATATTGTCGCTTCAGCAACGCTGTTGCCGATCCAATGGCTTGAACCATGCTGAAATCCATGACAGCTGCCAGCATCGAGGAGATGCAGGCGGACACTCGTGATGCGAATGACCACAGCAAAACCGAGCACTGTCTTCTTCTCGACAACATTCAGGAGTACGACCAGGTTTATGAACCCGGACTGGGCCGCCAGAGTCGACTCAAGGTGGGAACCGCTGGTACAAAGGTAAAGCTCCAGGGCTGTACCCCCGGCGCTTTCAGTGCACAAGATTATTACACCCGTGTTGCACGCAAGGAGCGCAAAACCATAACCGTCAGATCTCTCATCGACGACATTGATTAGGACCACGAGCCCCGTGTCAAATGCCTCCACTGGACACGCATTCTCGCGGACTATGTGCCGCAACTCCATCCCTACCGTAAAGAAATCTCCGAGTTATTCCGGTCTGCTCCGATTGCCAAGAGGCGTATGCCTGCAGATCATTCCCCCACCCAGTTCCAGCCGCTAATGCTCAATCGCCGGCCCCGAGCTCCTCCAGTAGCAGAGACTCCAGTGAATCTGGATCTTCATCTGCCTCCAGTAACACTAGTGTCGCATCTGCAGAGTCTACTCCAGCAGATCCAAACGAGCCTGAAAACGATGGGGTCAACATGTTCAACGAACCTCGCTTTAGCGGCTCCTTTAATGCCATGTACATTGACGAGGAAACAGGGTTGCAGCACGAGAATGACGACGACGAGGAGGAAGTGGGGGAAGAAAAAAATGAGGAGGAGGATGAGGAGGATGAGGAGGAGGAACAGGACGATGCAAATAACGATGAGGATTGCAAAGAGAACGAGTTGTAGTATAAATCATCTGTTTTTGTACACACTGTCATAAACAAAATATTTATGCACTCTCATTTGATACTGAGGTCCGTAATCCTTCACAACATCTGCGAGCTTCTGTACTGGAGCCCGAGTGCGATGGATGGATATATTTGTGATGTTGTCCAATGGCCGCTTCTTCCGTACACGAGACCGCGACCCGGAAAGTACCGCAGGAAGCAAAGCAGCTGGGAAGTCTGGGTCAGATGGTACATGCGAGTCGAATTTAGGCTCATTGTCATAGTCCAAATCGGACTCGGGTTCTTGTTCGTCCTCAGAGTCGGCAACCTTTTTTCTCCTCTTTGCCCGCCATATCTGCCCAGAGTTGACCGCCTTTCTCTTGTACGCCTGTCGCGTCTCCCGTGCTTTTCGATTCTTCTCCAAATGCGCACGCTCGTGTTTCCCGTGTATCTTGGTTTGAATCTCAACAACAGCTTCAAAGAGAGCATTGGTGTGGGTCTCTCAGTGATACCACTGGTCAAGCAACGGGTAGAGGTCGGATGAGGAGACCAGCAATAGTAGATTGTTGAGTATTTGATCCAGGATGGAGGGAGGGAGGAAGAGTGTGGGTGGGTGGTGCCGAAATTGTCCTGCATTCTGTTCAGCGAAACGAAGATTATTGCGAAATTCTCCAAGTGTTGAGCATGCGGGATCTCGTTCCTTGACAGTGAGTTTAAGCTTTTTGTTTGACGTAGACTGAGTCGGTGAATGAGGGGATGATCGGGAAGTTAATGGAGGTAGAACGATAGCGGTAGGTGGTGCATCAAAGTGAAATGTTTTATTGGAATCCAGCAAGCAGAGAGAGCACGGGAGGAGACAATTGGTGGCAATGCGAGTCAAGGTGGCAATCTCTAGCAGAGGATTTCCATAGTGCTTGTTCATTAGAGCATTGTAACACGTTGTCTCGATGAGCATCAACACTTTCACCGGCTCCATCGGGATGGGTGGCTTCTTCGGTGATTTGCCCTTGCCGCATTTAGACGGGGGCGGAGGCACAGCTGCAGGCCCTGTGAATCTCGAGGTTAGTAGAGGTTCAGAGAAGAAGTGACAAACAAACCGAGCGCTTCGGTGGGAGCTGTCGGTTGTATTAATAAGGGTTGGAATATTGATTTAAACTAGAAAGAGTTGCTCGACGCACCGTGAAGCTGCTTTTTTCGCCTGAGCAATTGTTCCAGGAGCCCGCCCGGGACGCCCAGTCTTCTGCACCTCGTTATCTAGTGTATCCCCAAAGCCTAGCGAAATATTGTCAAGGATCAATTTGGTGTTGATGCCGTTGGCGAATGCGATTGTGCAGATAATGATTTGGCAGTGTGGATCGGTGTCGATAAGACGGATGGTTTCCTCGTTGTATTCCGGGGGACAGAGCGAATGATACATGCGAGTCCGGCGAAATTTGTCAGCGGAAGACAACTGTAAATGCCAGATGTAGACATATACACGGAACACAAGATCGATGGTGGCGCAGTGGATGCAGAGCTTATGGTCACTGAGAAGGAATGGAAGCAAGTCGGGAAATTCGTAGCTGGCGAGTCTATGCGCGAGCTTCTGCATGATAAACTGAATGTTTGGCTGTTTGTTGCTCTGTCGAATGAGATGGAAAGCACCGTCAAAGAAGCCAAGCGATGCGCAGATGGCGGAGGTGTCTGCTCCCGGAGCAAGAGTCGCAGAGAGGCCCACTACAGAAGCTGAGCTCGGGAAACAGCCGCGAAAAAATTGTGCAATAAGGCCAAAGTCCTTTCTGAACTCCAGCCCCCACAGTTTGATGAGATGCACTTCGTCAACTGCGGAATAGAGTAGTTTTGCTCGAAATGCAGGGCATTCAGCTATGGCTCTCCAGGCCCCATCGTGCAAGTGCTCTGGATCGACACAAATCACCCGCCATGTTTTACAGGACTTGACTGCATCCGTGAGGTTCAGACCTTTCCGTCGAGCATCGGCGAGAGATTCGCGGCAGTATGCAAAGGCCGAGATACCCAGCTTGCCGAGCTCAAGAACCTGATAGTAATCTGTCATTTTGAAGAGAAGGATACCAGCTGAGCGTACAATATTATTGGCCAGTCCTTTTGTCGGCGTGACAATGACCCCAACCGATCCAACTCTACCCCGAAGTCCAGCGGGGTATAGTTGCGGATTGATGATGTATTCATCAAGTACGAGAATTGGGACAGAAAATGCAGCGGATTTGCCGTCACCAGTGGCCATGCAGCACAAAATGTTGTCTCCGTCCAGTATCACCGAAACAAGATCTTCTTGAACTGGGCGAAGTCCGTTGGTCCACGCAGGAATGACTTTCTTCACAATATCACCAATGGTTTTGCGGCCGAGATCATCCCGCCAGCGGATTCTGGGGGCCATAGGTATGTTGTTTCATGGGCTAGAGGATGGGATCAAGAGGCAAGCAGATCATTGATCTCGCACACAGATCAAGGCACGTGATGAACCATCCCTTGCCTAATCCGGAGTTCATCAAACCAAAGCCGTTTTCCTCATTATTCCGTGTAGTACACAAGAATGGGTACATATAGTAGATAATAAAGTACTTCTAGTGGTAAAATGGTCTATGAAGAAAGGGAGTAATTTTTCAGTGACAATACAAGTAGAATAATCCCTTTTGAGGTGATTCATGGTGGCTAGATCGAGGCCCTAGAGACTCACAGGGGTTAGCTGTGGAGAGACCGGCCAAGAGCCCAGGTAGGCGGCCAGACAGACAGACATCAGCAATACCCAGGTCGGCTACGTACCTCTACGTAGACCTACGTATTCCCATAGGTCCTGTATTCCCTGTATGAAGGTCCCCCTTTACGTATTCACACGTATTTCGGCCTGGTCTACGTATTCTCACGTATTTGGCAGCCTGCCTACGTATTCTCACGTATTTGGCAGCCTGTCTACGTATTCTCACGTATTTGGCAGCCTGTCTACGTATTTCGCCGTATTTCGCTGTATTTCAATCGTATTTCGCTGTATTTCGCTGTATTCCGCCGTATTCCGCCGTATTCCGTTTTATTCCCTTGTATCAAATGTAGAGCGCTTGATTTCCAGCAGCAAATCCCACAAAAAATATTCAAAAAGCGCGCAGAAAATAGTAATTTTTGGATTCCGATAATACAAAAAGGGTGGTCAATCAAAATTGCTCCGTCAGACGAATTCGCGATGCGGGTTTTGCCGTTCTCCTTCAGCACCTTTTCAGACCATTTCGCCCATTCAGCTCGGGACTTGTTCCAGTGGTAGGGCTAGTTCTTTTCCATAGTCTTCAGGAGTTCAACTTTGCCATCGTACTCAGCCCGCTGTTCGTCCTCTGTGAAGCGGCGCTCCACCAGTGTGCCTGTGGAATACCGTTTGATGTGGAACACAAGCTGCAAAATGATCAGAAAGGAATAAGATAGATGCAATTCAAGATATACATAGGTGCACATGGCAGCTATAAACTGCAGGGGATAGGCGCCGTTGAACTCGTCCGGGTAGTTCTGGATGAGGCAGTTGGGAGTCATTTCGAGAACCTCTCGGCAGAGCGCTTCAAGGGCGGGGGCCATAAAATTGTTGGTACGGTTCTGTTTCAAGTAATCAGTAGTTTGTTCCTGAGATGGGAACCAGCCTTGCGTTTGCATCCTTGCCAGAATGATGATATAAACCACGGTCCACTAGTGCTTTGACATTGTACTCTGCCTCTGCCTCCGCCTCAGCTTGGCCACAGTCCCGTTCAAAATCTGGTTTCGCAATGATGTCGGGAGCGTAGTGCAATTTAACGATGGCCTCCGCCTTGTCTTTGATACGGGTCCGAAACGTCGAGATGTTATTCCATAACTGTAAAAGTTGAATAAAAGAATAAAGAGGGGGGAGGGAACAGACGATATCCAAAATGTTTTCCTTGTGCTTGCGGTAAATATCTGAAGTCCATAATATTTAGTTACAAGTATGACGAAAAAGAGAAGATAATCCTCACCAGGGGACAGTTCCATGTCGGTGGTATTTTCGAAGTGCGCAATGGCATCCGTCAGCAATTTGGGGAGGTCAGTATCTTTGAACTCTTCTCCCGGGAAGAGGTCAGATATGATCAGAGCGATCAGGGTCATGTCCTTGGTACGGCGAATCACTTTCCGCCAGTCCTTGCTAAAGAAGCGCTCTTTCGCTGAGGTAAGAGCCTGCGCAGTACGCGTCTTCCTCTCCTTTCCACCCACATCCTGATCTTCTTCCTCGCCGTTGTCGCTGTCGTCTCTGTCGTCGCTGTCGTCTCTGTCGTCGCTGTCGTCGCTGTCCTCCGCCACCTGTTGCGTGTTACCGCCGTCGGAAGCCTGCTGCTTCCTACGGAAATCTTCAAGGTTCTTGGGGTTGGGCGCCTTAACCGCCTTGTTTGCCTGGCGGTGTCGGGCCAGGACATCCTCAGATTCGTGCGGCCCCTGTCCCTGGATTTTCCCGCCGGTGGCGCCATGTTTTTCTACTCCCCCACTTAGTACCATATTAACTGGGTTGAACAATCTTACTTTTCCCCTGGGCGCGGTCCATCTGCTCTGAAATAAGACTAGTGAATGTGGGTTCCCATTATTTTTCGAGTGGACCTACTGCTGCCAGTCTGTCTCGCCGTCTCAGTCGTCTCAGTCGCGGTCGCAGATTCTGAATGCAGGACGAATTAGTATGCAGACATGCACTTGTTGAACACAACGTACTCCTCTGCTCCTGGGCTTGGGGCCGCTTTGTCTTCCCTGAAACAAGATATGTGAATCTGGCCATATGCGCAGTGATGCTTGTGACGCACCTCCATCCTGTCTCCTATCATTTAGACCGGAATGGCGGTCCTGAGAACCTGGATGAAGTCGTGAGCAGCAACGTTGATTCGGTTGAAATATGAAACTTACCGCCACTGTTCCCTAAAAGCAGGAGTTAGTGCGCACAAGTTGCGTTTATTAAACACGACTTTACCGCCCTGAGGTTTCGACCCGTTCATCCGGCCTGAAAGAAGACTTG
>JARKIC010003459.1:0-20636 GCA_029378375.1 Mycena olivaceomarginata | reverse complement strand
GCCCCTACTGCTCCCGCCACCAACGCGTGTGGCACCTACAACACATGCCACCCGGTGCTCCAAGAGCAGGCACAACCTACGCTGCGCCCTCGCGCCACGCCACCCCCGAGCGAACTGCTCGTCACGATCTCGATGGCAAAGGCCGATCGCAAGTCGCCCAATCGACAGCTTACCCCTGCCGAGCTCAAGGCTCAGGTTGAGATGGCGCTGGGCAAGCTCACGGCACCCGGTCTCTGCGACAGCAAAGTCCACAGCGTACGCAAGCTCGCGAACGGCAACATTCGCGTCCAGGCCAACACAGAAGAGCAGGCCAAGCTATTCCTCCTCCACGGACAAGAATGGACGACGCTCTTTGAGCCCGACGCCTACGTTCATCGCGAAACTTTCAAGCTCGTCGCGAACTATGCACCCACCACTTTCATCCGAAGGCGGACGGTGCGAAGGCCGCGATCTACAGAACTACGACAACCAAGGGAAAATCCCCGTGCCGTCCGCGATCCGGGACGTGTACTGGCTCCACGACCAGAAGGATGCCTCGGTCAAGAAGGCCGCCTCTTCGCTGGTGATCGTGCTCGGCGACGCCGCCGCGGCGGATACGCTCATTGTACGCTCCCTGTCCTTAGCTGGTACCTCATGCCCTGTCTCGTACTACACCCCCCCTCCCCTCCAATGCTACCATTGTCAAGAAGACGGCCACATGGCCAAGGCGTGTTCCGCCCGTAAGGACCCAGCCACCATCAAGTGCACTCGATGCGCAGGCCCACATGTAACACACGACTGCGCGAGTGCCCGAATACACCCCGGTGTGCCAACACGAGGACGTGCACGCACGTCACGGTGCAGTGTGCAAACTGCGGGGAACCTCACAAGTCCTTCGCGAACTCGTGTCCCGTTAAGGCGCGCGCCATCGCGGAGACGGTTTCGCGCTTCCAGTATCCCTACCACGCTCGTCATTCGCCTCCCGCGCCGGCCCAGGCGCGCGAGCGCAAATCAACGACGCCATCCCAGAGTGGCTACGCGTCCGGGACCTCAACTGCCGGAAACAGCCAGAGGTCCTGATGTCCCTTCTCAATGACACCAGCCCATCCAAGTTCGACGTGTTAACCGGTCAGGAGTTGCCGTACCATATAGCAACCGTGGCCTCATTTCAGCACCAGGACTGGCACTCAATCCTGCCGTCCAATGCCCATTTACGACGACGAGACCAAATGATACGGAACACTATCTATGTCAACAAATCCATCCCATTGGACTCATATTCCCACATCTTCCTCAATTCTCTCGACGTGGCTGGCCTACGTTTTGCTCCCCATGGCTCTTTCCCTTTTCGTATTTACTCTGTCTATAATCCACCGAAGTCTGACTCTACTATTGTTTTTCATGTGCAACCACCTCAATTCGGACGCCGTCGGCGACGAAGACTTCTTTTTATTTGGCGATTTCAACAAGCACCATGTCATGTGGTCTGGGCCTCATCGACACAAGCGCAATCGATTCTCGGACACGTCCGAGATGATTCAAATGCTCGCTGAGGTCCGACCTCACCCTCCGTCTTCCCCCTTGTACCCCCACTTATTATTCCGATGCTCACAAAACATGGTCCACGCTAGATCTGGTATTCACCACCCCACGCCTCGCCGACACCGTCACCAAGTGTGTCGTGAGCGGGGCTTTGGCTCTGATCACCGCTGTGTTGGTGTAACAATCAACATTGCATTGGGCAGAACTGAGCCTCCGCCGCGTTACTGGTGGAGGGACGCCGACTGGGACACATTCAGTAAGGTGGTGAAGGATGTATGCAAACCGACCGCATTGTGGAACGGGCACAGAATATATCTACCACTGAGGACCTGGACGCGCTTGCTAGCGACCTCCTCAATGGCTACGTCGCGGCGATGGAATCAGCGGTACCCCTGGCGGAGAAATCCGCTTTTTCAAAACACTCGTTCACTGCCGACCTCAAGAAGATGCTCTGCGAGCTCAACAAGCTCAAGAACCGGGCCGCCAAGAAGAACTCATCGCAGGCCGAACACAACACAGTTAAACCGGCACGGAACGCATACCACAGTGCACTCCGTGTGCAGAAGCGTCGCCACTGGAAAGAATGGCTGAAAGATGCGACGGAGCGCACGGTATGGCAGGCTCACAAGTATGCCAGCCAGCACTCTGTCAACACAACGGCATCGAGGGTGCCTGACCTCGAGACCGCGGATGGTACTGTGCACTGCAACGCAGAAAAATATGCGGAGTTCAAGACACCTCAGGCTACCCTTTTTGGGTACCCATAGGGTCAAATCTTTTCCTAGACTTAAATGACCTTAGCGGTACCTAATTTCATAGGGTGCCCCACTCCCAGTGGGGCAGCCCACATTTTGCAAAAACTAGATGTGGGCCTCCCCACACTTCTTTCGAGTGGGGAGCCCCTCCCACCGTGGGTGGAACCGAAAAATGCGTGGGGTACCCCACTGCCCCACTTTTGAGTAAGACCCTGATACCAGTCCCGCCAGAAAAAGTTTTTTGGGCTCATTTGTGGGCCGTTTTGCACTGTCCACGGTGATCCTGAAAGCTGCCATTTGAGCTATTATTCTAGCCAGAAATCATGTATGCACCCACACCCATTCCACATGCCCATATGCACCCCCTTTTTATTCACCGTGCTTGCACCTGCACCCTGCCAACCACCCCCCACTCCCCCTTTTATTCTGTACACTTACACCTGCTCTACATGCTGCTACCCACCCACCCGCATCTATTCTACGTGCCTGCCACCCACACCCATTCTATGTGCTTGCCACCCGCACTCATTCCACGTTCTTGCCATCTGCACCCATTCCGTGCCGACCACCTGTGCCATTCCGCACACCTGCCCACCCGCACCCATTCTGCTTACCTGCCACCTGCACCCCTTTTATTCTGCCTGCCTGCACCCACATCCCTTTAATTCAGCTGCCTGTACCCACACCCCTTTTATTCTGCACGCCTACACCCACTTGGTCATCGCAAAACACTTACTCAGATTACAATACAATTTTAAATTGTGGCTACTCCACTTCTTTTTTCTTATGGTGAGGCACCCCACCTACTGTTGTGGGCTACCCCATTTTTCCTGTGAGCAACCCCATTGTCCCATTTCTTATGGTGGGCCACCCCACCTACTGTGTATACAGCGGTGGGCTGCCCCCATACTGGTGGGGAGCCCCACCTCACTTATTCCTACTGGGGGGCTGCCCCACTCCTACGGTGGGCAGCCCCACCATTAGTCAGTCACTCCACCTTTTGCCAAAAAAGGAAATTTCCTACATTAACTCTGGCCTGGCCCATACTTCAACTGTTTTGAATGGTTTCCCCCGGTACACACCCATGCCCTCATGAGACAACCCCTCTCTCCCCATTCCCGCTTTCCCCTTCTCTTCTTCCCTCCTCACCCCCCTCCGAACCATTGACCGGTGATAATACCCACCTTCTCCCACTCATACTCGCACCATCATACACCACCTCATCTCGTCTCATTATGTCTCCCTCTCTTGCTCTCTTCCTTTCTCTCTCCCGGACTCACCCTTGTCCCTCCCCGCCACCCTATTCGGAACATGCCGCCCCTCTACTCCCCACCACTTCTATTATGTCAACCACACGATACACGATGCCAACCAAGTCCCCGTTCACATTGCTACCTTACCCTTCTACCTGCCTTGGCTGCAGGGGAGTCTGACGCACCACGGGGTGACTGTGGCATAGCATGCATCGCACGCGGAAGTCTCCTACGGGTTTTACCCTGTGACCTCCCTTAAATTGGCAGAGGCTTATTGCACATCCCCACTAGCCACAAGTAGAGTAGATAAGTAGCAGACCAGTTACATAGGCCATGAACGGCCTGAACAGCTAGTATAAATAAAGTGATTTCATCACCCACGTCGCCTGTTTCAGTGATGAAGATTTCCCCCGCCATTTCAGAGGGTCCGACTTCAGAAAACCACGAAACCTTGAAAATTGGGCTCTTAGGTGTCTTAGTAAAAGTGGGATAACTTTTGATTCTCTTTCATATGAGCCTAACTTGTTTTTGGGCATCAGAAGAAAAAAGTAGGGTTCATTCAATAGAGAATCAAAAGTTATCCATCCTCAGCCCAAACTTTCCAAGGCTGAATTTTCATGATTTTGGGGGGAAACACATTTTTTCCGAGTTGTACCCCCTGAAATGGCGGGGCGAAAATCCATCACTGAAACAGACAGGCGGGTCCAGTCTGTCCACGAGGTTACCCTTTATTTATGTGCTCATCATTATTTGTGCTGATGTTGTCTCTATTTATTCTGCTTCCTCTTTCGTTATCCCCACCTGCTCTATCTTGTAACCAAGTGGACATCGACTGGCTCACGAGTTTAGGCAGGCACAACCCATAATTTTCTTATAACCAATAACCCATGGTCTTATTCAGGGCCGAAACCCATAAAACAGCCCAAAAAAGGCAATTCTGTGACATCCAGAGCACGTGAAGCCCCTGTTATGACCCCGGATCATCCTGTCTCAGCCCCTTGTTACCTTACATAATAACAGACTCTCTGATTTACAAACCCTGCTCCACTGGTTGGGAGATTCAAGATTTTCAGCACAATTTATGGTGAAAAATGTTGTTTGTTTTTCAGACATTTTTCACCGAAAAAGGTAGTGAAAAACTCAAAACATTTTCACTATTTTGTAAGTTTGAGGTGAAAAATTCAAAAGGAAGCTCAAAAGAGGTGAAAAAAATTTGAATTTTTCACTTATTTCAGTGAAAAATGTCTCAAAAACAAACAACATTTTTCACCATAAATTGTGCTGAAAATCTTGAATCTCCCAACCAGTGTCTGGGGCTAACTCACACCTTGATTCCCACAAAATGTCAAGACATCACGCCCGCATAATGTATATGTGGGTAGACGGAGAAACCCTTGAGCTCAAGCGCTCAATATGTTGTTTGCAACAGATTTTTTATTTGATTATTTTTTAATAATTATTGATCTTTTTTCTCTCTCTACCCATACCCCCTCAAACCCTATAACTCAAGGCTTCCACCAAAAGGCATGGGTTCCAAGGGGTTCAACTGTAGTATTACGACCAAGTGTTCATGGTATGTCACCCATCACCCCAGTGTTCGTTTTTCTGTGTTCATTCCTCGGCAACCATGGCAAATTACTGTATATGGTAGTCCGACCAATGCCGAGCAAGAAATTTGCATTTTTAGGCCCATTTTGATGCCAAAATCTCAATGTCACCGTCACCAGTACCCAAAGTGTTCAGTTCAGAGATCGGTGTCACCTGTCACCTGACGAAGACTCAGTGTAGTACTGGCTAGCATACCATCCCCATGTAGTAGCTTTTTTTTTTTTTGTTTTGGAGCATTTGGGATAATGAGACTTAGTCTGGGGAAGCATTCCATGGTTATCCACTTGTGTTGCTGGTAGTGGACCAGACATTGCCGGGGAAGTTTGGTTAGGAGGAAATGCCATTATGCACAATTATTTAAACCAGTGTGGGACTCCGACCTGAAAATATAATTTATCCTATCCTATGTCAATCAATGATGGGTTGCATACCCACTAAAACCCTCTCCCTTGTCCAGTCATCCGGCAATGAGTTCTCATCCAATAGTACACCGCTCCAAGTGGTGAAGCTAGAGGAGCTGGACTTAAGTTGCAACCGAATGTATCCCCCTCCACACTCATGAGTTCTGCAGAACTTAAGTTCATCTGAGGCTACCCTAGTGTATTATGTGCCTGTGCCCATGGTTCCACTGCCGGTCCCAAACTTAAGTCCCACTCACTTGAGTTCCACACACACCTGAAGAGTTCCACAACTCAAGTCCCCGCATAACTGAAGCCCCATCCACAACTCAAGTTCATATTGCCCCTACTACAACTGAAGTTCTGCAACACTTAAGTGTGACATGCCAGAACTCGAGAGTTCAACGGGACATTGACGGGACAATACCATTGCCCAGATATAAGTGTTACACATTCAGCCTTGGTGAAGAGACCCGCTAGACTTAGGTCTCATGCAATTCAATTGTGAAGAGCCAGTTTAGGACGTAAACTCACGCCTCGAACTAGAGTGGCCGCCAGCAGTGTAAGCGTGAGCACACTAGCCCTGCCCTCACCATCTGCATAACTGCACCTGCTTGTTGATTGCCTCCATTCTCGTGAGAGAGTCACGAGTCAAGTCTCCATCCGCCAAAAGTCTGCCTACCTATTCTGCTTCTTGGCTAGCTGCCAGTTAGTGCTAGGGTCTGACGCTCACAAGGAAACTGAAGACTTTGAACAAGTCAAGGGTTTACTTGAGTCTTGATATACTATTGGTGTGAAGTCCCTGCTACCCCTGCATAACCGTGCTCAGACCGCATAGTTTGCTATTGAAACAAAGCTTTATTCCTCCATCGCACACCCTCTTGACGGGTGATACGTACCCTACCTCCCTGAACACACACACACGAGCATTAGGATCGGATTAGTGTTTTGTTTTGTTTTTGGTTGGATTGTGATTAGTGACTAGCTTGCTTCACTCTCTAGTTGATTTCATTAGATTTCACAGTCGCACCCTAGTGCACTGTTTCAATGGGAGACCTTGAGTTTAGTAGGGAACTGATGTCGCATCTTTGTAGTCCAAAGTCGGGGATATTCCGCAGAACGGGAATGTGATGGAGACTAGAACTCCAAAAGCTTCAAGATGCGAAGGATAAAATCCTAGTAAGACTAAATGTGTCCCGTAGTTTGTGGACGAGATCAAAGGGCTCAGGAATTTAATCCAGACAATGCTAGAAATATGCCGAAGGAATGGAGCAGAGGAGCTATCACAGCAATCTCGATATCCTGAAATCAGTCCCTTCATGTTCAGATGACCATTCCCATCTGCAGATGATTGGAGGATTCTTAGCGGCAGTGCAACAGCGACTCGGATGAGGCTTCATTGGAAAATCTTGTCCAATCTGAGCTGAGTGTTCAATGGTTCCGTGGGGGAACTTGGGTGATCCAATTTTCGCACAGAATTGGAGCTGGGATTCAAGGGATAACAATTCCGTCCAGTCAGGTTCATGGCCACAACAAACCAAGCGAGATTGGGTACTGGGGTTGAGGATAAATGTTTGTCTCCAGTCTGAACCAGATATACATTTATGAAACCGCTGATAAGCACGGGATTTGTCCGCCCATGAAATCTTCGCTTTCTCGCGTTTTCATGACAAGACATGTGCCGGGCTACGCTCCAGAAGCGTCAGTACTGAGGTTCCCAAGTAGCTGGCTGGGCAAGAACCACTGAGTAACGGATGGGAATGGGGAGGAATACTCAGGAACCATTGGCATGTGCTCGCTCCGAAACCTGTAGGAGAATGTGTAGCCCAACAATCAAGTGGAACGTGAAGTCTACTCTATTCCTGCTCACGGAACTAGACGGGGACAGACTGGAATCCTGTTGTGGTGTGTTGGACATTGGACGTGTATAGTGTTCTGATCAGATGATCACTGGAAGGGGCTGGGAACATCACATTCTGATGGTTCCACGCCGTCCGGGGCATTCCGGATAAGGGATGGTCACTAAGCAAGGGTCCGATTACTTGGACCTACACTCGTCGGCTCCTGGAGCAAGTACCCATACTGGGAAGCACTTTGAATGTGGTATCCCTGGAAAGCTACGGACTGGGGGCTTCGGTTCCAGATGTTCGGGTAGACGGGAAAGACATGGGCATTAGGAGGAACAGCATATACAGTCAGGATCGACATAGGGGATCAGTTGTGATGGCTCGGGCATAGTCCGACCGATCGTACATGTGCACAGTATCGCACCAGGATGGCGTGCTCAACATGGGCAGCCAATAGAAGGACTCAGATACCCATTCTTACGACGGATACACAGAAGTTGGACGGATAAACGGACTATTTTACTCATACTTATTCTCGGACATTTCCATGTGTTTCAGGGCTTTGTATTTAGTAGCAGGGGCATCTTGGGCAGCTGCACAGAATCACCCCATGGCTAGTAGGTGGAAACACTTGTGGATTGGGCAGATACCGGGGAGTTCGAACAAGGTGTCTCTTAGAATTCATCTTGGCTTTGAATCTTTTCTTTTGTGATTGGTATCCTTGGGATCCGACTTTGCCGTCCATCTGGAATAGTCTGAAAGTGACTGGAACTGTTGGGATTGTGCTGAGTACGCACTTGGTTGTTTGGGTTGTGTTGTGAAGAGCTTGGGATCGGAACCCACCACTGTCTGGAACGCTTGGGATCGGAACCCACTACTGTCTGTTACTGTTTACGCTTGGAATTGGCATCCATCTCGCTTTGGAGAACCCCAGCAACTCGTTCTCGTTTGTTTCTCATAGCTGCGAAGCTTTACATCACCGTGCTACTGTGCTTCCTGTTTGTTCGAGTCTATTCTCGTTTAATCAGATCTAGCCAGAACACTTGCACAGCAAGGGTTCCATTCGCATTGACACTCTCGTTGTGTTCCGCTAGCTTTCCTGTCTGTTCCAGTTCCATTCCGGTTCACTCAGATCAAGCTCAAGTACTTGGACTCCGTTCCAAGGACTTCCATAAACAACACAATGCTCTCTCCTTGTTTCCGAGGTCTATACCATTCCCTGCAACCTTTTATAAGGCCCTGTACCAGGGTCTGATACTCATCTGTGCACGTCTTGAGCACTTCCGTTCCATTCCGACCCACTTCTGTGTGTAGGTTTGGTTTGGTTGGTGTGTTCTTGATAGGTTCAGAGCACATCAATCAGCGCGTCGTGTCAGGGTAGGAAATGGAGACATCGGGCAACTGGAATACTCAATCCCGGGCACAAACACGCGACAGGCACAGTACGGTGCTGTTGAAGTCCGAGTTTCGGTCCGAGGCCAGGCCGCAATGCCATCTTCAACGAAGCTGCCACAGTGCTCGAGCAGCAGCGGTGACAAGTGATCCACAGAGATGGAAGACATAGTTTCTGAATGGTCACAAAAGTGCTTCAGGTTGTGGTACATCGCAGGCGCTATCAAACACCCTGTCAACCTCGACGTGGATGTGGATGTTGCGTCATAGGAGTGAACTGGCAGGCCTGTGGGCCAGTCACACCGACAGAACCAATTTCGGACATGAGACTTGTGATGAAACACCGGTACAGATGTGCTGTAGTGAGTAAGCTGTGACGATAGTTGTAGTTCAACTTCATTGTTTGGGTTTGGATCAGCTTGAATGTGATGCCGAGCAGCCGTCGCCGGAGGCTTGATGAGATAACTGATGCGCGGTGCACGCATAAAGTTTGAATTTTTCTGTGTATCCCTACTAATGTTTCCGCGACTTGGCGGCTTGGAAGCTGACTTTGCAGTCGATTTGAGTCGAGTCGAGCCGAGTAACCACTGCGACTTGAATTAACTTTCAATTCGACTCAAGTGACTTAGAGTCAACTTCATACCTCGGATTTCCAAAATACGACCTGGGTGGTTTGCTCCACAAAAAACGAATTTTTTGAATTTTGATGGCCGTGACCTGGGGGCGTGACACCCGCGGGACGCTATGTCACATCACTGTGACTTCATTCAAAACCGGTCACAAACAAAGGTGGGACCGCTAAATACCTTGTTTCATAAAATACTCCCTGGAGCTGACTCGAGTCAACTTGAGTCGACTTTGACTCATTAAGCTGAGTCAAGTCAAATCAAATCCGCCATCAAGTCGACTTTCCAAGTCACAACTCGACTTTTCGAGTCGCGGCAACATTAATCCCCGCCCTCCTTTGGGCTTCCAGGGGTGTTAAGCCCAAATAAATCACCATGCAAAAGCTCTGACATAGGTCTGAGCTTGTGCCAAATGCCTGGCAACACACTGGCACCCAAGGCACTTCTCCAACTCGGAGGTAAGTGCTCGACAATTTCTGGAACTCCCGTAGTTTGATTGGAGTCCAGATCCATCCGAGTTCTCATTCGGGGAGGGATCAACATATATGCCCGAGGTCCCCTAACATAGTACACCCTCCATTCAGGGCCCAAAATCACGTCTCCAATTGGAGTAAAAATTCAACAGAATGGTCGAATTACACGTATCCACCAGCTGAGCTGGATTTGTCCCCTCAAGTTGACAATCAAGAACAACTTGCTCATCGAAAAGTTCCATTCTTGGAACAGAAAGCTGGATTCTGTCAGATGAAGCAATTGTGAAGTGCATGACGACATCTTCATGGATCAAAGGAGCATAAGCGCGAAGAAGGTTCACAAGCTCCCTTCTGCGTGCACTTCGGTACACACTTCGTACACCTTGCAAATGGAGATAGGAGGCTTGACCCCACAGCTGCGTGACGAGAAAAATGTCTTGATGAGACATAGTTCCTGTGATGTAGAGTCTCACAACGAAAATAACCCACAGATTGCAAGTGAGAGCTACAGTTCCATTATCATCAGCGCGGCTGGGGCACAACATCCCCACCAGATTGCAAATGTGAACTGATTCATGTGGATACTCCACGAGCACTCGAGAGTCGCACAGTGGGGTCCCATCGAAGACGCATTCATGTGAAATGCTGACGGATGGACCTGAGTGAAGCACAAGTTGTGACTGCAGCACCACAACTTCACGTGGGGTTTGAACTGTGGGGAAAAAGCACGACATGAAAAACCGGCGAGAAGAATTGGTTGCCTGACTGCGAGTTGGCCAAGCACTGCACGGAATGATCTCATCGGAGCATTCACATGAATTCCGCGGCAGAAAATCCCAGTTGCGTGAGGCCACACAAAGCCTCGTGAACTCATGCTCGAATCCCGTGTTCAGTTCACGCGAAAGCAATTTCGCGACGGAATCACAAATGCCACGGATGTAATTCAATTCGATAAACCAACACAGTGAGTTCCAATTGACGCAACCTTCATCAACCGTGGCTGAGATCAACCCCTTGAGGAAGCTGAGGCGTGTGACGGCGGTGAGGAATGGTCTGCGGCAGGGCCCTCTGATGGCCATAGTCCTTGATTCGTCATGCTGAACCCAGAAAAACAATATGCTCGCGCAGATTGGTGAGGCCAAAATGCGCGGTTCAGGAATCAAGCTCGTGACAGTGTACCCCTGTGGTGCACCACGGGTGCTGTAGTCGCAGTCAGGGAAATAGCTGCTGATAATATCATTTACACTGGTGCGACTGGCAACGGCAAAAGTGTTTGCCGTCTCAGTGCAAGTCTTCTCCGTTCCTAATATCGCCGTGATATTGTACGTGAACGGTTGCACTATTGAATTTCTCAACTCCATGAGAAAGACGGTGGTATAATGAAAGTTCCATGCATGAACTCTAGAACTAATGAGAGCGAACGCGCCCTCCCGATCAAAGGTGCCTTTCACTGAAATTTCGGGGAAAATGAGGCTTCCTTGTTCACATTCAAGGAGTAAATCATTCGAGTCCTTCGAACAGTTTCGGATGCGACGACACGGCTTGAGTGTCAGTAGTTCAAGATGTCTCATCAGCACACCCGCGGAACGTGGAGCATCTGGGATGAAGTCCGTGGAGTACACAAAATTGTGCGGTGGCGAATAAAGAATGTGGTTCAGTGTATTTCCCAAAGCACCAATCCGTGCTGCGTCACGCACTTGAATATAGCTGTGTGCTAACTATAGTTTGGATGTACCATCAACACTCAGATGTTTGCTTCGCAAAGCGTGAGAGCAACTGTGCGGATTGATCGAAAGACTGCGCCGATTTATTTCTGGAGAGAGCTCGAGAAGGTAATCACCCTCCGTGTTGTACTGGAACACTTATGGCAAAAGAAAGTTCCTATGGTTATGGTCATCGCCACTGACTGTGGCTCTGCTATCAAACTCAGGTTCATTGTTGAGCCATGGTGTGGTACTCGGAGTTCTAGGATCGTTGCCTGACTCCAATAGATAGAAAGCTGGCACAAGAGCAATGTCCATCATGCTGGTAAATTCAATTTTGCCGCTATTTGGATCGAAAGTGATCAAGCACGGGAAGCCTGAAAGCGTGTTGTGGCAAAAACTGAGCGCCATTACCGAGAATACAAACGCGGAAATCATCAAGCCAATCGCCATCGGGAATCTAATGATCAACCGAGGCAACAGTGGCCCTTGGGGTTCAAGTTCAACCTTTTCAAGTGGAAGCCCACTACCCACAAGTAATTGTCTTGATTTGTGATGCAACTGGGCGGAACTCGCTATACAGCTGTCCAAGAAATCATACAACAGGAACGGGGCAGGCATGACAAGTCCACCAAACCCTAACACATCGTCTGCGTTGGGCGTCAAACTCGGGGCAGCAGGCGCCGAAGGTCGAGAATATTTATCTCGCAACTCGACGCGTAGATTTGACGTGGAATCAAGGGCTTGAATATAACCGCTGAAGTGGGGTCCGAACTCCGCAGTCAGCAATGCAAACTGCGACTTGGTCCGGTTGTGATCGATCTGTTGACGTTCACTGAAGAAAACAATAAATAACATCGCATGCTGGGAAACTAAAAACGTTGCGGCAGACATGGCGAGCACGCAGCGTAGCCGAGCTGTATCCTTAGGATGCGATTGGCCTACTGTCCATGATCGTAATGGGCGAAGACGCAACTCCGAGTCGAAAGCGAAATCGCCAGCGTACATAGTGCAAATAATACATCCGTTGTTCTCCCAGCCTTATGGTGAGCAAATATCCACCCTGGCCGAGATCGAGACCCAAATTGCGGGACGTTCTGCGGTAGTGCAACATGTAGTCTCAAGGCGGGGCGACTCGGGACGAATGTTATTTGGATTCAGCATCCAAAAACATGATACGAGGTCCAGCACACAGTCAGCATTGAACCTCTTCCGTGCCCCGGAAATTCCTGAGGCCGGATCGTCCACAGGAAGTGCCATGGCGATAATCGTAATGCCAAAACCCATTGAGGGATGGCAGAAGTCAAGATCCAAGACACTGTAATGGCACAGCGTCTGGCTGCTGTCCGTGTTCTGAGTGCAATCTAGGGGTGTTACAAGCCCGAAATGCTGGTCTGGTTCTCTGTTTTGACGGGGGGAGTCGAAATAATTCTCGAAGCAATTTGCGAAATTCTGTTCGACATTTACGCTGTACTCCTCGCCCTCCTTGACTTCCATACAACACGAGAAAGTAGCCAGAAGGAGTCTTCCGACAAAGCGAAATTCTGGGCGCCAAGGTAGCTACACAGCAAGCCAACCAGGATTATTCCTGACACCAGCCTCGGGTAATTTTCCTCGAGGCAAGTAGGTTCATCAAAGCCGGAGTATGCTGAGATTCTGCGCATGAAGTTCCAATTTTCGGAAAGGGGATGCGTCCAAAATTGAACTGAACTGAATTCCGAGCGGCTGTCCTGACCGATGTGAATCTCAAGAACATTACGAGTCCTTTATGTACTCGTTCTTTTCATAATCGGAACCAGCTTTTCGAGTTCGCGATATGTTTATCAGTGCGTCTATCAGAGGTAATGAAATAGTGGCTGTGTCCATTAGATTCTTGAAGTCTTTTTAACGGCCTAATCTAATGAATTTAGTGATGATATAATCCATAAAGATGGGGTCGGTTCGTATCTGTTGGGCCGATCCTTTTGTTATTTTTGTTCAAAACACGTATATAGCTTAGTTGGCGGTTACTTCGAGCTGGATATGCAGATTCAATATGTCATGAATTGCCCGGCTTCTACTTTTTCGCCCAATGTGTCCATATGGATACAGACGTGTCTTAGCGGCACGGGACTCTCATGACACCACCACGTGACCTTCTCACGGTTGAAACCTGGCCTCGGATTCTAAAGCCGCAGACTTGGGGAGTCTGCGCCACAGGATACAGAAGACGTTAGGGGACTAGGAACGTGCAGATGGATCCTAGTCCCCAGACGCACCAACGGCTGACACAGAAGCATACACGAAGTACATGAGTGGTTGCAAACCGATCGGGGTTTGAACCACTGCATACAATGACACTCAGGATTAGGAAATCCAAACATCGGGTCTCCTAAGTCCTCCGACACCACGGAAACCAACACAAAGGAGTCTAGGAGTATCAGCATTAAACACTCCTTAATGCTGTGGTACAGGAACTGATCGTGATTGACCGCGATCACTTTAATTTATTAAAAGCCTATATAAGCTCAGTAGAATCTCCATATACAGTAGATTCTACCTCATCTAATCTCAGGCTTCTACCTTGGCTTGACATAAGCATTGTCTCCACCCTGCCCCGGTTCCTCCACATTGTACTACGGGTTGTATCCACGCCCCAGTGAAATGCTTGGTGTCTACAACAGCAGTACTAGTTTAATCAAGCCCCAACGAGCAGAATGCGAGTTGCTTGATCAAGGCAAAAATGCAACTACTAACCAAATCCTAACTACTTTCCCCTTGAATGGTTTAGACTGTGCCACTGAGTACGGGTCTTTTGAACGCTTTAAGATGGTTCAAGGAGCACAGATAATCCAACAGACGTTGTGAGGAACAAGCCTGTTTTAAGAGGTCTAGTCCGAAGTGCAAGGTTTGATTTAGAGTTTTAGACCTCTTTGAGCAATGCCAAATGAGTGCCTAAGCCAACAAATTGAGTTTAAAGCTTTATAAGCTTGAGCCAACAATCCCAATCCTTAACAAGGTGCCGTGTTCTCCAAATCCCAAATAATAAGCCTTCCAGGGCTACTGTAGTGTGGTGCCGTGTTCTCAATCATAATAAGCTCTCTCTAGCTTCTTAACCGTTCCCAATCCCAAGATCCCAAGTCAACAATTGATATTGAGTTACTTGTGCAGACAAAACCAAACTTCTTAACAAAGTCAGTCCTGGATGACAAGTCCCGAATCTCCGTCGTTTATCAAGCAATACGCGGTAAAGGCTACTGTTCTTAGAGACAGAAAGTTCAGTGCCTATCCATACCAAAACCTCCTCCTTATATACTGTACAATTATGCTTGCAATATGATGATTAGTCTACTTGCTGGTATATGAGTAAGGTGTTCGTAGTTAATCATATAGGATCCTCGTGTGTCGACCTCTTAATGCTTGAGTGTGTCCGGTGTGACTGCTTCCTGTTCGATCGTGTAGACAGTCCCATCTTCTATCCTCTTGTCCCCTGTTCAGGACCTTCAGTTTTAGGTAGACGCAGGTACTGGCTCTGAGCCAGTACCTTAATCAGCCCAAACCACCAAGTGGTTGTGGAGATATGCGAGTTACCGTCCTGGCCTGGTTCAAGTAACTAATTCAGGATGGCAACAATGATCAGATAGTTGATAAGCGAAGTTCAACCACAGCCGGGGTAACCGGTTACTGTTAAACCCGAATCACCTGATCCGTTGCGCAAGGCTCCTTCTGTAATCAAGCACAACAAAGTACTCGAACACCTCATCAAGACCCCACAGTGGTGCCCCAGATCATCAGAGAGGATGATTAATATTGCCCATGTTGTTTGTGGGCCCTGTGATGCCTTGATTAAGCAGTGATGCTTAATCTTGGCAATTAAACCCTTAATCATGGATGTCAACCAGTATGAACTTTCCAGTTGATGCATCCCAGGCGGACTTGATTAAGGTCCTCATGCCGGATCAAGCCCTGATTAGCCATATAGAACTTATGCTAATCCTTTGGAGTGGCGCGCTATGTGATTAAGGCAGAAATCAGCAAATTCCTTGCTATTTCACCCATGGTCTGTTTCATCACGGCTTATCACCGGGTTGTATACCTGAGTCGATATCAACACCCTCTTTGACTTGTTCCGGGTTCTGCCTCGCATCCCGACCTACAACATACGGCCTCCTAGGGAGGACACCGTACAACTGGTCCTACTACTTCGGGGAACACACGAGCTACTAGCGTCTATCAGGTTTATCCTGGTTGGGGTTCTCGTTGGGTTACTCGTTGTTTAGCTGACCCAGAGGCCGTTGCTGACACAATACTGGACATGGGCTCAAAGCTGAACTGTTGCTAACAGTGTTGGTTCTCAGTAAAGAGGTTTCTTCTAAACATCGCTGTCCTAATTCAGCCACTGGTGTACCAAGAAAAGATACCCAATATCTTAGGTGTTTCTTCTGTGGGCCAATGTGAGCTGGTTGGTGCGCCAGCACCAACCGAGTGAGTCTTGGGCTGCCCGTACTACTAGACTAGTAATGTTCTTAATTGATTAATTGTAGTTCAAAAGACCTGTATGTTTCTGGGTAGCAGGCACTGCCGCTTGTCGGCTTTATGGCCTTATCGCACAGTGGACTTCAACATTATGATGACATAGAATCAAGGAAAAACCCCTGACTATCCCCACCCGAGGGCCAAGTCCACAACAAAAATATTCCTGCTTAACCATACTTCAGTTAATCAATGCCAGTGATACGGTGAACTTCTGGCCATCCACCAAGAGAGGATGGGAGTAAGAAAGGTTTTTTGGCACCAAAGAAATAAGGAAATTGACTTTATTGACACATACAGAAAATATCGGAAAAATATCAAAATAAATCACCCTGAAAAAAAATGACATGGGAGGTGTGTGCAGGGGTGTGGCGTCTTCAGGCAACATGTTCATCGTGTTCGGCGGGTAAAATGACTCCATTTTACAATCCAAAAACTAATGCCTCGCCAGATGCGCACATGGGTGTTGTAGCACTTCTTTGTGCAGGGGGACAGTAAAATCAGAATATCTTTGCTGATTGTTTCTCAGAAATTAGGAGACACCAATTTCCGACTCCGTGGACCTCAGAAACATTCAGTCACCAATAATCAGCAATAGGAACCTGCTCAGCGTTGCACTATTTCCAAATAGGTGGGGTACCTCTCAGTGGGCCACAACTGCAGAGTGTGCTATGGGTCCAGACATTTTGTAATGGCCATTAACCAAATCTATAGGATAATCCCATGTTGCCAGTGGTTTGTTAAGTATTGAGCTATCTGAGTGTGAGCCAAATGCTAAGAACATCCAAAACACAGTATATCGGTGCGCATTTGCGGAGCAGAGGTGTAAAGCCTCCTTAACTCTGATAGGTCACTCCAATATATTGTCTTTATATTACAAAAATTTACCGAGGCCAAATATGCACTTGTTCCTGCACACTGTTCCAAAGATTGTAACAAAATTGAGGAGCAGTGCCCTTGGAGTATTATCGGCACCTCCTATGGTCCAATCGACCTCTCCAATCGTTCCGGGGGGTATTGAAACCTTAGGAAACATGTTCCATCTATGACAAAGAGGACATCTAACCATATGGTTTAGCAAAATACACTGGGTGAATAAAAATACCACCTGGAGTTTGAATGGGTGGTGAAACCTTCCAAATTCTGTTACCTGTGTCAACTCTATGCAGAGAGCACACCTACAGAGTTGTGAGCTAAGTCTATCGAAAACATAGGCTGAACAGTAAAAAATTGTGGGAACTTCCTTTTTGGGTTACATGGTGTAGTGGTTCCAAAAGGGGAACTGGCCATCAAAGTAGTGACCACCTGGAGCTCGAATGAAGGCCCTGGCATGTTTATGTTGAGTGAGCCAGTGATCGATCCCCAGTTGTCTATGGAGTGAGCTAAAACTTTGAAACACATTATCACATACATGTAGGACGATCTGGGCCTAGATGATCAAACCGGCGATCATTGATTTCGGGTGTACCCGAAGTGCTTCGTACGCAAGCGCTGCACTGCCACTCTTCTGCTTTTTCCCATCACATATCACACTGTTTCATGGCTCATTAAAACCTCCAGAGCCGTGTACACAATGTCAACTTCTGTGAGTAAGGTATAGTGCATACAAATACCGTCAACATCCCAAATAAGAGCAAATTCTCGAAATAATTGTGCCAAATAATTACTAGGATCTGGATATGTAATACCCTTTCATGAATCTTTAGATATACCTCTTGACTTTGACTTGAACCACCTTACTCGGTAACTGGAAGAATGCAGAGAGTGTATTCATTCAGCAAAGGTGCGATCAGCAAAGGCCATCAAAAGTTGATGCCAACCCTTGATGACTTTGCGAGGACAGCTCCTCCTTCAGTTCCACCTGGATCCCTTTGAAATCTTATTAGCATCTTCATAACATCTCTGTCTACAAATTTATGGAAGGGATAGCCCCCGAACTGCCCACATATTGTTTAACACATGAATTTTGAGAAAATTGGCTTACTTTTGGGATGTTGACTGTTTTGTGTTGTGGTTATTTCACCGCCAGCCCCATAGTCAGTGTTTCAAGTCACTCACCGCCTCTCCTATGCTTGTTCCCTGCCCATGCGCGCTTGTTGTCCGCCGCCCTCGTTAGCCGCCGTTTCCGCGCCCACGCGCACTGTGCTTAATCTCCGCCTGTGCGCCGCCCTCCCGCTCCCCCCGCGCCCACGATTCGCCCACGATACCCATTCCATGCGCGCTCGATGGCCGCCTCCCGTGCGCTCCTTACCCGCTGCCTGCACGCTCTGTGCTTGATCCCCGCATATGTGTTCGCCCTCGCGCTCGTTACCCGCCGCCCGCGCTTGCGCCCACGCCCACGATACCGCTGCATACGCACTCGATGGCTGCCGCCCGCGTGTTCCTTGCCCCACCGCCCGCCGCCCGCACGCTTGATCCCCGCCCCATGCGCGCTCGTTGCCGGCTGCCCTGTACTCAATTCCCACCTCCTCTTCCCCGCCCGGGCCCTCGATACCTGCCCTGTGCATGTCTGATGGCCGCCGGCCCGTGTGCCTGTTACCCGCCGCTCCTGTCCACAATCTCAAATGTCTCAGTAGAACCTTAAATTTTAAACAAAGTAAGCCTGGTGAACTAATGATACCAACCATCCTGTACCGTAATATTATGTGTTAAAACATACCTTCACTCTTCGTGCGTCAACAAGCTTTGGGAACCGAGAGGGAACGGCCATATCAGTGAAATTGGAGGAGCTTCGGGCATTTCGGCTCTTCGGAACTACGGCCCCGACGGGCGCTTCACAGGCGCCTATTGAATGTTGAACACAAAAAACTCTCGCCAAGTGCTTGCCTGGCGATATATTTGTTGTCTAATAACATAAATGAGATGTAGGATGTTGACACATTGAGAAAAGAAATACAGTTGGAAGAGATTGAGGCCATGAAAGAAGTTGCATAAAAGTGACAGTGAAGCTGCCAACATCTTAGTGCAAACTCTATCCCGTCCCATGTGCGACTATATATTTTCTTTTTCTTTTTCAACCCGTATGAATTTTGACATTTTCTCAATCGGCGAGGCTCCTGGACCTCGTATATACCCTCAGATGTCCAATATCTCCCAAAAATATTCGTTTTCAACGCTTTCTTCGTGTGCCGCGTGGTAATTTGGCCCTAGATGCAACATTTTTGGTCTCACTGTCATGCGAGTCCGCGCCATCTTCGTCACTTCGTTACTTCGCTTAGGAACGAGAAAGTTCGTGAGTTTGATCGTATTTCGTGAAAGTTTGTGACTTTGGCTGGATTTAGTAGAACTTCGTTACTTCCTCTGCACACCGTGAAAGCTCGTCACTTGGACGCAGTGAGAATAACCACATGACCGTTCCCGTACACGTGGAGAGTGCACGGGCAGTCAGCCGGGACCAACGGCGAAACGCGGCGCACTTAGTGAAATTAGAACAGCAAGCACATGTGTCCGCATCAGCGGCACTTCGCACACCATCAGCGTCTCATGTGCCGCCCTTCGAATAACGAGCCACACTTCCGCGGGCGCGTTCTGGGCGCTAAAGAGGTGGACTCCGCGACTCAGATTTACTAACAAACACACATGTATTCAAGTAAACTAGTTTTAATACAAGTGTAATATCATAAAGTAGAATGAACTTTTCAGCCTAAATGCAACGACAACGATGGACGCGACCCACAAGACTCGGTAGTCCCACAAATTCGATAAGAAAAAGGCTCGCATCGCAATACAAGTCCGCCAAGCCATTTAATCAGCTCAAGGTCGGCTCTCGAGCATTGTGTCTGCATTTTACGTCCCCGAGCGAGACGGAGCACGAGTGTAGAACTGTGTATTTACTGAAGGCTGGCAGCTGTGATTCAATTCATCAACAATGCATCAATACACGTCTTGACGCACCGAGGAGCCGCTGACCGACGATTTGCGGGGGAATGGCGGTAATACAAGGGGCGCGGTCATCTGTTGGCTGGCGCATCAGAAGGCACAAGTGCTTATGTAGATTGCGACACAATTTCTCACGTAGTCATGAGTCTTCTAATCGCCAACGTCGGTGCCCGAAATCGTGTCCGCATTGGTGAGCGTCGGGTGGGGGAATTGGGCGGGACCCGATGGTGGTGGTGGTAGGAACGAAAGGTAAGATGCACAGCCGCCACAACCATCATCGCCGGCCACGCATGTGCACGGAAGTGACGAGCTTTCACCATAATTTAGTCGAGGTGACGAGCTTTCCCAGTTATTCGTCGAAATGACGAGCTTTCACACTTTTCCATCAAACTCACGAAACTTTCTCGTTCCTAAGCGAAGTAAGCGAAGTAACGAAGTGACGAAGGTGGGTACTACTCCTGTCATGCAGCTCGATTAAAAACCCAATTGACTCACCTCCGCACATTTGGATAATAGTTTTTTAAGAGTTCTGCTTCCTCAGAATTGCTTGTAAGTGCGGGGCGCAAATTACCGGGAGCCGAACTTTCTGTGCGCGTTCACGTTAAGCGCCCATCAAGCGCCCGTCGGGATGCTTCGGCAGCGTTACCCGATGTGACAATTGTTACATCT
>JARKIC010003458.1:0-20732 GCA_029378375.1 Mycena olivaceomarginata | reverse complement strand
ACTAGACTTCACGCTTAACCGGTTGAGTAGGCATTCATTCGGAGACACCCAGAAGCTATACCAAGTTTCGTTTGTTATCCCAGTTTTGAATATTATCTGTGTTGGATTTGGATCTTTATAAAAACGACGCGTGGACATATTGGATAACGGAACGGACGCGTGGATATAAGGAACGAATCGGACTTGACAATTGGTTGTAATCTCGCAAGGATTAGCAATCGCGGATACTATTTGGAATCAGGATTCATAAGAATCATTTGCGTTTTGCCTCGGAGTACATTCTCAAACCTAGACCCACATCACACAAAAACGTTGAACATAAAAATCTCGTCTGACTATCTGCGATTGCGCCTAGAACAGATTCGAGCAGTTTATCTATACGACTTGTGGACCTGTGAAGTCTTGCTTATCAAAGAGAACTAAAGTTCAAATTGCCACAATCTATACTGGATTGGAACCCGAACTTGCACGAGGATTATAGTGTTTGAGTTGTTGTAGTCACTTTTATCGAACCGCGTATTCATTTACAAGGTTTGGTTTGTGGTTATTTCACCGCTAGCCCCATAGTCACCGTTTCATCTGGAGCCCCACCGCGAGGGGTTCATTTGACTTTACTTCTCAAAGTAAAACTTTGTCAATTGGTCTATAAAAGACTTGGAAAAATTGTTGGATCCCGCATTTCTAGACTTTCAAAGTCTTCAGAAATCGAGAACCCATTCCTTGAGTCTCACAACTTGAGAAGGACGTAAACCGTCAGTTCATTCTCTTCGGACGAAGTACCCCTTCGTCCTAAGATTTCTGCTACGGCGGAAACAAACGAGTTATCATCAGAAGGCGAACTTGAACCTGAAACACCTGGTTTTCCTAAACCTTTACCTCGTCGATCCGAAAGGCACAACACACAGTTGTCCTTCCGTGTCATGAATCGCCCGGGTTCTACTTTTTCGCGCGACGCGTCCGTACGGATACAGACGCGTCTTAGCGGCACGGGACTCTCATGACGCCGCCACGTGACCTTCTCACGGTTGAAACCCGGCTCGGATTCTAAAGCCGCAGACTCAGGGAGTCTGCGCCACGGAACACAGAACGTTAGGGACTAGGAACCCGTACAGACGGATTCTAGTCCCCGGACGCACCAAAAGGCTGACACAGGAGAGTACACGGAGTACAGGAGTGGTTGCAGACCCGATCGGGGTTTGAACCACTGGAGACGATGACACTTAGGACTAGGAAACCCGAACGTCGGGTCTCCTAGGTCCACCGATGCCACGGAAACCAACACAAAGGAGTCCAGGAGCATCAGCATTAATGCTCCTTAACGCTACGTTGCAGGAACTGATCGCGACTGACCGCGATCGCTTTAATTTATTAGAAGCCTATATAAGCACGGTAGAATCTCCATGTACAGTAGATTCTACCTCGTCTAATCTCAGGCTTCTACCTTGGCTTGACATAGGCATTGTCTCCACTCTGTCCCGCTTCCCTCGCACCGTACTACGGGTTGTATCCACACCTCGGGTTTTGTACCTGAGTGGATATCACACCCTCTTCGACTCGTTCCGGGTTCCGCCTCACATCCCGACCTACGACATACGGCCTCTAGGGAGGACGCCGTACGACTGGTCCTACTGCTCGGGAACCACGAGCTATTAGCGTCTATCGGGTTTCTCCTGGTTGGGGTTCTCGCCGGGTTACTCGTTGTTTAGCCGACCCAGAGGCCGTTGCTGACATTCCGGCCTCTACCTAGTAGAAAAAGGACTCCCAGTGCAGCAGCTCTAGCAAGAGTAAAGTCGAAAGACCAACTTTATCTCGAGCAGCGGCATATAAACAGTTACAGTTAGCATCCGCGGATACTCAATCCGAACCAATTCAATCAAGTTCGGATCCAAGGGTCGAACTAGAGGGTCTTATTGAACCTCAAGCTTCCCAAAACTCGTCCCAAACCCTACGTTCAGAGTCATCTCTATTAGAAATGGCAGACGGAGCGAACCCAGCACCAGTTGGTGGAGCCAGAGTCGCGAGCTTTAAAATTCCATACGCTTGGGATAATAATGCTCCTAAGTTCACTACGGATGATCATGAAGACCTCATGACATTTGTTGATCATGTGAACCAGATAATGGAACACGCCGGCGTTACAGATGATGCTGAAAGGAAGTTGCATTTTACGAGTTATCTTCCTACAAAACGGAAGGCAACTTGGAGAGCGCTTCCTACATACAAAATGGAACTATGAGGAATTCCTCAAAGAAATCTATCTTAGCTATCCTGAGATTAAATCAGAGAGAGCGGGTACCATAGATCTTCTGAAACTCTGCAAGAGGAACCGGGGGATCACTGTGAAGGAAGAAGGTCGTCTTAGACGTTTCGGATAGAATTTCTTACGAAGTAAAGAAGCTCTTGACCGCTCCTGTTCTAATTACGAACCAGATCGCTTGCGATTTCTACTACGAGACGTTGGAACATACCTTTGCGACAACATTAAAAATGTCCATAGAGAGTTCTGCTCTTCTACGCGCTCAAATTCCTGCTTTACTCGTACCCGCGATTAATCCAGCGAATGCAGCAAACACGGGAGAGTCTCGAGTTGAAGATCCGATAGATGTTGGGATCTTGTGAAATTAGCAGAAACTTTGGCTAGGAGTCAGTAGATCGGCTTCTCTCTCAGTTGGTACAAAGACGAGATATCTGTTAGGCCTCTCAGTTTTCCAACCACAAAAGTCGAACCTTATGAGGAACGGCTGGAGGAAATGAACGGCGCTATCGCAGTTAAGGGATCAATACGTCTTGAGCAGAAAGCGAGTGAGCAGCGTCACAATGAGGTTCTTAAATCTCATAGTGAAGTTCTCAAAACGTTGGCACAATTCGCGAAAGACCCGCCTCCACACATGAACAATAATCGTTCAAATTACGCGTACAACACGCAAGGCCCGAGTCGACCTCAGTATTCGAGAGACCGAGAGCCTACGAAGGATCATGATTGCTATTATTGTGAGGAATCAGGACATTTCTCGAGGGAATGCCCTCACAAAATAGAACACATCAACAAGGGTTGGTTAGCATTCGCGGATGGTAAACACAAATTGGGTGATGGCAATTATATTCCGTCGGCAACGGTACTCAGAAACAGAGGGTAGACAATATTGGAAAAACAAGGCAATCAGCCAGAACTGGGTTGGTGCCCCGTATGACTTCGAAGCGTACGAAGAAGCGGGAAGGCCTATGGATTTCCATGAGACGGCTATGGACGAAATTAGAACGTTGAAAGTCCAGCTTGCAAAGGCTAGACAAGTAAATATTCAAACTTCTGTCCCACAGGTGGTTCAACCCACCTATATGGCTCAAACGCAACCAACCGCGGTTATGCCGTCAAACTTTGATTTTGGACAAGCCTTTCAGACTTGGATGATGAAAAGTAGTTCGGGAGAGTTACCTGCTACGCAGGACCAGTTTGCCGACTAGGACCGGGTTAAAGACCGGTACCTCGCCCAATCCAAATTTCTGAATGGTCCTAGGATTGAGGCAAAGGCTCGATTTACGAGACCAGCTAAGCCTCCTGAGGACCGTAATGAAGCTAGTTTAGCAAACGCTAGAAGGGATTGGAGGGCTAGAACAGCTGAGATCACAGAAAAGGAGCGGGATTTGGAGAGAACGTCTGGATTAAATCGGAATGGAGCAATCGCGAATACTGTTGAATTACCGTATCGCAATGTTCCACCGGTCCAGTCGACCTCAGAAGAACCACACCTATTCAGGGTGAAGAGAAGCTGAAATGGAGGAAAGAGCCTACCAGGTTCGAGCTCCAGTACAACGGGATGGGATAGGGAGAAATTGACCGATCAAATACTAAGTTCTGAAGTAACTTTGGAACTCAGAGATTTGGCGAGCGTTTCTCCTGAAGTTCGAGAAACGATTAGAAGGGATCTAACGAAACTCGAAGACCTGTAAAACCCAACCATGTGAAACAAGTCATGTTCAAAGAGGAACAAGATCTTGCCTTTCCTAGATGAGAAGAGGATTGAAACTGGAGTATGACGCACTCAACTTGAGCGAGTTGCCGTAGTCTCTCAGTATTTGTTACCACAATCGCGGATGGTGATATCCCTGTGGGTTCGGTAGTAATACCGGACCCCTACGTCAATATTTGGAAAGTTTGGCTCCTGGCGAGGTACCTAAACAGGTATTCGTCGATCCAAAGCAAATATACGTAGCAAGGGATTCAGCCCATCTCCGAGTGGTCTTCCAAATATCAATACGCAAGGCAAGTAGAATCTATAATGGATTCAGGGTCTCTAGTCTCGATTTCGCTGGATCAAGCAGCGGAGTCAAGATTAACTTGGGATCCTGATATACAGATCTACATGCAAAGCGCAAATAGGTCGTTGGAAAGATCAGTGGGTCTGGCAAAGAACGTACCGTTCACATTCGGAGGCATAACTGTCTACCTGCAAGCCCATGTAATAAGGGGCCAGCGTATAAGGTTTTATGGGGCGACCCTTTGAAGTCTTGACCGAGTGCCAGATAAATAACAGTCGCGATGAATCTCAGACAATTACCTTGAAGGATCCTAATACGGGCAAGCGCTGCACATGATCACCTTTCCGAGAGGAAAGGAATCAGAAGGCAAGTCTAAAACCCGGATAAGGAAGAAGAGGAACGCTTAGGACCGACTGCTGACCCAGATATGGTCAATCAGGGTTTTCGCCAAGCTTCGATGAATTAGTACAGTTGCAAGAACGAGGAGAAGTGGCGTTGAAACTCGGATTTAATGAGAAGCAGGAAATGGAATCTTGGATATTACTGCCTAAGGAAAGGACATTCTCTGAAAACGAGGTTCAGGAAGCCTACCTTAGCGCATCTAAAATTCGAAGGATCTGAAGAAAGATAAAAGTGCGCGGCATGTTTAGAATTTAGGGAGCGTCCTAAGGACAAGATGGGAAACCTCAGAGATGTGATATCTTTACATGGAGTCAATCAGAAGGACCAACGGTCAGACTGAATTGTCCGCGGAAAGCTAGCGCAGATATGGGGGTCCACGAGTCCTGTAGGAAGAGAGCTCGGATACATGCATGTGTTTCGCAAGGGATCTGTAGTTGCCAGGAAAAGATTGGATTCGTCAGTGGAGAACCAATCAAGCCAAAAGTCGAAAATAGAGCAATCGCGGATGCTCCTTTTTCGGTGTTCGCTGGAAGAAATACAAGCCAGTCGGGCTTAAAGTTCGTCCGGTGTATACAGAGCTACCTGAACAATATAGGATTAAACGAAGATCACTGGGACCCATTAGCGGATTACCACGCTTAATCCGAATCCAGGAGATTTCGTTCCTACTGGGCGTTACACAGCGGAACGTAAAGAGATATTGACTCGTACATAGGGCGATTTCCTATGGCCAGAAGGAAACTCATGCATGAGTTGATGATGGTTCAGAGAGGATTCGCCTGGAATGATGAAGAGCGAGGGAGCTTTAGACACGATTTCTTCCCACCGGTTGAATTTCCTTTAGTGGAACATGAGACTGGGTAGAAAGAAGTATACCTATTCCCGAGGGCAGTTAGAAGAGTTCTGCAAGATCATAAAGAAGAAGATTGATGCTGGCGTATATGAACCTTCCAACGCCTCGTATAGGAGCAAGTTCTTCGGTGTAGTAAAGAAGGATGGTAAAAGCATCCGTTTGGTACATGCGTTGGAACCTTGAATGCGGTCACTATTGCCCATTCAGGAGTACCACCAGCTACGGACGAACTAGCAAATCATTTGCGGGACGTGCCTGTGGAGGGAGCTCGATTTATACTCAGGATATGATCATCGAGATATCGCGGAAGGTTCCAGGGATTTTACTACCTTTCAAACGCCTTTTGGGGCATTGAGATTAGTAAAATTACCTCAGGGATGGACGAACTCGGTCCCTATCTTTCACGACGATGTGACATATATCTGGAGGACAGATTCCGCATGTAACAATTCCTTACATCGACGACGTACCTATCCGGGGCCTAGTTCGAGGTATCAGGATAAAGATGGGACATGAACCATCCCTGAGAACAAGGGTACGATTTGTCTGGGAGCATCTCCAGAACGTGAACAGGGTTGTTCAGCGTTTAAATATTGGTGGAACCTTTTCGGCGCAAAGTCTATTATATGTTGGGATACTTTCCCAGTTGTGGGCATATCTGTTCATATGAAGGCAGGCGACCTAGCGTTGATAGAATTGGGTAATTGTCCGCTGGGGCCCTTGAAAGTATCTCGGGTGTTAGACAATTCTTGGGACGATTGGGGTCTCCGTATGTTTATAAAGACTACGGAAGTCTCTCAGCCTATAGCAAGTAGTTCGAGGAGATCAAGAGTTGTGTGGGATAAGAGCAAGAGGAAGCGATGAAAAGCTTAAACAAGCAATCGCGGAAAGTCCTGCACTGTCCCCTCAACTACGACATCGATACGGACATAGTCTAGCTGTAGACACGTCATGGATGGCTGTGGGGCTTCAAATTTATCAGATGGACCTGATAGATAAGTTCAAACGACACTATGCGAAGTTCGCTTCAATAACTCTTAACCGAGGGAATCGAGATTTTCTCAACCCAAACGGGAGTTATACGGACTAAAGAGAGCATTAGAAGGCATGCAATACTGGTTTAGGGTGCCGACGACTTGTAGTAGAGACGGATGCGCTTACATCAAGGGCATGTTAAATAATCCGGCATGGGGCCAATGCTACGATAATCGCTGGATTGAACAAATCTTGATGTTTCACTTCAAATTGAAGCATGTGAAAGGAGCTACCTTTCCACCAGACGGCTTGTCCAGGAGAGAACCCAACCAGGCGATGAGTCTGGGAAAATAAGAGGACGGGTTGATGAGAACCGTCTCCAGAAAACACGAGAATGGGATATGATGGCCAGCAACCGTTGGAGTTTGATGAATTCAAGACGATATTGACGAGAGAGGCGGCTACCTACAGAAATGGTGGGCTCAGCGGTCTCACTCGATGATTTCGACGAGGATTTAGCAACCGATTGCTGAGGAACAAGAAGTTCGGTCCAAAATACACCACGCCTATGAATCTGAAGGGCTAGTAGTGCCTCAGTATACAATCTACACTTCCGGTGGAGAATTACTGTTACCAAGGCCTGAGTTTAAGAACGATCCTGCAAAACGGGAGCCGTATCTAGAGAAACATAGGTCCGGTGCAGGAATTGCCAGGATGAAAGATTAAAACTTAGTGCGAGCTTGGCTCACGAATCCCTTAAACCTACTGGGATGGGTGATAAAGAGTTCAAACGCTTTATGAGATACTGCAGTACTTCTTCCTGAGCAAAGACGGGGGTTGTACCGAAAAGGAGAAGGTTCAACGCATAAGCTAGTGGTTGAAAAGGAACACAGATGTACATGTTACGTGCTTCCATGATTCCTTGGACACCGCGGAGTTATGCGACCAAGTCTCTGATAGAACTGAGATTTTGGTGGCCGAAATGGAACGAGACGTCAATTGGTTTGTTAACACCTGCCATACTTGTCAATTACGACAAAAGACTCTTGTGAAAATTCCACCTGTGCCAACTTGACGCCTAGCTTGTTCCAAAATTCATACGGATGTAATGATCATGGGCAAGGTTCTAATGGCCACCGGTACGCCGTCGCTGGTCGGGATTCGCTATCGCGATATGTAGAGGGAGACCCCTACGGATGAGAATGCCGAGCGATAGGAAATTCCTTCTAGAAGATATAATCTGTAGATGGGGTGTCCTAAATGGATTGTAACCGACAACGCACCGCAATTTATAGCAGCATTGAAGTGGTTGAACGAGAAATATGGCATCCGCGGAATCCGAGTATCGCCTTATAATTCACAAGCGAACGGACCAGTTGAAAGAGGGCATTGGGATATGCGACAACTATATGGAAAGCTACGGGAGGAGACGTTGCAAATGGTATTGGTTCTTCCCTCAGATATTGGGCAGATCGAATTACTATAAGACGAGGGTTAGGCTGTTCGCCTTACTTCGCAGTCTGCGGCGCCCATCCTGTTATTCCATAGATGTGGAAGAAGCAACCTGGTTGGTGGAATATCCCGGTGAACCTATCAGCACGGCAGAGTTAATTGGTCTCAGAGCAAGAGCTCTGGCCAAACACTCGCTTCACGTCCAAGAAATGCGAATAAGGGTTAGCGAGGAGAAGCGAAGGCTAGTCCGGAGATACGAGGAGGAGTTTGGATCAACTATAGTTGATTACGACTTCAAACCTGGTGATCTGGTGCTAGTACGAAATACTTCAGTGGAAAAATCGTTAGACAGAAGATGGAACAACGTTACATGGGACCTATGGTTAGTACGACGCACTGCGGGCGGTTCATATCTCTGTTGTGAAATGAACGGTGCCATGTTCCACGGGAAACTCGCAGCATTCCGTGTTATACCTTTTGAACAACGTCACAAGATCGAGATTCCGGATAACATCCTGGAATTACAGCTAATCAGTACCGAAGGCGCGGATCGAAAATTTCTGTTTTCGAAGATTTTTGATCCCCACCAAAGATTGTTCGTATCTCGCTCAGTTCTGCACCGATTGACCTGGAACCAGGCTAGATCGTCTGGAAATTCATGCGCAATTAATGATAGAGTCTATCCTCAAAAATTAATCTTTTCAAACGCCTCCAAAATCCTACTTCCAATGCAAGATTTCTGTCTACTGCACTCAAATCATGTCCGAAGGGTCTCGATTTCTGAGAAGCGACCTTCCCACGTTTGAAAAATTGTCATAGAGTAGGAAATTTTTTATGGCCAACCAAGACGTCTACTATGCGGTAGAGACATTTTGAACCGGAAATATGTATCTGGCTCCAGTTCTCTGAGTTCTCAGCCAAATCGGCTGGTGATCGTTCTAATGGGACGAAGATTCCTCCGTAGAATCTCGTCTCATTGATTCTGTGGAATACCTGCAGCAAACATTGCTAACCACATCATCAACTTGGCATGTTGAAGTCACAACATATGCATAGCTAATTCGATTAGATGTTTGACTGCAGATATCCTGAGTGAGAGAACGACCCTTGTGAGGCCTTGGCTATTATCTGATCCATTGCACTGTACAAGAACACATATGGAGCTGCCTTGTTGTTGCCCTTGCAGATCCTCAGAATTCCTATCTGTTGCAACAAATGCAGTGTTTGATCTAAGAAAAGCACTTTTTAATTGGGGTGAGGTCCGGTGAAACAGTGGGAGATAGGTGAGCTTGATACCTCAAAAGTGTGTCAGCCATAGTAATGTGAGAAATGATAAACACACCTCACATTACACATTTCTTCAACCCTGTCAACATGGTGTATGCGGCAATTGTCGAGAATCAAAACACTTCAGGGCAGGATAAGGATGCATACCCCTCCAATCTCGTTTCAAACCTGCCGCACACGTTGTACGATGTGCAGAGCATGGCAAGCAGATTGGAAATCTCGGTGGAGCCCTTGTGATGTTTCTGTGATAGGCAAATAACCTGTCACTTTAGATTGTGTGAATAGTTATTTCTGAGAGGAACTTGATGTCTTGTGCTTGCCATGGGAGAGGGAGTGGTGTTCAAAGACAAAGGGCAGGCATTGGCATGTTGTGGGTGCGATGTGATCATCGTGGCGACCTGATGTCACCGCACCGCAACGCAACCTGATTAGCAATGTTTGATGCAGGTGCTCCTCAGAATGAATGGAAAAGAGCCTACAGAGGTAGGCTTTGTCCCGTTAAATGATCCACCAGCCAGTTTGGCTGAGAACTGAGAGAACTGGAACCAGATACATTTTCCGGTTCAAAATGTCTCTACTGCATGGGACTCTTGGCAGGCCATCAAATATTTCCGACTCTATGACAATTTTTCCAAACGTGGAAGGTCGCTTCTCACAGAAATCGAGACCCTTCGGACATGATTTGAGCACGGTAGTCAGAAATCTTGCATTGGAAGTAGGATTTTGGAGGTGTTTGAAAAGATACTATTTTTGAAGATATGACTTAATCACTAATTGTGCATGAATTATTCCAGACGATCTAGCCTGGTTTCAGGTCAATCGGTGCAGAACTGCGAGATACGAACAATTCTTTGGTGGGGATCAAAAATCTCCGAAAACAGAAATTTCGATCCGCGCCTTCGGTACTGTTATTAGCTGTAATTGATCTATCAGGCGATGCTTTGGAAGAACTAGCAAGGAGGACGACGATGTAGAGAAGACCGGGAGCAAGGACTTGCAATTCCATAAAATTCGAGTAAAATCGAAAGAGGAATTAGCAATCGCGGATGCTCAGAATGACGATAAATCGGATACTGAGAGCTATGTCAGTGATGGTGACTCTGACTTAGACTTGGATGATCCGGAGGGACCATACGAACGATGGGCCGAGGCGTTCTAAGCGATCCAAGAAGTAAAATAATGAGTGTCATTCAGAGAGCGGGTAAAGACCGTATTAGGAGTTGGACGAGTGAAAGGGATACAGAAAGGACTGTGTTACGGAGTTGGACGAAGTAAAAGTACAATCGCGGAAACTATAAGAGATCATTTGGCGGCAGAGTTATTGGTGTCCAGGAAGGGGCATTGACGATGGAAATGCCCAACCTCTTGGCAGAAATAGCAGGCCCGAGGAGGGGGACCGAATGGCATTCCAGTATCCATGAATAGACGTTGGAGCCAGAGTCCGCCACCACCGGAGGCCAGCCATCGTACGCCCTGAGGGAGCATTGAATTAAGCCAAGAATGATAAACCTGGATAAGGAAATGAAATACCTAAGCCGAGGATGCGGCTGGGGTGCGCTGGTGTTGCGCGTCGAGGATCCGCGATAGGTCCTTGAGGAGGTACTCGCGATGTTCGAGGTACCGGAGTTGGGCATTGCTGAACCCAATCCTGCTCCGTATTTCAGATTCTTGAAGCCGGAGTGAACCGATGGAGTCAGTGTCTGACTGGTCGGTGCTGAGAACCTGGTGTACTTCTGCGATGGTCTTTTGGACCGCAGGTCCATTAGTAGCAAGCTCTGCGGCTAAAAGTCGATGGCTGGGGTCAGAATTAGCAATCGCGATTGCTTAAAAGACGAACCGGCGTATTGATCCGCGGAGTCCTCGTGGGCATAGGACTGTGTACGATTATGCTTTCTCGTGGGGGGACTGGGAAGTCTGCGGTGACTGGTCCGGACGCTGATTCTGGGTCAGTGCGTGATAAAATAGCCATGGCCTTGATATAAGATGGCGCCGATCGGTCAAAGCCCTTCATACGAAGAAATGACAGGCGTACTGAAGAGGGACGCGTACTGGGAGTGGGAGTAACGGGAAATGCCTACTCACGTTGTTGAGTAATTGGGCAAACTTCTTGAAAAACCCCTCATAGTCGGGTGGGCTTACGGAGGTGTGAGCATCGAGCGACTGCGTAGTACAATGGCTAGCCGAGGTGGTGCCTTCCTCGACCTGCATATTGGAAAAAGAGGCGCGGAGTTCGTCAATCGCGAGGATACACTGGGCCAGTGCCTCTAAAAATAGAGACATACCCGTTCAGCGTCGATTTGCATAGGGTCGTCGACCTCACCAGAACCAGTCATGGGGAACTCGGAATCGTCGAAGACAGAGACTTCGTCATCAATATCTTCAACGATGGCCTTGGACTTCTTGATTTCTAGAGAAAGACGAATATGTTAAAACTTTGAGCAATCGCGATTGCTAAAGATTTCAACTTACTTCCCTTTGGACTTCTTGGGCTTAGCGGTGGCAGCAGCCTCGGCGGCTGCTTGCTCCTCAGCAGCGACACGAGCATCCTCAGCTCAGTACGATGAGCCTGCTGAGCAGCGATGGTTGCAGCGGACAGACCAACGCGATTCAACTCGCGTTCAGTCTTGATACGGGAACAAAGGTCAGGATGGTGGGGTAACGACCACCTATAATTCCACCAGGACCCGTGGCCGTCTGGTGATACGAGTTCTTCATGTTGAAAAATACATCGTAAAGGATTTGTCGCGGGCAATCGCAGGAATCATCGTGCTAAAGCCCTCCTATGGGGAGACAGTCTCAGTATGGTTATTAGAACTTGAAAAACGTCGTCGTACCAGTGCAACAGTCTTTTCATCAAGAAAAGCGCGCTGTTTAACACGGTCTGGATACCGAGTAGCGGCAACGGATTCACTGATAGCAAGGAGGCTATCAATCATTGCCTTGGGCATAGTGGGAACGGTGGTGGAAACCATGTTTAATAGGCGAGGGTAGTCGGTGAAAATGCTGGTGTAAGGAGTGAAAGCACAGGCTGCTTTATATAAATCGCGGATGCTGTCCATTCGGGAAATAATGCGCTCTGAGTAATAATGTAACTGGGGACAGTTACAATTTATGAAAAGGGGAGATGGGACTTGAAATGACGAAAATTTAAAAATTTAGACTCTGAACGATACTACATGAATCGTTAGCCGAAATAGGCGAGACGAAGCGGTAGATCAAAGTAAGAGCAATTAGTCACGGATGAGGAACGCATCAACTTGCAAAATAGCCGGCTCGGCTAGCATCCATCTAAGCGACAAAGAGACGCTAAGCGGTTCAGACCCACTAGGCATACGGGCCGGACCTTAGAAATCATGTTATCCGATGGAAATCATGATGAGGAAGCTTCCGCGGATGCTGAGATCGACAATTTGTATCAAAATGATGCTTAATTCCGATTAAAGTAATCAGGAGCTAACGAATTCTACACATGGTAGTAATGAAGGAAGGGTACGGCTACGAAGAGCCTACTCTAGGGCATGTTGAAAGATCAGATAATGAAGTCTGGACATCAAGTACGATGGGAGGTTAAAGATCTTCTCCAGTTCATCGAAACCGGCTAGGGGCGCGCGTTATGGGATGGGTCGGATATATTCTACGATTCCCTGAGCGAAGAAAGAGCTGATAGGGATAGGAGCGTGGTCCCAGAGATGAAAAGCTGCGGCACAATCTGAGTAGAATTGAGCAACCCAGGCATCACGTTCTATCGCGATTGATCAGAACGGTCCCAAAATGCCAGAATAAACGCGTACCGATGTCTGGGGAGTAGAGTAGAACGGATATCGCGGTACTGGGCCAAGCGTAGGCAGAAAGCCTCGCGATTGAGGATATATCAATGATCTTGGTCATTTGAACAATGCACGGGAAGCATGGGGCGTTCCAGCGGATAAATGTGCACGAGGAAGGATTTCCTAAGCAGGAGTCGCAAGGGTTCTCCTAGGGATGGGGAATCAGGAATGTCCGTGAACAGACAAGAAGTCCTAGTACCGGGCGTAACTGGAATAAGGTCTCCACATTTGGAGCTAGGGTGTCATAGATATTGGAGTAAGATGGCAAGGTTGGCCAGGAATCTTCAACAAGAAGTGACGAAGAGGGTCATAGTCTGGGGCAAAAGGAGACATCGCCATCCTGAAAATCACAATCGCGGATGGACTATTATACTGGGTAGGATCGCTTAGGCAATTCAGTCCCAGTAAGATGGAACCATAACGTGGGATGATGGGATATAACCGAGACACGGCTGGGTGGAACAATTATTTGAGCGTGATGTTGAAGGATTTGCCGGTTCGCTCGGACTTAGGAATCCTTCGAACGTCAAGAGAGAACACGATTGTATTTGTTTTACAAGAAGGAATTACTTGTGGACGATTTGTACAATAAAAGTTCATATTTGGCAATCGCGATTGCCCCGCTCGACCGATATTCCAAACCAAACCCGCGTCACCCTCGAACCCGATGATTCCGCCTCGTCCTCTTCTGGCCAGTTCGAGCTTCTCCACGGGAGGAGGAGTCGACTGATGGTTGCGTGCAGCACGCCGCGCGAGGATATCGAGTAGCTCTTGAAGCTCGTCATCGGAGGTGGATCCGGAGCGACGAGTATCGCTGAGGAACGGGTACTGCAAGATGGCAGCCCGGTAGTCGATGGATAGCTGCGCCTGAGAATCAAGGAGGAGTTGACCCCAGAGTGGCTGAAGCTCCTCTGGGATCTCGTCCATTCCGGCAGCCCATCCGCACCCAGCGAAGCGGTCACCTCGCGAATCCAAGCTCCAACGCGATTACTAGTCACCGCAAGGCGGGAGCTAGCGCGGAAGAGAGACTCGCGAGCAAGCTCGTAGTCAGCACGGGCAGCGGACAAATCTAAGAGAAGCTCGTTGCCACCTGTAAAAAGTTAGGGAAAGGAGTAAATAAAACAAGCAGAGACGTACGCTGGTTCGAGAGGCGGGCATATGGCTCGATATAATTCGCCGCCTGAACATGCTCCGGGACGGTGAAGGTGTGCGTGCAATGGAGAGGCGTCCCTTCTTGCAATGGTCACACAGAGTCCCAGGAACCCCGTGCGCGCAATCGCGATTGCGAAAGACGCAATTCGAACAACCTGCGTCGAACTAGAAGAAGGAAATCAGGGAAATGGACTAATCGCGGTTGAATATACTCACCACGGTGGGCTCGCTCTGCTCTTTCGCGAGCGACTCAGCGGCGAGTCGAACTGTGTCCATGGTTGGGACAGGCCGAGGAGGAACATACGGGGGGAGCTCGTCCTTCTTGGACTTGCCCCGGGTCTTGCGCACGGCGGAGGGGAAACGAGAGGAAGGCGCGGGTGCTGCCAGACTTGGCCTTGCTTTTGCCTTTGGGCGTACGGGAGTCGGTACGCTTACGCTTCCGCGGGGGGCGTGAGCTCCTCATCCTCGTCGTCCTCCCTCTCCTCCTCCCCCTCCTCGTTGTACGCTTCGTCGACGGGTGGTGTAACCGACTTGCGGATGACCGCACGCGTATCAGCGGCCGGCCCCTGAGGTCGACGTTCTGGGTTGGATGAGGGAAGAGAACGAAATGAGAAAGATCTGGAAAAGAACGTACCGCAGCAGAAGATGATGGTGCGGAAGGCGCTTTTCCCCGAGTGGTCTTTCGACCTCGCACTGTGGAGCGGGCAGGGCGGGGCTAGAGGAAGAAATAAGAAGAAGAAAAGAAAGAAACTAGGAAGGGACAAACGCGGAGAACGGGAGCTGGCTCATCGGCCGCAAGAGCTTCCGCGATTGCTCGCGCATCCTCGGGAGAGGTATCCTGGGGATCGACTTGCATTTCGGGAAGGGTAGGAGTTGACCGAGCATCCGCGGTTGCCTCTGGCTCGAAGGGGAGCCCCGCGCAGAGCTAGGACTGAAGCGAACGGATGTCGAAGCTCGCCGAGCCAACCGCAGAACGTCCAGCTGGTGTCGAAGGCGACACGGGCGTGGACGAACGCGATGGCGAAGGGGGAGTCGTCGGCCGGTAATGTGGGGACGTCGAATCCTGCGCGCGCATCTCGGACTGCGACGGCGCTGGGATGTTCGTCCTGTAGTCGCCGCCACCAATACCACATAGAATCATAATCGGACATATCCATGACTGGATATGGTTCCGACGATAGATCCTCGTGGGGGAGGCGCGGAATAAGGAGCCTCGGCGTGAGGACACGGTTGGCCTAAAGAACGAATGAGTCAGTTAAGGATCTGTTACGAGTTAGAAATAAAACTTACATGATCCGGGGACTCTGGGAGGAGATGGTCCAACCAGACGGGGTCGCGCATCTCAGAGGGCAGAGCCGCGATGAGGGCCCGGACGGAGTTAAAAATGATATGAGTAATAGTGGGGGAGAGATGCCCCGCGCGGAACTCGTTGATCAGCAATTTCTGGGCAAAATAAGCTTAGCAATGAGCAATCGCGATTGAGGAATTGGGCTTACAAAAATGGGGTACGCGGGCGCTAGGGCTTCATTGAGAAGCGAAACGGCCATCTGCGGCCCGTTGACCTCGTTGATACGGTTTCTGGCCATAAAATGCACCAGAACTCGCAAGTTGGGGCGAGCAATCCGTAGGAGCGTGGTGTGGTCCGCAAGGGACAAGGGGTCGCGAAGGGGCTGGTCCATAGGGAACTCCTCAGTTCCCGGGAAAAGCCAAACGGAGGAAATGAAAGAATACTAAATGAGGTCAGGAAAAGACAAGGGATAAGAATAAAAGGGCCACGCACGGTGTCCCAGGTTGGGGAAGTTGCGGGTTCGTTAGCGGGAAGGAAGGCCGTCCATCCGCTCTGGACACGCGCGGGCACGATTTGGGAAACCGCGGAAACTAGTCTGAGGAGGCCCGCTAGGACGACCATTTGGGCTCGGGAGTGCAGGGATGAACCATAGGAGCGCTGGATGGTCTCCTGAGTAATCGCAGGATGGTCAGACATGGCACTTTAAGGTCGAAAATGTTAAAAAGAGGACTCACGAATACCGGAACGGCACGATCAAGGATTGTAGCCAGGTATAAGGGGTCCGTACGCCGAATGCGCGCGGGAATCCGCACGAAAGGCATGAGCCTGTAAATGGCTGGGTGCGAGAAAAAGTGGAACGGGGGCCACGAGTCTCCTTCAACTTGGACACGGGAGGGGCCGCGTTCAGAAGGAGAAACGGTCAGGAGTGGTCGCCCAGGTGTTGGGACAACATCTGCATCCGTTAGGCGGTATGGGGGCAGTTGGTAGTCGATGTTCCCAGAGCCGTCGAGGAGGGCATTGGTACCCACGGAGGAGTCGTTCGGTGTGTTATAGAAGATGAAGGGGATAATATCTTCGATTGAGTGCGGTGGGGCGGACATGATGGTTGAGAACGAGTTGTTGGGAATATCAACATCGAGCACGTGCCTGTGTTACGACATAGCGTGCGAGGCGCGGATAGTACAACAGAACTCAAGTTCCACTGGTACAAGCAGAGACGAATACGATGGAAGATGTTTTGGCGTCTAAGAAAATCAATCGCGGTTACTCGAAGGAGGGATATTATTCTGTTCTATGAGGTGGACTAAAGCGGGATCTTGGAAATAGGGGCTAAAACATCAACCTGCGATCGTATTGACGGAAAATTGGGCTGTCTAGTACATTGGAAAGAGGATTTCGGACTCGTAACCTAAAAAGGGATACGATCCACGATCCTCGTGGGTTCGAAAGTTCGAATGATGGGTGTTGACATGAACGGATCACTTCGATGACAAAATAAGATTTGTCATATTCAGAGAAGGCTATTTACGGCCAGTTGAGTGGGGACACTCAACATTTATGAAAAGGGGAGATGACAGACCTGGTATTGGGGCACCCGGGCATTTATTCAAATCTGCTCGAGTTGCAACATACTATAATGTACTTCATTACATTACGATGTCATCTCACAAGGGCTATTGCTGGCCTGGGCAGTTAGCTAAAAGGGATATAATGTGTCTCGAACCATTAGAAAGGCGCTGGACAACGATCCTGGTAAAGGGTTGAAGTGAGAAGCCGCTAATGGAGCAATCGCGGAAAGTGCCTTACCATCCTGGAAACGGATTGGGGCTACTGCACATCCCTGACTAAGGGCGTATTACGAGAGAACATCCTTCTGAACCAGGGGGATCATTGTTGGGCATCATCTGACGTCTCCAGAACTGCCAAGAGAGGACTGGACTTGGTCGATCTACCAATTGACTAAGAAAACCGTACTCGGGTACTAGGAAGCGGCGGCTATCACGATTTTCAGACAAATCACTTAAACGGTTCAAGGCGGAACCATTGGGGCGTACGGTTACCAAGGAGGGTAGCGGAGTGCTGACGAGGGGGTCGGCTAAAAGTTGACATATCAACAATATTCCATCACGATCGTTCTAGGCGATGTAGATCTTGACTCATCGCTAAGCTCGGCTCGTTGATGTTTCTTATAAATCCCTCTCAATTTTACTAATCGCTTGATATCTGACAGGAGTTCATCGGCTAGCTGCCATACCACTAGTCATATACCCTGAACCCTATTGCTCGTTTGTATCAGTCTCGTTTATATTTAGAATCCTGTAACGTATTTAAGTGGATGGTTATGGGAAGAACACCAGTGAATCTCACCCCACCTGTTGGACGCGAAGTTACTAGACTTCACGCTTAACCGGTCGAGTAGGCATTCATTCGGAGACACCCAGAAGCTATACCAAGTTTCGTTTGTTATCCCAGTTTTGAATATTATCTGTGTTGGATTTGGATCTTTATAAACGACGCGTGGACATATTGGATAAACGGAACGGACGCGTGGAATATAAGGAAACGAATCGGACTTGACAATTGGTTGTAATCTCGCAAGGATTAGCAATCGCGGATACTATTTGGAATCAGGATTCATAAGAATCATTTGCGTTTTGCCTCGGAGTACATTCTCCAAACCTAGACCCACATCACACAAAAACGTTGAACATAAAAATCTGTCTGACTATCCGCGATTGCGCCTAGAACGGATTCGAGCAGTTTATCTATACGACTTGTGGACCTGTGAAGTCTTGCTTATCAAAGAGAACTAAAGTTCAAATTGCCACAATCTATACTGGATTGGAACCCCGAACTTGCACGAGGATTATAGTGTTTGAGTGTGTAGTCACTTTTATCGAACCGCGTATTCATTTACAAGGTTTGGTTTGTGGTTATTTCACCGCTAGCCCCATAGTCACCGTTTCAACGGAGTAAAGGAACATCCTTGTGTCCTGGTCGCCGTCAAAAACGGCTGGAGGATTCGGTCGAAGGACTGTTTTGGGTCCTGGGTGGGGGGCTGAGAAATCTGGACCCAGCGCTGGAGCTGGAGCGGCAGGGGCGGGGGCAGGCAGCGGATTTTGGTTGCCTATCAGTAGCTGGCGGAGCACATCTTGGATGGCATCGAGAGAGCCTTTGACAGCAGCGAGCCAATTCGCGACTCCGGAATCCGAATCCGAGTGTGAACACTCGGGATCACGGGTTGCGCGGAGTGTGAGCGGGTAGCTGGTCCATTGGAACGGAGGAGGGGGTCGAGATTTGAAGTGGGGGAGGATGGAGCACTGGAGTAGTGGTCCAAATCCGTACCCTGCACCAAACTTCCCAATCTGACCGGTTGATCCCTTGGATCCTTTCTTCTGCTGTAAGGGCAACCTTAAGCTCGACACAGGGCGCGGAAACTAGCGGGGGAATCCGAAGTATAAATATGGGTACTATAATACAGGAGGCAGGAATACTACGCACCTAGCGTGGGGATCCGAAGAGAAGAAAGGATGAGGATTCCCACGCTAGGTGAAACTTATATACAAATTAGTAACCACCCAGTAGCACGTGTCCGGAGGTATCTACAATGATCACAGGCCTGGTCGCATAGCAACGTGCCAACGAGAACGGGCATGCAGAAGGTTGGGGGCATTAGCCGGAGGGATAGCCGGAGCGGAGGCGAGCGGAAGCTGGAGAAATAGCCGAACAGCCGGAAAGGCCGGAAAGGGGGTTCCCCTGACAGCCTCCAACGTGCCCACAATTCCCTGGGTACATCATTCGTCACCTCAGTTACTCTAGGCTTTGCTGCACAATCTGGCCTCAGCATATAGCACCTCAAGGATCAGTCACACTGTGTGAGGCTTTCATCAATGAATGTGTTTCGTGGCTTTTGGGTCTTTGTTCAAATTTCACATTTTACAGTCGCTGCAGCATTTCATAAAAATATACCCAACTCAAGTCACTCAAGTTGACTTACAGCAACTCAACTCGACTTGGGATGTGACTGAGTTGAGTCAAGTCAAGTTGGCTGCTGACTTCATCCGACTTCCAGAGTCGCGACTTGACTTCTCGAGTTGCAGCAGCATTAGCTCAGATTGTTTTGTCAGAGTAGGACATTACAATACCAGTTTCAATCTCTTCCTATTCACCATCCTGCCCCACTGCCTAAGCCCTCAACTTGAACTTGATTGCAGAACCTTTGGCTATGAGTTGCATGCGAACTCAATCCAATTCTGCGATTTTTCTCACCTATATGACTGTTCATGAATCATGATCCAATGCTTGTCCAATGTTTTGCCTCCAGCTCAGCCTTATCTCATTTCCCATCAAGTAGTTAGCATGGCCTTGTGTCAAATAGTCTTATGTACGAGAGTGAATAAAGTAACTTGTGACTGCTAACTTTAACTTTGATTGCCCCTTTGGCTTGGCAGGGCTAACTTTACTTTACTTTACTTTACCTTTCCCATGCTTGACGAAACTAACTTAGACTAACTTGTTAACAACTATAACTTGTACAGTTCTGTGGTCCATGGACACTCTGGCAGATATCTACCGTCAACTAGGCCAGTGCACAGAGGCAGAAGATCAATATCACATTGTTGTGGAAAAGAGCATCAGTATTCTTGGAGAGTACCATCCTAACACAGTATGGGCCATGGGAGGTTTGGGAATGACATAATGTGCCTCCGGCCAGTTTAAAAGGCAGAGGACCTTCTGACTATTGTTTTTAACAAACAGAAGAAAGGTCTCGGGGAAGAGCATCCAGACATTGTATTCACCATGGGTCTGCTGGCAAGCACATACAGCCACTTGGGTCAGCTCAGCACTGCAGAGGAGCTGGCAACTGTAGAGAAGCATCAAAAAGTGTTTGGTGAAGATCATCCTGAGACCCTGTGGATAATGGGCGAACTTGCATTGATATTCCAGCAGCAAGGTCAGCTTGAACATGCAGAAGAGCTTCTTGTTGCTGTCCTTGAGAAAAGGAGGAAACTTTTGGGTGATGATCATCCTCAAACCAGATGGACTATGGACCAGCTTGCAAACTTGTACCAAAGCATAGGTAAATTTCAAGCTGCAGAGGAGCTGGAAGGACTCACTGGAGATCAATGAGTCTAGCTCAGATTTTTTTTGTCGAGTAGGACATTACAATACCAGTTTCAATTTCTTCCTATTCACCACCTGCCCCACTGCCTGGGGCCCTCAACTTGAACTTGATTGC
>JARKIC010003457.1:0-20749 GCA_029378375.1 Mycena olivaceomarginata | reverse complement strand
CTAACGAAGACTCTACCCACTGGATGTCTTTACATCGGCTGCAAAGTGGACGTTGGGAACCGCATTCTTGTCGCGGGCGAGCCAGGTGTCGACCACGAATACGCCCCAAATGTGTATATCATTTTGCTCGAGCAAAGGCTACACCATGGCTGGCGTGGAATTCAGTGGGTATCCTCTGCGTGTCGGATGTATGTATCTTTGCTCACCGTGTTTTCCACAGGCCAAGAATGTTGGTGCGCAAGCTCGTATAATTCCATCGCAGGCACCGTGCAGTCGGCGGCGGACACAGGTGCGAGTTTGGCTCACATCCTATGACAAATCAGCTCTGATTCGGTGGTCGAATTTTAGATTGCGCTTCGGCCTGCACCGGAGACTCCACTCAAACCTGCGGCGGGGCGAGCCGCATTCAGGTCTATTCGAATTCTGGCAGCACAGTGCCTCCAACCGCAACAGGGCGGCGCGGTCTTGCTTGGCCCAGCGAGTGAGAAATTTGTCGCCTATCTGATCATGCAGAATTCTGAGATGTGTAACGGGAAAGCAATTACTTCGATCCCGCTATCTTCAAGTCGAGTAAGGTTGGCTTCCTCTATGTGAGATTTACCATTCCATGCATTTCGTGCATACTAGCTGACCTTACTTATAGAACTGGCATCACAGCAATACACCGAAGAACAATGTGTTCCCTTTCTATGCGATGCAATGGAACGCGGCGGGGATCACCACCCCTCGAAGCCGATGCGCGGCAGCGGGCGCGACGACGATCCTTGCTTTCAACGAGCCCGATGTCGGGTCGCAGGCGAACATGACGCCCGAGTCCGCTGCCAGCTGTGTGTCTCTTTTGGTGAATTGAGTATCTCACTTCTGAAAGTGACGCCAGCATACAAGCAATACATCCACCCGCTCTCGGCGAAGGGCTTCAAGCTCGCGACGCCGGCCGTAACGAACGGGGGCGCGCCCACGGGCCTCGCGTGGCTCGACTCTTTCCTCGCGGCGTGCTCAGGCTGCGCGTATGATTACATCGCAGTGCACTGGTATGGCGGGTGGATCGACGACTTTACAGAGTTCATCGAGGGGGCAAAGAAGTATGGGAAGCCAATATATCTCACTGGTAGGGCTATGTCCCTCCCACCGCACCCGTTGATATTAATTGACCTGGCGTGATTCATTTTGACCAGAGTTTGGACTCGCATGGGACGCCGACGCCCAGGCGAGCAATTACGAGGAATTCTTCCCCCTCGCGTTAAGTGAGCGGAGTGGTCTTGTTTCAACTAATCAATTGTTTAATTTTGTTCCAGGCTATCTCGACGGCGAGCCCCGCGGTGGCCAAATACGCCTTCTTCGGGGCATTCAACTCGGGAACGGGTAAGATATGATCGCCGCGAACGGTACGCTCACGACTCTGGGGAAGATGTATATTTCGTAACGCGGGCAGTGAGTTTAAATGAATGAATGGGTATTGTTGTACAATTACAGTATGATTATGGTTTATTCCGAATGGTGGTTCGCCGGAAATTAGGAATCAACTAAACGTGCTTGAAACCTTCAATTCGTCTTCTCGACTACTTGAATTGTTGGTTTGAACTCGTGAGAGGACACCTGCTCCCAACCTGCGAATACAAACCTTGGAATACTGCATTTTTTTAACGTGCGTGTGCGACAACGGCGAGTAATATGCCCGGAGGTAACAAGCTCGCTGGCGGCCGCCGCTGGCCACGGGTGGTTTTTGGCGGCCGCTGCCAGTGTCCATCACTAGAGCAATTGATTCACCAATAGTGAAATCGTCGTCAAGGACGAGCAGTCAAGTAAGAATATGTTGCTAAGATCTCATTGGGAATCTACTTGTCTCACAGAGTCGATTAGTTTTCGGAAGAGTGGGGATACACTGAGACTCGTGCAAGACAAGGCAATTGAAAATATCAACGCAGAATTCGATAAATTTATAATTTTGGCAAAGCTACGTGGCCCTACGTTAGGCTAATGGGAGTAGCTAAACGGCAGCACACGCGTCTCCTTCCAACCCTCATCAAGCGCCGCAACGACGTCCGCCGGCAGTGGCCCCTTGTTCAGCGCCTCCAAATTCTCCTCGAGACGCTTCTTACTGCTCGCACCAATGATGACCGCGTCCCCAAGCTCCTTCTTGAGCACCGAGTGGTGCGCAAGCCAGCGCAGGGCCGCCTCGCTCTCCGTGATACCGTGTGGCTTAATCACCGGGCGCAGTGCGTCGAGCGCCTTGAAACTCGGCTCGTTCCAGTTCCGCCCGCGCGAAAGCGCCGCGAAGGGGCGCGCGGGATCGAACCGATCGCCGGCCTCGAAAGTAGTCTGGTCCTGGGTGTAGCGCGACGTGAGGAAGCCGCCCGCGAGGGGACTGTAGACGTAGAAGCTGATCCCATACGCGCGCAGGCACGGGATGAGCTCGGCCTCGACGACGCGCTGGTGCGCATTATACAGTCCCTGGTAGACGCTAGGCAGGACCCACCCGTTGCGCTTGCTAATCTCGCAGATCTGCGCGACCTCCCACGCGGGGTAGTTCGAGAGCCCGAAGCGCTCGAAGAGGCCCTCGGTGTGGAGCTTGTTGACCTCGCGGAGGGTATCCTCGTAGGGGACGCTGCGGTCGGGGGCGTGGAGGTAGAAGATGTGGAGCTTAGAGGCTTTGAGTGCAGCGAGGCTGTTGCCCAGGCCCTTGCGGAGATCGGTGGGCGAGTGCGTCCACTCCTCGCGAGTGAGCCAGCCCATGTTCTTGCCTTTGGTCGGGAAGAGCTTGGTGTCCATCTTGATACCGCGCTTCTATGTAATTCAAACCGTTTTAAAACGTTTGTAAACGGAAATAGTTGGAGGAGCCTTACCTGCCAGCTGATAGCACCGAGCATTTCCTCGGAGGTTCCGTTGGTATAGATCCGCGCAGTGTCGACCTCACTGTGCCCATGCTTCTGGAAGAGGTCCAGGAGTTCAGTGGTCGCCTCCTGGGTGGTAACACGAATGGCTTCCATGGTGCCTACAGAAAGGTCATTACGACTCGGAAAACTGCAAGTTAAATTCTGTAAACCACAAGTAAACCATACCAGTTCCGATCAACATGGCGCCAAAGACAACTCCAACATTGCTAACTGGTTTGTTTGACATCGAGAATGGGATGAATGTTAGTTAGGAGCTTCGCGCACACTTGCTATTTATGCGCGTCCAAGGAATTGATTGGTAAGGTTTAATAGTACGCGCGGCTTGCGCGGTGGTCCAAATGATCGATTGTCATCGCGGACGGAGACCCGAATGCTTATGTCGGGAGTGATAGTCAGCACGGATAGAGAACTGAGCCTACGTATCGGGAACGGGCCAGTGCTTAGTTCTGTTTGAATCAACCAGTATGGGATTTTTGTGTTGCTCTTCAAGTTACGGGAATTAGTAACCCGAGGAAAATACTCAAGATATACGTCATCGACTTCACCTTCCCTCTTTCTTCAGTTCGAAAACTCTAGAGACGTGTGCATAATGGACGCGTTGCTTAGAATACCGGCGGCAGTGCGAGGCACGGAACCACGTCAGCACGCTCCATAACACATACGCAAGTCCGGCATAACGCAACCTATGCAAGAAACTCACCTCCTTCCGGCTTCGGGGTATTTTTAGTAGACGTCCTGAAAGCTCGCAGTGGAGAAGGTAACCGCACGGGGTGTGTGTTGAATTACAGACGTACGGGAATGTACCATATATACTCCCCGCTCGCCAGACTACACGAAAATAGAATAAAAACTCGCCGCATGGCGCTAGAAGGCCGATAAAGTTCCATTAGATATATAGATGAATCCGAAAACTCTCGAGGCGTGTGCGTAGTCGGCATCGGCGAATTACGAACCACGTCAGCATGGTTCATAAAACATACCCAAGTCTTACATAGGTTGCGTAACGGATTCGCCAGCTGCAGTACTAGTGTTCCTTCCGGGGAACCCCAGTAAGCGTCCCGAAAGCTCGCAGGAGAGGCGCGCTAACTACAGGGGGCGAGTGTTCAAATACTGACATATGACAACGTCCGTACGGTGTCGATGTCCCAATCCCATCCAGCGGGCTTTTGTTCAGCACAGTTTAATTGTATGTAGAGGTGAAGGAACGCCTAGTCCGATAGCAATCACGGTCCGATTGTTGGGCGACCGACTGATTACGCAATATGGTGGCTGTGCCCACAGGCGTTCTTCGCCTTCGTACCACAAGGAATACAGCACGACTATGGCTAAGAATATTTGTGCAGACTCATGGAATGACTTGGGTGACATCTTCCTGCAAGAATCAAGTGTTCACAGTGTGACGGAGAGCTGGAGGCTGGTCCGGCACACGGTTACTGAGGTGGTCAAACGAGGGGTAACTGGCGTAAGTTATCGATTAACCGACGTCTGTCGATCTACGCTACGGCTTATATACGAATCAGGTGTTTACGCATGTTATACTGATTGTATAGATTGGGGAGATGTTCGAATGAAACAGAGATGAATGAGTGTGAGCGTTCGCTATAAACGAAGTGGATTGGGGGTATAGTAAGGAGTGTGGGGGCGTTCGCAACGCGGTGTAAATATACTGAGGATTGGATAAGTAATTGTGACGGAAACGGGATAGGGGGTTGAACAAGAGGATCGTGTCCGTTACATACGCCCTCCAGATCGCCGCACGGGGCGATCTCGTCTTCACTCCATCCGCACGTCCTCCGTTTGATTGTTTGACGCTCGACCCCGGCTGTCCAAATAGCTGAAGAGCTCCTCGTTGGACATGGGCGTTGAGGTCGGCGGAATCGTCGGTGGTGGAGATCAGGTGCGAAGGATTAATGGTGGCGATAGGAGGGATGTTGGACGTAGAGGAGGGGCCAGCGCCAGCAGCCAAAATCTGCGCTGGGGCGGGGACCCGGGCGCCAGCCTCACCAAATTGGTTTCCAGGAGGGGGAGGTGTTGGCGCGACTGCCTTGTCCGCAGGGGCAGGGGCCACAGCCCGATCGACTGCATCAGCCACCCGAACACCTTGAACGGCGGCTGTCAGGTGGTCCAGGGCGCGAGCGTCATCCCTCATCTCCCGGTTACGGGCAGATATGACGGCGCGCACGTCGACCTTGCTACGGCGCGCGGGGTACGGGGTACTGATGCGGGCCTGGCGGTCGAATTCGCGCTTACGGCGAGCCTCCTCCTGGCGCACGATGTTGCGCTCGAGTTGGCGGTCGATCATATCCTTGCGCTCCCTGGTCACCAGGACCATGTGCGCGGGGACGCGGTACTCGCCGATATGCTGGGGGTAGAGCGACCAGGCAGCCCAGGTGGGGATCTCGCAGGTGGGATTATTGGGAGGCGGGTAGTGGAATTGGTTCGTGGTCCCGTCGAAGTGGGCCCACATGTCGCCAGAGCGGTCGAACGCGGTGAGATGCTGACCGAACTCGGCAAATCCAAGTGGGTCGCCATCGCCCGTGGGTTTCGGTTTGGTAAACCAGAGGTCCTCGTTGTAGGCGACGAAGAGGGCGACCTGCTTTGCGCTGACGGGCGAGTATGAAGGCACGGTGCCTTGACCGACGAGCACGAACATCTCAGCGCTGACGCGCTTGATGGCCTTGTGCCTCGCGTTCCACGCGCTGTACCTGGGGTCCCAGTCCCGAGAGTCGGGCACGGGTCCGGTGAAAAAGTCGCGTTCCGAAGCAGGAGCCGTGTAGTCAGCGAGCGAGTTCATAGTAGCAAAAGTTAGGTGGGGCGCACGGTCGGCGCCCCTCGCACTTATACCATCCATCACTCCCGGGTATTCTAGGCGGATACCTCCCACGAAAACCTGAGGATCGTCCGTAGGCGGCCTTCCTTCTCCGTAAGGTAAGTCCTTGATATCTGGTACGCCCACAGCGTCCAGATAATCACGGAAACACGGCAGTCGGGCCGCTTGTCCATAGGGCATCCAGGTGCGGTCCCCCGTTGCCCATAGGACCTCAAAAATCGCTGAGGTGCGTCGCCCGTGGTGCCCGGTAATCTTCTCGACGGCCCACTCATCGTTCTCGTAGTCCATGGTAATTCCTAGTTGGTTATCGAGCCTTCCAGGGAATCGTCGATCATCGTTTGGGACGTGGATCCGCAGAAGAGACGCATGGAATACATCATGCAGTCCGCGCTGCTTCAGGGGTGATGGGAGCTCAAGTTGGAACGAGCCATTCCCGAAGCTACGGGAAATGCGGTAAGGCCCAATGTACTTGGGAATAAGCTTACGAGCGAGCCCTTTCTCGAATTTAATATTCTTCGTTGAAAGGTAGACCAGGTCACCTTCTTCAAAAGGCGCTGGCTGGCGTTTCCTGTTCGCTGATCGCGTTTGTTTGACGCGCGCCGCAATCATGCTGTCGTGAGCAGAAATGATGGCGAGTCGGCGTTGCAGCGCGAAATTTGCAACGCCCGGGTAATCTCTTGTCCTGTCTGGATTCCAAATCAACGATCGGGGCATGCGGCCCGTATTCAAAAAGAAAGGGGAGTACCCCGTGGTTTCAGAACGGGCCGAGTTCATCGCGAACTCGATTGCGGGCAGCTTGGCAACCCAATCCTTTTGATTGGGGTGTACGCACTGACGCAACATCTGGGTAACGGTGCGATTTGCCCGTTCCGTTCCGCCGTCAGACTCGGGGTGGTATGCGCTTGACATATTGAGCTTCGTGCCCACCAACTCGTGCAGCCGCTTCCAGAACGTGCTGGTGAACAGCACGTCGCGGTCGCTGACGATGGACTTCGGAAGTCCGTGGAGTTTGTATATTGATTCAAACATGAGCTCCGCGATTTGGCGAGCTGTATAGTTGATGCGACTAGGAATAAGATGCACCATTCCAGTCAGTAAGTCGATCACAACAGTGATAGAATTAAAGATTCCATCACGGTTCTTGGATTCGGGCAACGGGCCAACGAAATCGATCCCGATCACTTCCCAAGGTTGTGAAGGCGGGTTGAGTGAGTGCAGAAGGCCATAAGGCTTCTGGGTACTCGACTTGCTACGTTTGCACGTTGTGCAAGTCTCGCAAAAACTGCGAGTATCCTCGACGATATCCTTCCACCATACGTGATCCCGCAGATAGTCCAGAGTTTTGCGGACACCGAGGTGGGCCAAGATAGAGTGAGCCTCGGAGACGATGATCTCACGAAGGTTTCGTCCTTGGTGAACGAGAGCGGGGATGCAAGTAAGCGGACGTCTTCTTGTTTCAAGTAGATCGCTCCGTCTTCTACTTCAAAGTTGCGGAAAGATTTAGGAGACTCGAGTATGTTCTTGAAGAAAGGGTCATCTCCGTATCGGTGGGAAACGATAGAGCGTAAGTCCAGACCTCTCCATCCGCTGTTGACAACCTGAAGCAGGGAGTTATCCATTGCTTCAAGGTCGAGGTCGGTGGGAGGGGATCTGTTGGCTATGTTTGACGTGTGATCGCCGCTGTCAATGGACTCGGATCCATCAACTCCGTGATCCGCGCCTTCTGTCACTCCGTCTCCAGAGGCAATCCTCGCCTCAGCTGGCTTTGCGCTGGCTGCAGCTGGCTGTGTGCCGGCTGTTGCATCGTTTGGCCTTGTGCCCACGCTGGGTTCCGTGGCCCTGCTAGCGCTCTTCGAATCCGAATTCGTTTTAGGGGACTTAGGTGGTGAGTTTTTCGTCGGTATTTGTTGTGTACTCCCGCCCTCCTGTGTCTTGGGACGGGGTCTCAAGGCATACCGAGGCTGCTCACGAATGTTCACGTTCGTGAGCACAGAACTATTGCCCTCCCGAATGTCTACATTCGTGGATGGCGCAGCCGGTGAACGCAAGTCACGGGTCATAGACCTAGTGACCCTGTTGTTTGCAAGGGCTGCGGCTTCGCGTCCCGCGAAGACAGGCATCGAAATGGCGCCGAGATCGAGCACGTCCATGTCTATTAGATCATGGTAGGTGTACTCCGATCGCGCACGCACCGTCCCCGGTGCTTCGTTGGAATATATCCGAGAGAGCGCGTCTGCGAGGACATTCTCTGTCCCGGGGACATATTCAATGTCGAAATCGAAACTAGATATTTTTTCTATCCACCTGGCCTGTCTGCCCGACAGATTTTTCTGATTGATGAGATGAATTAATCCTTTATGGTCTGTAATCCAGGTGAATTTGCAGCCCTGCAGAATATCTTGGTGGCGGAGCATCGCTTCCACGCCCGCGAGCATTTCAATCTCGTGGACGGGATAGTTTTGCTGCGCCGAACTCAGTTTCGCCGAGAAAAATGCGGCTGCTTTGGCCGACTTCCAGTCGTCGCCCTGGGACACAACTCCCGCGATACCCGTGCTGCAACCGTCTGTGACGAGCCATACCCGAGGTGCACCTTTCTCATAATTCAGAGGCTTCCTGTAATGACCTCGTCCCTCGTCTGCAATTCGTTTGCAGTCCTCAAAGGCCCGCTGGTGCGTGAAGCTCCAACGAAAAGGGACGCTGTCACCGGTCAGTCCATGGAGTATACCCATAGGGATCCTGACAACGGCAAGGTCATCGGCCAGATAACCAACTGACCCCAGGAACCCGCGCAGCAACTCACGGTTCGTCGGCGTCTTCCAATTCACAACAGAATCGACCTTGTCGGGGTCCATTCTGATACCATTATCGTCCACAACTCGACCAAGCACCTTCAGCTCTGGCTGAAGAAGTTGCATCTTGTTCGCGCTAAGGTAAAGTGTCTCGCGTTTTAAGACGTCAATAATCTTCTTGACGTGCCCTATGTGCTCCTCCAGAGTATTTGAATAAATGATTATGTCGTCTAGGTACACGTCCATAAACACTCCAATAAAATCGGAGAACAGGTAGTTCATTAACGACTGGTAAGTCGCGGGGGCGTTGCAATCGCCCTGCTGCAGTACAAGACTAACCATGTTTCCGTCAGAAGTGCTCACGGCGGTGCGCTCGACATGCTCAGGCGTGATCCTAATTTGTTCATAGGCGTCTTGTCCGTCGATTAACGAACGAAACTTGCAACGCGAAGCACGTCTCAAGATTCCTTCCATGTCCGGAAGCGGCGATGTCATCTTCCGCGTATTCGCATTGCGTGCACGTAAGTCCACCACGACCCTCAATCGCGGCGGGTTGGACTTAGCCTTTGGTATCAACAACAGCGGCGCAGTATTGCCCGAGTTGGTAATCTTCCAACGGCCAGTATTCAAATAAGTTCGGCGCTTCTCATCCCATTGCGCACGCAGGGCTTCCGGGCAGCGCGAAGGCCTCCAAGGTAATATCTTATCCTCGTCGATGAGTGGTATCTCGTGATTTATTGCACGCAAAGGTGGCAAAGGCGTCTCGGACGCTACTTTACAGATAGGTTCGGCGTACTTCAATAGCTCATCCCGAGCTGCCTGCAAGGTGTCGCTCTCGACCTTCATTGCGTTGGTGTAGACCTTCGCCGTTGCAACTCCTTCTAAAGGTAATGCGTCAGCGCTGCCTATACAGACGCGGGCAGGGTTAAGACCAATCGTTACCTTATGCTGATACAGCCAGGCAGTTCCCAGGATCATGTCGTATCCACTCAAGTTTGCGACGAAGAATGTGCGCCTGTTGCGGACTTCCTGATACCGAAAGTCCACGCTAACTGAGTGGTTGATCCTAGATCGTGAACCCTGAACTGCCAGTTGCAGGACTATCGGGTCGTCCAGCTCGTCTCGACGAAGACGTAGCTGGTCCGCAACCGTAGTCGAGATCAAGTCTCCCAGAGATCCTGAGTCTATCAACGCACGGACTGGCTGGTTGTTTACTTGTGCAACTATAACCAGAGGCTTAGCGACCATACGGTTGGGGGTCTTGGGCATGGAAGCGGTACGTCTTAGGCCGTTGTAACCGTCTGCAGGAATCTGGGCCTTCCCACAGAACAGCTCAACGTCGTTCCCCCGGAACGAGTTCATCGTTGAACAGTTCTCCAAGGTACAATTCCTCCATTGTATTAGCGAAACCTTCCAACAGGTCATTCTCCGCAGATTGAACTCTTCCTGGGCGGGTCAGGACCCATCCTACAAGGTCGAACTCCGGATTCGTCAAGTCCGCTTCCGATAAGAAATCCACAAACTCGACCTCGCCAGCTGGGAGGTGCAGTAGGAAAACATCAGGTCCGTCCAGCTCATCTGGCTCGTTTTGGACGCGGCTTATCGAGACCGAACCGAGAGCAGGATAATCGTTGCGCTTCTCCGCAAGGTACCGCTTCACCTCATCGGCAAGTAATTCATTTATCGTGACCCGGTGCGTTCTCAGGAATTCAAAGTCTTCAATACCGCATTCAACGGCGCGAATATTAGCATACCAGCAAGCCAGGCTAAACGCAGGAACTCGGAGGTATGCTATCGGAAGGACCGAGACCTCATGAAAGTACTCGTCCTCGATAACATAACAGCTTTCGGACGCGCGAGACACGACGAACCGCGTCCGTTGGAGGCGGTCATCATCCTCATCCAAATCGTCTCCCGGATAAGGCTGCGAGACTTCAAGAATCAGCCTCACGGCGTCTTCTAGTAAGTCACCCAGCCGGCGGCGAGATTACATTTTCACGGGCCTGAATGTCCTGGGCTCAGAGTCACCCAGGCTTTCCGACCCCGACACTTCCTCAAGCAGCGGGATGTCGGAGTCGGTGGACGAGTCGTAATTGAACAGCTCCGCCTCGCTCTCGCTGACTGACGCAACGCTAGACACGTCGCGCTTGCAGCTCTCAAGTTCAGCGCGGAACCATCCTACCAGATCAAACGCCTGGTCTATCAGGTGCGCCCGAGGCAGCAGAAATTGTAATTCCTCCTCGAAATCCATGATGGTGAGCTTTCCTTCAGTGGCGTCCTGAATATGGAAACGGGAGAACGCTGAACTGCTCTCTGTGCCATCCCAATAGGCATGTTCGAGCATAGTGCGCGCGCCAATCATTAGCGCATCGCCCAGTTCAGTGGTGTAACGTTCTTCTAACGTAACAAACAGGGGATCACGGCCAGTGTCCCTCAGTCGTTCCCTGGCGTACCACAGACCAAGTTCAAAATGTGGGTCACGAAGGTGAACATCGTCTATTAAGTGGTCATCGTTAACCGTTGAATCCATCAACACATATTGCGTTGCTGTTGTTCGATACACGCAGAATCGACGTTCGGCCGGATTAAATTCAACGCCCTCTGCATCCCCCGGATACGGTTGACCCATCTCCAGGGCGAGCTCAGCGTTGAAAGCGTACAAGTCGCCGATCGATCGTGGGGGAGGTGAGTATTCTACCTCCTGGTCTGAGTCGTCGTTAGCTCCGAATGCCAACCCAACAGACCCAACCGGCAAGGTATCAAGCACTTCCGTGCTCTCATACAGCGCCGCATCCCGCTCGTTCGTGAATCGGACAGCGTGAATGCCAAAGCCCGGAGGCTTACCTTTCTGCTTGGAGACAACGTTGGCTGTCTTCGGGCAGTTACGGGCGAAATGTCCTACGTCATTGCAGGTAAAGCAACGCCCTTCAGCCAGCATCTCATTGCGTTTCTGGGCTGACATGGGTTTCTCCTCTGGAGATTTCCCTTGTTTCTGTTTAGAAGATCCAGCGGCTCCGGATCCCTTGTTGCGGGGATGGGAAGACCCGGGCTGGAAACCCACCGAGGAGGTGCGTAAAAACGACCCTCCCCTAGAGGTGCCTCGGCCACGCCCTCCGCTTCCTCGTGAAATAAAGCCTGAGCGGTCTTTACGGCCGCCAGAATTATTATTTCCAGTGGCGTTGTTGGGTGCGCCCGCGTTGGCGGTGGTGTTCCTGGACTTAATGTCCAGTTTCAACCAAATCTCGGCGCGTTCAGCAGCGAGGACGACCTCGTCCCACTGCGACACTTCTGCGTCGAGATCCTTCCGGTATAGTTCTTGTTGAATATCTGCACGCAGGCTGCGCCAGAATCTAACAACTTTTTCTTGGTCGTTAGGTAATCCAACAACACGCCAGAGTTGTTCAAACGCGGCGATATGTTCCAGAACGGGTTTCGCGTTCTGGTAACAGCGGTTCAGCTGGTCCCGCATTTTATTCCGGAAGTCGGCAGGGAAACAGAAATCGAACAAGTCGAGGAAGAAATCCTCGAGCGTGTAAGTCGCCGGCTTTCTGATCACCACTTGCTCATAAAAATCCAATGCTTTCCCCGTCAGATAGTACGACAGGAAGAAGAGCTGATCAGATGCAGGAACCCGGCCAACCCGCACAAACGAGGTAGATTCGCGACACCAACGATAGAATAACGTGGCGTCAGCGGACCCGTCGTACTTGGTAGGTGGGATAGGTTTTAAAAGCATCTTATGAGGCGTCTTCTTTTTATTTCTCGCAGACTTCTTACGGCGTCTTACAGCCTCATCGTTGCTGTTCGGGTCAGACTCCTGGTCCGAACTTGAAGAGCTGCTGGATGAATCCGAGGGGGGAGTACCACCGCCCCGGGCTGTGTCGCGGATCGCCTGCTCCAGGAATTCCCCAGGCCTGGTTCGGGCTGGGGTCATCGACTTCGCAGGTCCTCCGGTGTTTGCTGAAGAAGTGAAGTGACGTGAAGTCGCATCGAGAATATTTTGTTGCACTATGCGCTTCGCCTGGCTGGGAAGCGGACGTTCGGTACGTCCCTGCGGTTCCGGATGTCTCAATTCACTGAGCCTTCTTTCAAGCTCAGCGATCTCTTGCTCGGTAGTCTGGCCAGACTTCATTACACCTTTGTTTCTAGGTGGGCACACTGAGACATCTTCTAATGGAACGCTAACCCCCTTCTCATGGGTAGAGGGGTGCGGAATCTCCTCGTACGGAGATGTGGATCCACTCAAGTCCAAGAGAGGTGCGTCGTCGAATAGCCCACGCTCGGGCGTCACACTCTCTTGCTTGATTATGTGGTTGATTTCTTCGAAGTTGGCCAGCGCCTCTCGTTGGGCTGCCAAATCATCCTCCGTGAAATCAATGAGGGAAGGGACCGCGCCGAAATCGCGCGGGTCGAGTCCCTTGCCCTTATTTTTTGAAGAACCTTCGCCGCTTGGGACGGCAGGGCTCACAGGGGAACCTATGAAGGTGGGTTTCACCTTCTCAGGCGGACCGCTGCTAGCCTTACGTCTCGCTGCCGCAATGGCTCTATCAGCGTAGAAACGGTGGCGCTCCGCCATCCTCATGAGCTCCTCACTGCTCATATTGGCCTCGGCCTGGTTGAGGGTCGACTCAGAGGTGGGTGTGTCGCGAACAGTACCCAGTGCAGAATTACTATTATCTACAGGTGATACCGGTCACGGACTATGAGTACGCGCCGTCCTACGAGTAACGGGGGTCCAACCCTCATCGATCTCCTCGTCAGGAGCGATGAGGCCGAAGTCCACGTCCCCAGAGAGGGGCGGGACATTGGACATAATGTCGGGCTCACTGTGAGCGAGCCCCGGGCTGGTGTTACCAGACCCGTCTCCCAATCCGCCAGGCGTAGAGGGAGGTCTCCCCGACACCGCCGAGCTGAAGCTCAGCTCGGGGGTGACCGGGCGAGATGTTTTGATGGGTGTGTTAGTAGAGGGTGCTCCATCCAGGGAGCGGGTAGGGGAAACAGAATGACTCGGCGTACCTCGAATGGGTGGTGGCGCGGAGGCTATCCCTGCGCGCACCGCTTGACGAGTAGCAGGGCGTCCGGTATCCATAGCGTAGAGTGTTGTCGGTTTAGGTGGCGTCGAAGCAAAGTGGCGTTGACGGTTGATCAGACCGAGGGAGTCCAACAAAGCTGAGACGCGAAGCGAGCAGTTAAAAATATGTGACGGAGAGCTGGAGGCTGGTCCGGCACACGGTTACTGAGGTGGTCAAACGAGGGGTAACTGGCGTAAGTTATCGATTAACCGACGTCTGTCGATCTACGCTACGGCTTATATACGAATCAGGTGTTTACGCATGTTATACTGATTGTATAGATTGGGGAGATGTTCGAATGAAACAGAGATGAATGAGTGTGAGCGTTCGCTATAAACGAAGTGGATTGGGGGTATAGTAAGGAGTGTGGGGGCGTTCGCAACGCGGTGTAAATATACTGAGGATTGGATAAGTAATTGTGACGGAAACGGGATAGGGGGTTGAACAAGAGGATCGTGTCCGTTACACACAGAGCCAATGCTTCAATCCATGATCAACATAAAAAATGATTAGCTAATCTATGGTTCACAAACTCGTCCGATATCGTCTAGATAGCCGCACCAATTGCTTAGCTGTGAGGGAAGGACTGTCTCATTGGGGTATTTTTTATATGCTCAAATATTTGCAGAATTATTGCCTCAGAAGGCGTCCGAGAGCAAGGCCGCAAAATATTGATCAGTCGGCCAACAAGATGGTTGTGTTTACTAACAGACCCTATATTGATACTTACTTGTTCGTCATCAATATAGGGTATCTGTTACAGAGACTAAGGAACACCCAGGAACGCTCAGAAACGCATCAGCTCGTGCAAAGGGATTTTGCCGCAGCAGTGCTTTTGCCGCATGCAGCGGCACTACGGCAGCAGTCTGCGGCAGTTGAACCTGCGACACATGTTCAGCTCCTTTATACCACCGTAATTGGTGTTTTAAAATATGTCAGGGGAGCGCACTGCATCCAACATATCACTCCATATGTGCCCTGCATTGAACAACATGTTTTCTGGGACGTTGAGACATGAAATAATTTTCATGCAGCAGCACTCTGCGGCAGTATTGCACACCAAAACACAAGCAAACATTGTGCAGCGGCAGTCGGCAGCACTCTGCAGCAGCAAAGTTGGCACTTTGCGCATGCTGCGGCAGTATGGCGGCACTTGGAGGGCGTGACAGCGCGGCAATGTGGTGGCAGTTGAACTTGACTTCAGCGGCAATCTTGCGGCACTGTGACTTCCCTCTCCGACACTGGCCCACTTTGACCATCCCTGTGATTCCAACCTGGCCTCAACATTACCACACTCAGCTACACCCCAGCCAATACTCCTCCAGTCACCAATATTCAACCATGCTCGTGCTCGCTCACTAGCACATTGTTGTCATTGTTAATGCCTCTCACCTACCCAGATCCATTGACTAAAGAAATATTTCCCACCTCAATGCCTTCAAGCCCTCGATGATGAGCTTCAATCCACTTGATGTCTTCCCTCATTGAATCTGACACAACATCTGTTCAATTTCCCTTGAAGGCTTGAACCGGTACATCCTGCATCATGCCGACCTATTTGTCATTTCAGACTTACCTGGCCTGATTGCTGCAAGTACATGGCAGCTCTGGACACTGGTTGGGAGATTCAAATTTTTCAGCACAATTTACGGTGAAAAATGTTGATTGTTTTTCAGACATTTTTCACTGAAAAAAATGGTGAAATTTTCAGACCTTTTTCACCCCTTTTCAACTTTCTTTCAAGTTTTTCACCTCAAACCGGAAAAGTGGTGAAAAAGCTTTGAAAATTTCACCATTTTTTCACTGAAAAATGTCTGAAAAACAAACAACATTTTTCACCGTAAATTGTGCTGAAAAATTTGAATCTCCCAACCAGTGGGAGGTCGGATTTCGGTCTGTGAGCCTCGGGATTTTTGGGCCCTGCTTGATTCCACAACACGTAGTGCATAAATCTCTCATTTGTAAGTTTGTTGTACCTGGCCCGTCCAGATGATTTTATCACAGTGCTGAATTATATCCCTCACTGTTCAGTCTGTGTGAAATGATGGGCCTGCGAGAAATAAACTGAATTGATGATGTCTGCCTCAAGGACTATATTTCACCCATCTCAATTTCAACGGTAATTCACACTGATCGGTTGCCGGAACCCGATACTAGAAAGCCAGGGATACACATTCACCCCGAGATCTCAAGCTAAAAAAATTCTAGTTGGCGGGGAAAGTGCCGCAGGGTTGAAAATGTGATGCAGCGGCAGTGTGACAATCATGCGGCAGCGGCAAAAATCATACAGTGGCAATCTTACGGTAAACAGCCGCAATTTGCAGCAGCAATGGCGAAGTGGCACTTTCACCGTGCTCACAACAGGCGGGCCATTATGCCCCATTTTATTACCATACAAATGTATTTGGCACCGGTCCTCCAGTTGGTTATTGCAACCGTGGTTCTAGTCATAATTTGAAAAGCACCGGCGACCCTCCAATGGTTCAAGTTTTGAACCGGCATTGAACTGCCAAGTTAAACCATATCCTCGGTGACCCAGCCTCAAAAAGGTGTTTGTTGCTGGCAGTCTATCACTGGTTGGGAGATTCAAAATTTTCAGCACAATTTACGGTGAAAAATGTCAATTGTTTTTCAGACATTTTTCACTGAAAAAATGGTGAAATTTTCAAACCTTTTTCACCCCTTTTCAACTTTCTTTCAAGTTTTCACCTCAAACCGGAAAAGTGGTGAAAAAGCTTTGAAAATTTCACCATTTTTTCAGTGAAAAATGTCTGAAAAACAGTCGACATTTTTCACTGTAAATTGTGCTGAGAAATTTGAATCTCCCAACCAGTGTATGAGGGAAAAATTGCTACAAATAGGCTCTGCATCCAATTCACAAGCAGTGTAAGTATGTTCAGGATTCCGTGGCATGGGACTTCACACTGGGGGCATTCACCAGGTGCTTTGAATAGCAAAGGCCTTAAACGACTTTACCGAGGCCTTTACTGATGCCTTCGTCTTTGTGACACAAGCTGGCCTGGGGCACCGGCCCGTGCTACACTCAAAAATATTCCCTGAGCTTACCAGGTGCTGAGATGAAATCCATATGCTTGCATGTCACTCTGCGGAATTTGTTTCATCTGTGGAATGCCTCTGTTTGTTTGGCACCACATCCTGCCTGGATTCCGGCTACATTCCACAGTCAAAACCAAGTTTGTATAGCCCAGGAAACTGGAAAGATATTAGATTTATTTCCACCTATTCAGCAAGTGAACCTGGAAAATGTGTTCAGTTTGGCAATATTATTGCAGGTGCGAGGAATATGCACACATTCACTGGTTGGGAGATTCAAAATTTTCAGCACAATTTATGGTGAAAAATGTTGTTTGTTTTTCAGACATTTTTCACTGAAAAAAGTGGTGAAAAATTCAAATCTTTTTCACCTCTTTTGAGCTTCCTTTTGAATTTTTCACCTCAAACTCACAAAAATGGTGAAAATGTTTTTGAGTTTTTCACTACCTTTTTCAGTGAAAAATGTCTGAAAAACAAACAACATTTTTCACCATAAATTGTGGTGAAAATCTTGAATCTCCCAACCAGTGATTGCCTTGAGTTCTGGCAGCAATCTGCAGAAAGAAAATCAGTAAGTGCCTTGAGGTCGGAACGTCGGTGGGTTACAACTTTGGTGCTGTTCGCTGCCGAGTCGGTACTACGCTGGAAGACAGGTGGGAACACCGCAACAAAGGGGATAAGAGTGCCTCGAGGAAGGCAGAGGTGAACTTTATTTCGAGAGGAGTCGGATTGGTTGGAGCGACTTGCATTTTTGCGCTCATTCTTTATATGAATTGCGCTGAGTTATTTATGGGTCCCTCCCTTGCTGATCCATGGTCGGAGGCCCACGGGTTGATTCAGAGCTTTCTTCATCCCATGTTCCGAATTCAAGACCAAGTACCACCCAAATATCACTACACACCCAGTGTTTCAGTTCCTGTTGTGGCATGAGGCCGAAGTGAGTACCATAAATCTCTGGGATTCAGGCACCATTCCTGCCGGAATTTCGGACGCTAGACCGGCTCTAGCACCGTGCCAAGGACCGAGAAAGAGCAAAGTATGAGAATTTGATAGCTCTGATGCTCCTTCTCTGTATTCTGCCGCATTACCTATGTTCCAGGCACCATGGACAATGGAAATGGTTGCGATAGTGCGGGGATTGGTGTAAGCAAGTCCCAAAAGCGGGGGTGTATTTGACGCCCTTCTCCGTGGACTTTCAACTTCACCGTCGGATCCAGGTTCTCTCATGTTTCTTGAAGTTGTCGACACAGCTCCCAAGTTGATATAAAATTCTTGATGGACCGAGGGAAACTGGTGGAGCGCGATGGAACCTGGTCCTATTTGTTGGAACAATCCAGAAAGTCGGTGAGATGTAATAGGAACCCATGAATATGCTCTGGAGCTCAGTTGGGAGCAGCGGGATATAGGGCCGCCATCAGCAAGTGCCAACCAATGCTGGTCTAAGTATCGGACACAGTCGGGTCAAGTGGCAGGCCGGTGCTTAGCTGCTGCCGCGAATCTCTTCACGGCAGTAGCCAACGGACTCATGATATTCTCTGAAATGACTCCGCAGGATCTAACCCAATTCATGGACGGTGTAGCTCTGCCCTGTGCTGTGGGAGCTTTTATTCTTTCAAGATTCAAGTTACGATGCTGATTTAAATGGAGATCGATACCAGTCCTACATCTGATCTTCGTAAGAAACTCTTGGTTCGCTTCATTGGATATTCCGACCTCTAACAATGGAGATTGGGTGTGGTGTTGCATGCCGAGCGTGGAATTTTCAACTCTACAGTACGATCGTGGTTGCGATTTAGCACCTCGTACAGTGTGGGCGGGCACGATGCCCTGACATGGGAACTTTCCATGCAGATGTACGACTGCACACGCGATGCCCCACACCAACCCACCCCCGACACCCGGAGATGTAGTGGATGCAAAACTACGGTGACAAGATGTTGAGTCCCGGTCTTGAATCTTGGGTCGGGATTGAGGTTGGGTCGAGAGGGGGGAGGGGCCTGAGTCAAGTCTTGAATGCGGAGGAGATTTCAATTGAATAACTGAGTTGAAATGAAAGGAGGAGGGAGCAGAGGGGCAAGATATCCCATACAGTGCAGTGGTGTTTCAAAATTGAAAGAAGGAATGAAAGATGCCTGATCCTCTGAATTAGCAAGGAAATCTAGAAGCACATGGGTGTGAGGAAAACACTAAGCCAATCCCAGCGCAAATTTAGTTGAGGGAGCTGAAGGCCATCATTGATGCCCAGCTGGATGGACCCGCAACAAGAATATATATCAAGTCAAACTCCGCTTAAAGTGAATGGAAGTAAGTAACCCTATCGCGGGTTCCCTCGAGTTGAGCGGAGCCGAGTAGAGTCGAGGGTTCTGCTTGGGAAGCGTAACCAAGATGCAAGGGAAAATCAAGCTGAAGAAATGATCAGAAATGATCAGTCGGTGAGGCAAAAGGATAATCAATACAGCATAGGCGCGCTGAGCTCGAGTGGACAAAATTTTGAACAGAAGACCAAGCGCCCCTAGTAAGATAAACATCGGCTCATGTCTCTTGCCAAGCGCAAACTTCCTAAAAAGGGTTTGGGCGTTGATTGGGCGGAATGGCGCTGATCTTAACCCGGGCCGAGGCCTCGTTCCGAATCTCAGCAGTTTCCACTGCAGACGAGTGCTTTGAAAGGTACGCAATTTTGGATTCGGCGTCACATCCTTGTAGTGTTGCATGGCATTCAGCCTGGCAGGTTTATTGTCGGGACGCTCGTCGGTGATTATAACTAGTGTTGTTCCTCGCGGGTAGCGGGTCGAACATATTCACACCGACCAAAAAAAAAAGTCTGCTGAAACATTGCGGGATCTTTGTCATTGGCACGGAAAATGCCGGTCCAATAGGTGCTTCAGTAGATGTATATACCTAGGTCCTTTTCTTTGAACGGTGTGTTTTATAACCTGAATGCCGTGCAAACCTGTCCGCCGGTAAATCAGCAATAGCCGGCAATAAATTTGCGTGACTCGACTTGACCCGAGCCACTCTTCAATCCACTACTTCTACATGGCGCAGCCTATGAGCCGACCGTCCCCAGTGGTCCTCCCTCGCCCCGGTGGGGACATTATCATTCGGCAATTCCACCCGAAGGACGCCGACCAGGTTCACGCGTTACTCATCGAAGGTCTCGTTTATGGACGTGAGACCCACAGGGATCCACTATTCGCGGTTTTTCCACATCTGACGACCTTCTTCTCCAGCGGAATCACCCCATAACACCGCACAGGCGAGGAACCTCTCCAGCCGCATTTCGTGCCTCGCATATTTTGGGTGCGCGCTGGGGTTATGGTGTCTCTGCAGCAGGAATATCGTCCTTCGAATAAGCGGAGGCACATTGACTCTCGGAGCCACCGCACTATTCATTTATATGCGACGGTCCATTACAAAAATGTTCGTGGACTTCTGTGCGAATGCACGCGCCACGGACATGGCGGATATTTGCCATTCCTACGAGGTGCCAATCCCAGTGGATGGTGTACAAGCACCTGTGCCTCAAGGCCCAGCTGGATTTTGGGTCGCTGCCATCGAATCTCCTGAAAACAAAACCTCGGAAGTGGTTGGTTACTTGGGACTTGGTTGGTGTATTTTCTATCATGCGTCGATGTGGCCTGACTTCACCTCACGCATAGATTACCGCGGCGGAGCCACTGCAATTTCAGATCCCTCCACCGGCGAGCTTCGTCGCATGATTGTCTCAATGAACCACCGCCGCCGCAAGATTGGCTCGCTTCTCATGACCGCGGCGATGGACCACGCACGTCGCCACATGCCTCCGCTCGAGACGCTCGACCTGGAAACCTCAGAGTTTCAACCGGGTGCACGGAAGCTTTACGAGAAGTATGGGTTCTCGTTCGTTGGGACGCGCACACTGCGCTCGAGCCCGCTTTTCTCGATGACTGTTCTGCGCTTCCGTAGAAGAATATTAGATTGACGGCCGATGCAATTTCCTTAAAATCAGTACTATAGAATCTCTAGACAGACCCTTTATTGTTCCCAGCTCGTAGTACGCGTACCTCCCTGATAAACCAGAGTTTAATTGATAATGAAATAAGCTTATATCGACTTAAGAGGCGTAAAAAG
>JARKIC010003456.1:0-20787 GCA_029378375.1 Mycena olivaceomarginata | reverse complement strand
GTACAACTGAGTGGACAACTATGTACGGGCGTCCCGTGGCTGCCAGCACAACACCTCGGCAACAGAGTATCGCTGGGACAGTGGCGCGTGCGTGCCTGATGTGGCTGGCGTTCGGGTGTGCCGCCCGTCTGGAGGAAATTGTGTGCTGCTGACGCAAAAATACCTGCACGCACGGGAAGCAGGGCCCTTGCAGGGCAGGGACTACCTGTAGATGGACCCCTCCTATCTCCCGTGTTACTGCATGCGTGCCCTCCGCTCGTCTGCAATCACCCGTCGCACCAGCCCTCGATTCCACACTACCAGTGTGCGCGGCTAGCATAGCATGGACATTGTACTGGTGCGGGCAGGCTGCACGGCATACGCCCACCCCCTCCCTCTTGCTGCACGACCCGGCGCCGCCCCACCCGTGCAATCACCCTGCCCCAGCGGGGGCGCGCGCGTGCACCGATCCAGCCTGCAATGGAGCCAGCGCCTACCCAGAGGGAGAGGAGGCTGCGCAATATGTCCCACACCCCTGCGCCTGTGCTCCGGTACGCTCCCGCCGCGCCGTGCCGCGCTCACCATCGCCCCGCTGCCGTGGACTGGCGGTGCTCCGATGAATTGCCGGCGTGTATGGCTGGCAGGGCCCTTGCGCAATGCAGGCAGCTTCTGGCGGCATCCCACAGCTTCTGCCCCCGTTCTACCATACCCGTCTACCGCAGCAGGCTGCCGGTGTGCCCCAATTCCTGAAATTGCGGTGCACGCAACCAGCATTGGCCGTACGCAACGTGGAAGGGAGCCATGCGAGATTGCGCACCCATTGTGCCGTGGTACGCACCTGCTGTGAAATGGGGGGCATGGAATGGGGATCGGGGCGATCATTAGGCCGGAATGCGGGCGGGGGGCGGTGGGCGGCGGGCACACGCAGCTGGGAGCTCGGGGTGGGCAGGGTGTGCACGATGGGAAGAGGGAGAGTGCTGGATATCCCATAGATATGGGCTGGATCACGGCCGAGGGCGCAGGGGGCGCGGCGGCATGCCCGTATTCGTTTCCTCTTAAATTACTTTTATATCTCTTTTAGGCAATATTTACCGAGTTGCCGGCCAGTCCGATTTGCGCGGAATGGTCGCCGTGCGGCTTTCGAGGCAAGCACTGATGGCTGCGACGGCGCCGGAATGCCGCCTATAAGCCTCAGTACAAACACGACCTGTCGGCTACCTTTTAAGGATTGCCCAAAAACTTCGCGAAGTGCCTGTGGGCTATATACCGGATATTTCGCGAAAAAGTGGCCTACTGAGGTGCCCGAGGGCGCATTGCCATGCAGTCCGGCGGGGTGGTGGCGCGCCTGGCGAGGTCAGAAGTTCAGACGACGACTTCTTCCGCGGGTTCGACGATGACATCTACGACGTCGGCGACTGCTTGTGGGATGAAATGTCGAAAACACGCGTATTGGTACGACAGACTATCAGACCATGAGATCGACCTACTCTGCGGCGTCTATCACGTCGGGACCGGTATGTAATTTTTTCTTGTTGGGGCCGTTTATATGTATTGATTTGTCTTGACAGGCCAGAAGAGGCAGGCATCAGGCAAAGGGAAGGTACAAGGTATGTGTTTCTGCCGCGCGCGTCTTTGCTTATGAACGCGCGGATTAGAAAAAGCCGACACTGACACCGATCAGGCCAGTATCGTCTCATGGTGGCCAAACCAAATGCGTGCGTGGGCGTGGGAAGTCTCGATGGGTCGTGGTGGACGCCACAATGCGAGAACGACTTCTTTGCGAAACGTCTCGGCCACTTCGCGAAAGGTGTTTTCGTGTTGCTACGCCAAAGCCAGTGGAGAAGCAACTTGAAGTTCCGAAAGGAGGTCAAGAAGTGCTGGGACGGGGTCGAGATTGTCGCCGATAGTGTCGTCGAGGGTTGCTTGCGATTAACTGAGTTGTGCCTTGCGTCGCTGAGGTGTATACGCAAATATATACATAATGTAAAAATCACCGTACAATATATCGCACAGATGCAATACAAATGATTGAAGCCACTAGTGAATTAATCTATGAGACTGAGTATAAAACCCAGTGAATTTTTTTGAGCCTTGAATTCTACGAAAGGTTGTGACAGGGTTGTGACGAGTCACAACAATCTCGATCTCGACCCACCACCAGTGAGCGTAGATCGCTCGCTGATGGTGTAGCTCGCCCCAAGACACGGATACGATGCCAGAGACGGTGTGCAGAGTCAACGTTGGTGCTGTCGACTGCCTTCGGGCAGCACCTCTGACCCCGGGGTGACCTTTGGCGCCTGCAAGGGCATAATTCAGTACCCTCCCTGAGTGTAGACCACTTGGCGGGGGTCCAATCGTCCTCAAACTTTGTGATGTGTCCTATCACTGTTTCTCTGACACCTGGCTGGTCCGTGCGCTCGGCGGAATCGCCAGATTTCCCCTCAAACCTCTGACCCTCGCTCATTCGATTTGACCTGCTCTGTCCTGAGTGTAGATCACTCTGCGCGGTTCTCAAATCGTTTTTTTTTGAGCCATGGTACTCATGGAATTGTTCTGCGCGTTGCGCGTCCCTGCTGCGCCACTCCGAAGGTCATTTTCCAAAAAAATATCCCCGACCCTCAGGCATAATTCAGTATCCTCCCTGAGTGTAGACCACTTGGCGGGGGTCCAATCGTCCCTTAAACTTCGGGATGTGTTCTATCACTGTTTCTCGGACACCTGGCTGGTCCGTGCGCTCGGCGGAATCACCAGATTCACCTCAAACCTCTGACCCTCGCTCATTCGATTTGACCTGCTCCGAGTGTAAATCACTCTGCGCGGTTCTCAATCGTTTTTTGACCCAGGGGACTCATGGAATTGTGCTGCGCGTTGCGCGTCCCTCCTTCCTTCCTCCTTCCTGCTTGCGTCTCTTCACTGCCCGAGTGCAGGCGGTGGCATTTAAATCTCTCGTCCCATCCAACTCTCACATTGGAGCAGGGTGGGGCTGAGATATGAAGTGCTGTTGCCTGCTGCGCCACTCCGAAGGTCGTTTTCTAAAAAATACCCCCGACCCTCGACGCTTTTTCCCTCACGATTTCCGCTTGTCTGATGCACGGACACCCACAACACGCTCTTGCAGACCCCGCGTCGATGCGGCTCTCCGCTCCCGCAGGTCGATGGCTTCAAAATTACCCCGACCCTTCGAGAGCGTGATCTATCCGGCTCCCCGGTAGTCACGACTTCCCCAGGAGGGCCTTGGTGGGAGGGTTCGCTGCTCTCTGTCGACAGCGCTGCCCTGTAGAACGAGTCTGACCTCGCGACCCGCTCCTGGGGTATTTTGGGCATTTTCCTACTCAACTCCTCCGACTTTCATCGCAACCGCCCAAGGCTCCCGGGCGCAGTGCATTACAGCTATCTCAAGCTTTTGGTAAGTCTTCGCAAGTCTTCAGCTGCTCCATTTCTCGGGGTCGCTATGTCGTATATTTCTGACGATTTTCCCTTACAGCTCCACCAACTCTTCTCACAGCCGCCCAAGGCTCCGGGCGCAGTGGATTACACTTATATCAAACTTTTGGTAAGTTGTACCAAGTTTCCCCTGCTCCATTTCTCGGGGTCGCTATGTCGGCATATTTCTGACCATTTCCCTACCCAGCTCCACCAACTCTTCTCACAGCCGCCCAAGGCTCCCGGGCGCAGTGGATTACACTTATTTCAAGCTTTTGGTAAGTCTTCGTAAGTCCTCAGCTGCTCCATTTCTCGGGGTCGCTATGTCGTATATTTCTGACGATTTTCCCTTACAGCTCCACCACCTCTTCTCACAGCCGCCCAAGGCTCCCGGCGCAGGATTACACTTATATCAAGCTTTGGTAAGTTGTACCAAGTCCTCCCCTGCTCCATTTCGGGGTCGCTATGTCGTATATTTCTGACGATTTTCCCTTACAGCTCCACCAAACTCTTCTCACGGCCCAAGGCTCCCGGGCGCAGTGGATTACACTTATATCAAGCTTTTGGTAAGTTGTACCAAGTCCTCCCCTGCTCCATTTCTCGGGGTCGCTATGTCGGCATATTTCTGACATTTCCCTACCCAGCTCCACCAACTCTTCTCACAGCCGCCCAAGGCTCCCGGGCGCAGCGGATTACACTTATTTCAAGCTTTTGGTAAGTCTTCGCAAGTCCTCAGCTGCTCCATTTCTCGGGGTCGCTATGTCGTATATTTCTGACGATTTCCCTTACAGCTCCACCACCTCTTCTCAGCCGCCCAAGGCTCCCGGGCGCAGTGGATTACACTTATATCAAGCTTTTGGTAAGTTGTACCAAGTCCTCCCCTGCTCCATTTCTCGGGGTCGCTATGTCGGCATATTTCTGACCATTTCCCTATCCAGCTCCACCAACTCTTCTCACAGCCGCCCAAGGCTCCCGGGGCGCAGTGGATTACACTTATATCAAGCTTTGGTAAGTTGTACCAAGTCCTCCCCTGCTCTATTTCTCGGGGTCGCTATGTCGGCATATTTCTGACGATTTCTCTCCTAGCTCCACCAACTCTTCTCACAGCGCCCAAGGCTCCCGGGCGCAGTGGATTACACTTATATCAAGCTTCTGGTCAGTTGTACCACGTCTTCCCCTGCTGCATTTCTCGGGGTCGCTCTGTCGGCATATTTCTGACGATTTTCCCTTACAGCTCCACCAACTCTTCTCACCCGCCTCAAGGCTTCCGGTCGCAGTGTATTACATCTGTATAAAGACTCTGGTAAGCCCTTGCAGGCTCCCACCCGCCCCAATATTTTCTGACCCTCGGGCGGCGCGTTTCTCGCCATTTTCTTATTCAGGTCCCCCCCAAGGCTCCACGCGCTGTGTTGCATTACTTAATAATTTATCGCCTTGCAAATATAATCAGGGCATGTTTTTTTTTTGACCCCCTCGCCTTCGTTGCGCTGATCAAATATTGCAGGACGATGTAATACAATACAATAAATCTACATTCACATATACATTAGCAAACCCGCGAAGTCGCGTAAGATTACATTCAGCATTTGAAGTTCAGCTGCACACATTTGCCCAATTTATCCCCTCGCACCAAACACCGCTCGACCAATTGCTTCACCCTCTTCAACCCTCCCGCCCTCGAAAGCCGGAACCATTCTTGGTGATTGCGCTGACAGCGCCCACGACAAGGATGACGTCCAAGCCATGCGCCCCGCTTGCGCAATTTCAGATGGATGAGGCGCTCTGCAGGGCCTGTCACCAGCGCGTCGCAAAACTCAGGAAAGCTCACCGATTTTTTTTGGGAAACGCGTGTACCAGGCGCACACGGCACGAATCCCGCCGCACTTGGTATAGGCGGGTAGGCACTTGTGCACATCGTCCGCTTTGCCGATTTTAACTTCCACCCGGCCCTTGGGCCCTTGGCGCTCGAGCAAATATGTCCAGCCTGCGCGCTTGAGGTAGTGCTTTCGATTCGTGAGGAGGTCGTCGATCTCGCTCAAGGGCGGGGCGGGATGGTCGCTCAAGTCAGCAGGGAGCAGAGGCAACGAACAAGGACTCACCGAGGTCCAAAATCTGTCAATTCTTCGTTTGGGTGCGGGAGGGTCGACCCCGAGTGTATGACGTCGGTGTCGGGACTGACGATGAGCGCGTTCTCGAGGACAGCGGATGGTGGAGGAGGTGTCCGGTGTTCTTGGGCAGCGGTTCGACGCTCCCGAAGAACGAAAGGATTGCAGCGCGGCGTTGGTTAATCCGGCCCCGAATCAGACCCGAATCCAAGCTCCAGGATAAGTGCTTCGAGCGCACGGCGGCGCTGGATGTCGAAAATACAATGTGTCGGGTAAATGGGATTGGAAGCAACGCCGGCGCCTGGGACGCCGCCGATCGTGGAGGGACGTTGTCCGAATCCTGGGTACCGGTTTGACGCTCCCCAAGAACGAATTGAGGCTGCAGGGCGCCGAGGCGGGTTGTGTGACAGCGTGACCCGCCGTCTTCTCCCCGCCATCACCATCACCCCACCAACGTCCACGCCCGCAAGGATCTCCCACCTCCCCGCCGCCGCCCGGGGCGGGAGAGCGGGGTATCCACGGGGTGCTTGTCTGCCGCCTAGGAACGGCGGAGGGGTCACGCCCGCTGCTGCCGTGCTGGCACAGACGCATGCAGTGCTGACGCCGGCGCTTGCGGACGCTATCTGGCACGTCGCGCGCGCGCCGGCGGTGGAGAGCTGGTGGACGAGCACCGGCCGACTTCTATGGATTAGGCTGGTAGTAGTGGGGGTAGGGTGGTAGTAAGTATTTTCGACTCTATTCTATCTTTCGGGGAGCTGCGGGCCTCTTATACCCTGTCCTCCCCGTCCCCTCCGTCCCCTCGCTACCCTTCCCCTTCTTCCCTCATCTCCCTCCTTCCCTTCGTCCTGCTCTCCCCTTCCCTCCCTCTCTGCCCTCCCACCTCCACCTTCTATCTTCTCCCCATCTCCTCTTCTTGCTAACCACACCTTACAGCTTCTTCTCCGCCATCCGCCGCAACGCCGCGCCGACATACGTCCCCTCCGAGGAGGACGTCCTCCGCGCCTGCGCGAAGAGCACCGCGATCATCGAGACACGGTTTTGGATGGGGGTTTGATTAAGTGTTTTGACTCGTTCTTTAAATTCTACTTCGGATCTTGGGCGGAGCTTTCCCATCCATCTTTTGGACGTGCCCCCCGCTCCTGTTTTCCCCTTCTTGTGAAGGAACCGTCTACGGCGCGCCCGCTCGTGGGCTCCGTGGGACGGATGCATTGGGTGCGTGCTACCCGCTATGCCTACCTCTTCCCTCTTCCCAAAAGAGAGGCTCGGGGAGGGGGCTTTCCGCGCCTGCCCTGGGGCCGCCAGCGGGGTTGGTCCACGTGCATGACTGGCGGGTCAGAGCGTGCGTGCGCGGTGTCTTGGGGCGGGGTTGTATTGGAGGATGGCGACGTCAACGACGGAGGAGGAGAAGACGCAGATGCAGTGCCGCCAGACGCGTCGCTTCGGCGTGCTGTGCGGTTCATTGCGGCGCCTCTTTCTCTCATCCCTCTTCTCCCTCCTCATCTTCTTCCTCCTCGATCCCTCCTTTCGCCTTGTGCACTCCGCCATCCCCTATCCATATTCACCTTGCCAACGTTGCTGACTTAGCCCCCAGAACCGCATGCGCGGGCCCCTCTACCTCTTCGAATCTGTCATCAACTCGCTTGGTTCCTCCGCACGAGCGTGATCCTGTTCCTGAACAAGATCGATGTGTTCAAGAGGAATATTGTCTCCCGGCCTTCGTCGTCCCCGAGGGCAACAACGTCAACATCGCGGGCGCTCGGCGCGGCGCGCGCAGCGGCGACTGCGCCGGTGACGAGTGCTGTGGGATACAGCACGCCGTTCTCGCCCCCCGTCCGACCGCGCGCGGTCGGTATCTTCGCGACTAGGTCTATGTTTGTTCTGGCCTCGGTGGGGGAGATGGGGAGCGGAGAACGCTTCATCGCGCGATGGAGCGAGTCGTATCCTTGCCACGTACATCAACACTTTCGAAATACAAATATAATATTTTATATATGACTTTATTGCTGAGGCTCGCTCAACGACCCCGGCGGGTGCCACCTTAGGGTGCACCCAGGGTAATGCTGAAACACCTTGTTTCAGCAACGCTTCCAAAGTTGCTGAAAGTCTTTGTCCTAAGCCCGCTGAAAGCACTGCTGAAACAAGTCGTTTCGGCGCGGCTTTCAGCAGGACTCAATACACTTTGTTTCTTTCTAACCTAATTTGGCTCCTGAACAAAACGTTTCAGCAACGCTTTCATAAAAGACAAAAGTCTTTGTTCAAGACAGCTGAAGGCACCGCCGAAACAAATTGTATCGGCACGACTTTCAGCAGTTTCAAGAACACAAGTTTCTTTCTCTCTGACTGGGCTCCTGAGAGTCCACCTCTCGGCAGTCCTTTCGTACTTTGTTCAAACTAAGAGTAAAATTCACGCCCAAAAGGGCGTTTGCCAGTGCTCTTCGGGTTGCTTTGTATTACATCAAAACAGCAAGTAAAACCTTTTTTTTTCCGTCTACTGAAACAACTAATATCAGTTACTCTTTTGACCTAGGTTGAAAGTTTGCTGTCTCCGGTGCAGGCTGAGGACTGGTGGAAGATTGGGCAGCTAGCCTCCTTTTGGCCCATCTCATTGGATTTGTTGCAAAACTTCTAGCACGATGAGCTTTGAATACTTGCATTCCATGTACATTCTTGCGAACCTTGGGTTAGGTCACCCTGGGTAAAAAAATATAGGATATTAGAAATGTCGGACATCGGACATAGCCACATGCGGCCAGCATAGGCGGGCGTTCTGAACCTCAGAACGGAGGAGAAAAAAGGTAATAGCTTTTTTTTTGGTCTACGATTGAACAAGAATGAGAATTATGTAAACATAATTACTTGTAACTGGAGAGAAAGCTTCTTGAAAAATACATGTGTGGTAAGAGTCGGCTTTGAACCAGATCATACTCAAGTCAGCCAAGGTAGACCAGTGGGGACCCAGGTAAAGCGGGTTGGTGCGTTGATTTGAGCGCCTGTGACGCGTGACCTACAAATTGAGCGAAAACCGTCGTCTTTGGACCCCAAGAAGAAGCCCAAGGCGAATGAAGGGGCTCGGTCCGCACTTCAGAGCATAGACGTGAGAGGAGGAGAGGAGGTACATGTCTGGATCTTTGAAGACACTGTTGTTGCCGCCCTGCCCGAAAGAATGTTAATCGATGCATGTCAATGCGCCGGTTGTGGAGTCCGAATGCATACCTGCAGTACAGTCATGGTGTACTATGCAAAGAGCCTCCTCAAGGTGCGCGGGCTGATCAGGTAAGACGAGGCAGCTGGTGGTTATATTTTCAAGAAGCCATTTATCCAGAGCTGCAGTGCGCCTGAGTCAAGCAGCATGCAAACACGCACCATTTTGCCAAGTCATAGTATGTTTGACGCCGCGCAAGAGGAGCCTTGTAATGAGAGAACCTGCCAGAGGGGAAGCAGACAGCTGGGGAGTGGACTTCATCGAAAGGGACTTAGAACTAGTAGAAGATTTCACAGGCCAACACTGCAACAGGAGGTTTTGAATCGGCAGTGTAGAGCCTCATTTGGAGAGGCGGTCTGTACCATACAAATACACAGGTGCTAGGCAAGGAGCTATGGGAAGCTGGAACAGACAAAAGGCAAACTGACCATGGGTGCAGACAGGTGGGATGTTTGGTCCAGGTTGTCTGTCTACAGATGGATTGATTGACAGATTCTTAATCTGTGCACACCGTAGACGAGAAAATTGCTATTTGTAGAGACCAGTGATTGATGTGCTCAGAACCTATATAAGAAACACATAAATAACCCCACTTGACTCGAGAGCGGCACAGAAACAGTACAGAGACTGTTCCAACAACCAAGAAACAAATCAAATGGCAATATATGCACATTTACAGAGATCCCGACAAGTTACAGCAGGGCCTTGTAAAGGTTGTAGGGAGAGGTTTCATATCTCAAAGAGACAGAGCAAACTGCGTAGAACGTGTTTCTAGACACAGTGGAAACATTGTTTCCAAACAAAGTAGATTTATAGCTTCGCAATGTGTGTGTGTGTGTGTCAAGCGACAGAGAAACAAGTTTAAAGTAGTCCGTAGACTCAAGTAAGGCCCCTAGTTTATAGGCCAAGACGTTCACAGAGCTTTCCCTAAAAGGTACTTTCTGAGCACGCCAGCAGTCACGTTTCCAAAGTTTTCCCTGATGGTACTTTCTGAAACCCGCTCGCAAACAACAACAATAATGTTTCTTTCAACAGAGTCCCAGTTCCAACAGATTCAGAGTTCAACAGTTTCCAGGCAAGCCCAAGTGCGTTTCCAGAATAATATATGATTCAGAAACAATTAAGATTTCGACTAATAGTGCTACTCTATAAGAGTGCGTTGCCGAGGATCCCAGATCAACCCAATGCGCAAGCGTATACCTACTAGTCGGGGGAAGATGCTGTGTCCATCGTAGAAAACCCTCGGATACTTATACAACGCCAAGACACTGTTACAAAGCCCAAAACACAATCCCAATGAGTCAAAAGTCCGTTTATCCGCCTCTTTAACCGTGTTTCCGTCAGTTGTCCTTCTGAGCGTCGCCTCCCATTGGTTCCCCACTGTGAGCCACCATGTTCCCTTGCCAATTACAAGGCAGGAACCCGTCAGCAGAACCCCTGTATTATTCAGAGGGTGTGTCGATCACCAATAGATCAGCACTGCATCTTGTTCGACCTGTTTCTGCTTCAACTCAACTCTCCCCTTAGTTCCAAGTGTGGAACTTGATAATACTCCTTTGTAGGTCTCGGTAGATACCCATTTCTGTGGTGTTTCCCAGAAAGGGTTCTTGAGAAAGAACCTTAGAACACCTTTAGAGTTGTGATCCGGATCCTCGGAATAGCCGACCACCTGTTTCGGTGTATCCGCATTCAATGGAAACCAGCAACTCTGGCAACCGGAACACTCGTGCCCAGTGTGTCTCATTAGCCCCAACAGAACACAAACATTGCCCAACTCCCGTTCCCTTGACCGGTTTCCGTTGCTCAAGTGGATGTTGGAAACAAGTCAAAAGAAGTTCCTTGACTTATTAATTGGCTGCACGTTTCCCTTATGGTTTTCAGGGTGAGACTAGCCAATGGACATTCTAATTCCTTAGAAAGTCCACCCATTTCTCTGTGGTTCACCCAACAGCTACCAGGAACCAGTATTGTTACATAGAAACAACAGTTTCAGCAATGAGCACGATCAGAAACACGCAAAATTACGTGTATCTAACCATGGCCCGACTACTGGCTTATCACGGGTGTTGGGGACAAATCATTGGAGGCTGCTGGCAAACCTTGCGCTTGTCTCAAACCATCATCATGCCCCATTGCAACTGTGACACTGGTACCGTGGGACCTGGACTATTTCCTGGAACTTGTCGGGCATGGACCCTGTTTCCACATGGCTCTCGTCAGTCAGCACCCATCGCAACACCAGTATCGGTAAATGATGTGCTCCGAACTAAACCCAAACAACCCACTTATCACCCAAATACAACCCAAGCCTTTCCGAAATAAGTGCTGATGCCTACGGAAATAAGACTAGGATTGGAAATAGGCCGATCAGCGAGCGCAAGAGCCAAGATTCAGACGAGCGATAGTCCCTTTACAAGTCCTAACAAGGTTGAATGGAAGGTATGTGTTTCCCATAGGAAGATGAACCTTCACTACAAGATATCACCAGGAATTGGCCTGAGCGATAATCGAGCGGTGGAAATAAGATGTTTTAAAAGCTTTGCAGCTTATGAGACAGCAATTGTTGAAAGTGGTGGTGGTGGTGTCGTCCGACATGCAGGAGACCTCAGATAGGTCAATGATAAAACAATTCCAAATGATAGAGATCCTGTAGCTTATTTCCCAAGTGCCAATGACAATAGCTGGTGATGATGACAGTAGCTGATGACAATACACCATTCAATTCCCAGATGCTAGATAGTGTCACGTACCGTGACTTTCAAGCCCTTTTTTCGGCTCCTTCGGACTCCGACTATCTCCGACGCACAGCCTTTTCGCAATACTCTTGTTTCCATTGGTTCGTAGTGCATTTGACTCATACCTATGCCTATGCTATGTTTTGACTCATTTCATCACGGGAGTCTCGGACCTCCGATGATTTCCGAGTCATACTGATTTACTTTGATTCATTATGACTCAATCCATCACGGACCCACTCGGAGCTCCGAAACTCCGGTACTTACATTATATCCCCGCTAATACTTTACTCTCCTATAAATACGAGCCATGTCCGTAGTTGAACTTCAGTTTGAATATCGACTTAGTCTGCCCTATACTCTTCCTCTCGGACTTCCGTCCTCCTCCGAGTCTCTCTCCGAAATTGGGCACCAGGCGTAGAGAAGGGCGCAGCGCATGAGCTGAAGCCAAGCCTTTCCCTTCCAGTATACGGGTTCGGTATTCCGTTCGGACTCCGATACTTTCCCTCTACATCTCGACCACTTCGTCTTGCTTATACGCACTTCATCCCTCAGGCGTATCTCGGTCTTCCGTCGGATCCCAATCGGGAACCGGTACTTGACAGATAGCTTCAATTATGTCCAAGACATTTTCAATACCCTATTCCTATTCCAACTTAAGGTTTCCCGATGTTGAAGTCCAACGATGATACACACTGAGCCAACCCCAGAAATAGCCCAATTGCAAGCATTCAGCCTACTAATACACGGGAGATTCTGTGTCCTACTCGAGATAATGTCCTGACTACTTATACAAACTCCGAAATCATATGCAAGTCCAAGAACAAAATAGAAATTAGTAAAATTGCCTGAGTTCCCCCTCTACAGCCGTTTATCCGTCGGAAGGGCTCCTGTGAGTGTATTGCCATTGGCCAGTGCACAGGACAATTGTGATGTCCATTCGTGCGGTGTGGTCAGCCTAGGGGTTTGAAACCCTCAGTCTCTTGGCTGACTGATACTGAGTCGTTCATCCTATTTCTCGTTGTCCCTGGTCCTCTCCCGCCATCACTGACCATCAGGTAATATTCCCCTGGTCTCTAGCTCCTCGTAGATACCCCTAGTGAGACTTGTCCCAGAAAGGGTTCTTATTTCCCCAACTCCGTCTGCTCGGAATAAGAACAATCCCATCAGATCTCCTTGGCCGACCTTCGCTAGTCCCGGAACTTCACCGGAAGGTATATCTCCGGTATTCCTGGGTCTTGACATCTATCACATGGAAGGTGCACGGCCTGTTGGTGCAGAAATAAGACTACCCCGCATGCCCTTGTCATCAGTACATCCAGCCTATTCCATTGTGTGGGAATAAGACCAGAAATAGTCTCTAAAGAGGTTTGTGGGCTACACATTCCTCTACAGTTTTCGAGGCAAGCACTGTCGATCCGCAGGGTAGCTCCCTACCCCTTGTATCTGTTACTCTGTGATCACAACCCATCTGGCTATACCGAGACTGTATACCAGTCCTTAGAAATAAGCCTATACTGTAATCCGGCTATTCCTGAAACGTGCAAAATGTGCGGTGTTTAGGTATAGTCGGATTCCAGACAGTTCACCGGCACGGGACCTGGACGGTTTCCCTGAATTATTTACGTCGAAAATGCGGACCGCGTGATTGTTGAATTCACCCATATAACTGTGCTAACAATGTGTCTACTTGGAAGAGATGCAAGACTAATGAGCCGAAAGCACGGCCATTCACCCTCTCGCCCCCCACCAGAATCAAAACCTGAACGGACTCACACCCAAGACACGATGATTCCTTCTGGCTACCCCGCTCGGAGCAGTCGAGTTGAATAGCCCCGTGTCTGGCTGACACACGGTTCCTGCGGAGGGCAGTGTCCCATCGCGGAAGTATGCCCGCATGTAGCTGTCGACGCACTTGGAAGGGCCGCGAGGGAGGTGTGCTTTCGGGCACAAATGTGAGCATCAATGAAGTCGTTGGAGCAACGAGGAGGTACTTACACCGACCGTGTTGAAAGTCATCAATCCAGCTCCGGGAAACATGCTCGCGGTGGTATTGGCGCTGTAATTCAGTGGTGAGTAGGGAATTCCAAGCCCCCAGAACCGACTCACCCCGCCCAAGACGATACATGGTCTGCCGTGTTGCCGATGACGAGGAGGGGCGAACCAGTCTTGGCTCCAAATGGCCCTGCGAAACGGTCCTTGCGGAAGACCTTCCATCCACTTCAAGATCCATGTCAACACCCATCTATGCTGCATCAGAGACTCACTCACGCGCACATTACCCTCCAATCCGCCCACAAATCGGCAAAGTTCTTCGATATCCCATGCTCCATCTCGAATAACGCCTGCAGCTCCGCAATGCTATCATTTACCGGCGCCGCATCCCCACAAAAATCGACACTCGCTCTCGTAGTCGTGCGGCAGCGGCGCAGCCTTCGGATCGCAAGAAAACTGCTGCTGTGTCAGTGGCAGTGGCAGCGAGGTATATCGTTGACGCGTTGCCTAGTGCGAGGTCCGCGAGCGCCTGTGCGAGCACTGGGAAACGCACCGCGGGCTGGTAGAACGCATTGAAAATCGTGCTTTTGACGAAGGTGTAGTCGACGATTGCGTAAGAGTACGAGGAGGAAGTGTCGAGGAATACTGGAAGCGGCGTCTGCTGGATGGATGCGAGGACGGCGTCGAGGGAAGAGGCGATCTCTGCGACGGACGTGGCGTTGTTGTGGAATGCGCATGCCCAGGGCCCGGCTGCGAAGCAAGAGGATATGAAAATATCCAAGGCTTTATCGGCGTCACTCAGTGTGCTCGACATGTTGCCTGAATCCACTGTGTGAGTACGGAGATTCTAGGAATTTCACCGATCGCTCACCCGCATACCACCCTGGTAAGGGAACAACTCCGTCGATAACCACGCGTCTCACCTTGTCCGGGAACATTGCTGCGAACGTAGCCCCGAGAACGGATCCATATCTAAAAAAGCGTTAGAATTGCCAAACATCTGAATCCTTCCAACAACTTGAAGACTCACGAAACCCCCCAATACTGCACCTTCTCGAACCCAAACGCTTCCGTTATCGTCAACATATCGCGGGCCGTATAATCCGTTGTGATGTACTGTAGGAATCCCTCCGTGTTTCGCGCTTCCGCAAGCCTGCCCTCTATCTGCGCGCGAGCGTACATGTGCGCGAGTGCGTCAGTCGTCTGGTTGACGGATTGCCAAAAAACGGTGCTTGCGGCGCCGGGGAGCCACGACGAGCGTTCGGCGTCCGAGGCGAACCAGGAGACGAGGGGTGTGGAGAAGCTCGTGCCTGTATGTTTATTTCTCTCGTTTGTGAACGGTGGGCTCGGAGTAGAGACGACGCACCTCGGGGATCGAAGCCCACAATATCAAACTCGGGGCCGACGACGCTGGCGATTTTTTTTCCGGACTCGAGCGCCCATTCAACTCCGCTACCCGCTGGGCCACCAGGATTCAGGAGAATCGGACCCCTATATTGGGACGGTGAGGCGGTAGAGCGGATCGTGTGATAGCGATGGCAGCAGTGGCCGAGGAGTTGGGTGAGGCATAGTCGAGGGGAACCTGCAAAAGAGGTCAGTCAACATTGGCCTGAAATCGCAGTGGTGAGGGAATCTGTACCGTGAGCCGCGTGCAGTGGAACCCTTCGCCATAACACGGCTTCCACTTCAAATTCGTCGATGGTTTAAGCTGTGAAGCTAGCCAATGAGCCACCGCGCCGGCGACAGCGAACGGACACAGCTTACACTGGTCCAGTCAAAATCAGCGGTCTGCGCAAGACATGTCGAAGCTGCAACAGCCACCACGCAAAGGGCGTTTCTACTTGAAGTCATTTTCATCATAGGTTCCGAATCGTTCTGTGTCCCCACTCCTGCGTGTGCCGTTTTTATAGCTGTTTCTTCTACCGATGGCTCCACCTACTCCGTGAACCTACGGAAGTCCCTCCGTAGGTTCGCGGCCGCTCTGCGCAGTAAGTTCGGTTGCGGAAATCCACTCGGTACTTGCTCGCTGCTTTTTGGCTTGGCGCCACCGGCGATTGTATTGAGGCTGTAACACGCTCGCTGGATTCCTGGAACGCTGCGCTCCATAGAATCCGTAAAAATGACGTCAATGATCCGTTTCAAACAAGACTGGAATCTCTCATCGACTCTTTCATACTTTAAAAAAGGATTTTGCCAGCCTTGGCTCGCCTGTAAAGGTTAAACTGAAAGTGGACGCGGCTACAATATGAATTCCCGAAGTAACCGGGCTGACGTGGAATGCTCTATCGCCAGCGGTAATGCTGCCGCTGAGTGGATTTTTTTGCGTTGGTTTTGCGAAGACGTACGTGGTGGCTGAAGGCAAGCCAGGGTGGGACTGGATTACTTACCCTTTTTGTCATAATCATCGATGGCATCGTCTCTCGCTCTTATCATCATTTTGGTCATTTTGGTCAACTGCACAAGAGGAGACTGCATCAGGTGAGGTTTATAGGTGTAAAATACACAGATGATCGGACTCGTGAGCTGCTCAGCTAGCGCTTCTGTTACCGTCCAAATTTCAGAGAAAAGGCGCGCAGTGCTGGTGCTGGCCAAATATCGTATTCAATCCCTGGGGCTCGTATCGTATTGATTTGTAGTATCGTATTCATATTCAGGCAGTTGAATACGAATATATTTTGAATATATTTGAGTATTTTTCCGGTGGTCTCGGTGAAGGAAAGTGCACAAGGATTTTGTCAAAAACATGCAGATTCCAGAATTGGAGTCAGTAGACCATGCTACAGGATTCTAGCCCCAGATTTCATACAGAGCCGCAAGAGAACCTGTGAGGGCCACTCGGCATCAACTTTCGGATCATTTCAATTTGATGCTGTCAAGCATCGGTATCTCGTGCCGAGATAGTGACGTGCATGCCAGAGGCGATCTGACTATCAACGGCTACTGTACTATTACGACCGAATGTTCGGGTGTCTCTGAACCGAACACTTTGGGTCCTGGTGACGGTGACGTTGGGATTTTGCGGCAAATCACATCAGCAAATCCAGGGTCGGCTACGTACCTCTACGTAGACCTACGTAGTTCTGTAGCCGCCGTATTCCCTGTATGAAGGTCCCCCTTACGTAGAATTACGTATTTGGGCCAGGCTGTACGTAGTTGTCCGTATTTCGGCCCGGTCTACGTATTCCTCCGTATTTCACCGTATTTGCCTGTATTCAAGCACCGTATTCGCTGTATTCGCTGTATTCACCTGTATTTCATATAGACCTCACATCGCTTGCAAAATGCTTCCAGTATCCCGAAATAAACCACAAAAATTGACACAGCATCATAGAATGTGAAAACCATGATATTGAAGCCACTACTACAACAGGCGCTCTGACTACCTAACAAAACGGGAAGGCAACCTGACAGAGTGTGTGGACCAGGTTTGAAATCACGAAAAAAGCCAAGTCTACGCATAACATGAAGCCGTCAGCCTAGGAACACAATGTGAACGTTGGGGGCAGAAAAAACCGCCGCACCTTGGGTTGTACGCACCATATAGAACATCGACCAAGCCGTTACCTATCATGGGATCAGCTCGAGTAGATCCACATTGAATTAAAGACAATCAAACCAGCTTCTTGTCCGGGCAGGCCGCTCCAAACCTACAGAAGCGTGTTCAGTCAATTCAAACATCGTTATATCGGTAACCAGTCGTACAACGGCGGTTACTGAAATTTCATTAGCTCAAAGTGAGATCAAGATTGAAGGGCCATGACATACCGTTGGCGTTGATAACCCAAGCTTCCATGTTTATGGAGCCAACAGAGTGGACGACAACAACCGTGTTCTTGTTCGCAGCTGCAACGGCAGCGACTAAAGCGTCCTAGATTCGAGGTTAGGCAATTCCATGTCGCAAGGGGTAGGCAAAAAAACAAACACACCCCACTGTGCCATGCAGAAAGGCTGTTCCGGTCTCCAACATTACCTTCAACCGTTATGTATCTTTCACCGCTGTCCGCTATAAGAGAAATTAGATGTGACGAGAAATAATAATCCAACATTGGGACTTGCCTGTGATAAAAACAAATGCGACATCCTTTCCCGTCGCTGCAGTTCTTGTGCCAGTCAGGTCGGTATCACTAGTGGACAGCGACACTACAGTCCCGTCGGCGGCAGATCACGACCTGATGGCATCCAAAGGCTAGGGATATGTTCAGCGAATGGATCGTAATGCACGTAGAGCGACATACACTAGTAAGGTAAGGGAAGTTGGTGTTCTTAGGCCAGAAGTCAGCTGCTGCGGAATAGGTGAACCGTGTTGAATGCTTGCCCACTCCCCCATCCTAAAGTCGAGGAGGCATCAGGAGTGCCCGGGTACTTCTTCCCTGTATCACTCACCAACTGCGAGAACACCATCATCTCCTCCACGATCCGAATACCTTGGGAAGAAAGAGTGAGAATCACAGAGCCTCCGAGTGCCAGCGACGTACCCGTTTGCTCCCCGAAAGGAATTAGCTGCGCCATTGCCGATGAGTGCAATTGTTTTCAGAGCTTTGAGGGGTAGGACACTGTTCGTGTTCTTGAGGAGAACCGTGGACGCAGCATCGATCTGTCGGATGAGTCTGGACGAGAATGAGAATGTATCGGATGAATTTGAACAAAGTGTGAGTTACGTCGCGTGATTTGATTGCACATTAACATGCTGGTTGAACGAGCCGGCGTTGTTCCAGGCGTCAAAATTGACGGGGGAAACCCGAGTCTTGCCAGACAAGATACCATGCCACCAGAAATCCAAGTAGCCATGTCCTATGCTCATTATTAGCGGGCAGAGGTCTTGAATATCCAAGCAATAGACTTGCATTTATCAGCGCCTGAGACTGAACCTGAGTTTACTGCGTTAACCTAAAGCTCGCAGGTCACCATCTCAGATCTACCAAGGAATATGCAGACAATACTCACGAGATTTGTGCCAAAGTACGTGGTGCCGGAGTTCGCTGAGATATCACCTACACAAAACCGATGCATTAAAAACCTGTCGCTTGGAACACGGCGAGGAGGCGTGGAGGGGAGCTGATGCGGGGAGGGAGGCAGCTTTGACGTCACCGTTGGGGTCGAAGCAGATAGCGGATAGCGACTGAGTCGCCGGTTGGGAGGTGCCGGTGCTTGCCAGTGCCATGGGCTCAAGGGATTGGAGGGTGAGATGTGGTGATGCTAAGAGATGGAGGCCTGGAGGGAGAGCGTGTGGTGTGGAAGGAAGAGGGATGGTGTTGGTCGAGGTGAAAGAGAGGTGAGCCAAATATTTGGCCATGGTTCGTCTTTATGCACGTGCGTGGAACAGCAAGGATCCTGACCAAGCATCTGGATTCTGTGTACCGCCACGAAGTGACTTATGGCTAGCTCTCCGCATACGACCACCACAGCTGGGCAGCTGGGGCCCATGACGGACGTGATCTACTGCACGACGTACGGGCCGGACTTTTACCGCTCGTTTGGGAATTTTCCGGGGGACAAGGGTTACGGTGCCGCTGAATTTCGGGAACGATCCGGTGGAGGTGTCGAGGGCGCAGGCGACGGCAGGGCAGACGCGATACACTACTTGTTGATCTCAGATCGTTGAAGGAAACCATGGGCCCTGGCTCCACAAGGTGAGCTTTCTTTCTAATCCTCGTGCTGTACCCTCTCAGCACGCCGGCCAAATGCTGTAGGCTCGCCGTCCACTGTCCACGTCGCCGCGGACATCTCCCCAGTCCCCCACGTTGCCCTGCACCTCCCCCGCATTGTGCGCGGCGCCGTTCACGTCGCCATGCATCTTCCCTCGTCGTGCACGTCGCCCCGCGAGCCTCGATATTGTGCGCGGCGCTGTGGACGTCCTCCACGCCGTCCACGTCGCCGTGCATGTCCCCTCGTCGCGGACTTCGTCGCAAGCGCCCTCGAGGTCGTATACGCCCCAGTACACGTCCTCCGCATCCTACACGTCGCCGCCCATCTCCTTCACAATGTATATGGTGCCCTACACATGGGGCATGCCGCCGCGCACATCCTTAGCGCGGTTAACATCGCTATGCATGCCCCTCGTCGGAGACCTCGCCATGCGTGCCCTCCAAGCCGTATACACCCCGGTATACGTCCTCCGCGTCCCGCACGTCCCCGCCTACCTCCTTCACAATGTGTACGGTGCTGCACACATGCGGCACACCACTGGGCATGTCCTCAGCGCCGTTCACATCGCCGTGCATGCCCCCTCGTCGCGCACATCGCTACGGGCGCCCTCCACGTTTTGCGCGCACACGCCCTCCGCACCGTCCGCGTCACCACGCATGTCCCTCTATCGCGCACGTCGCCGTGCGCGCCCTCCACCTTGTATACACCCCCGCACATGTCCTCTGCATTCCCCACCTTGCCGCCTACCTCCCCCGTGGCGCGCGCGGCGCGGAGCATGTCCCCCACATCGTGCACAAGGGCGTGCACGACTCCCGCTTCGCCCACGCTCCCAGGCACGTCACTGTGCACCTCCCCAGCGTCGTCGTGCACAACTCTGGCTTCGTCCTCGTCGCCGCGCTTGTCCCATGTCCCTCGCGTCTGCTGCATTGCCGCGCATGTCCCACATGGCACGCGTCGCGCCGTGTACGCTTAGACCTGGCTACACAGTGGGCGTCCCGGTTTTATAGTGCATCGCACTGCGCGAGCGCAGTGTGCACATACTGCATCAGGCGGCTGCAGCCCTGTCTCGTACGAACATCAACAGGTGCGCGGACTCCTTACATTTTTCTGCACGCTGTAATTCTGATGCAAATGCAGCAGCATGTCCAGCAATAGTACATACTTTCGTACATGCCATGAGCTGAAGTTTGTAGATGCCAGTCCCTTAGCTGCAACTGCAAGCGGAATCCCCGCGCCAACACACCCAATACGCGCACCTCCGGGCGCATCTGCACCTATGCGACGCTCACGCGGGCGGAGACGTACACCCCACCGCCGGCGGGGCGGAGCGTGCCGCCGCGGAGTCCGCCGCATGCATTCCAGGTCCCTGCCATGCTCAGCAGCAGCAGCGGCAGCAGTGCCCCGTGGAGTTCAAGTGCAGCGCATCCGCGATGGGGGTGTATCATGCGCACGAACACGAGGACCACCCCGCGCGCCCCTCGGGGGATTTCAAGCGCAGTGTGTCTGTGATAGGGATGCTCGGGAACGCAAACACGATGGGGTGGGGAAGCGGGGGCGGGAGCAGCCTGACTGCGTGGTGGTGGGCAGCGGCATCGTGCTCGGCGTGCCAGCGTCGGCTTTGGGGGTGCGCGCCGCTTTCGCGCGCGCCGGGCGAGGGCGTGGCGCGGCGCCGCCGCGCGGGACGCCGCAGCCGACGCCAGGG
>JARKIC010003455.1:0-20927 GCA_029378375.1 Mycena olivaceomarginata | reverse complement strand
ATGGGATCATTTTTCAAGGGCGCACTCTTCGCCCGTTACCTGAAGTATATTTAAAATAAACTATCTTCAGTTAATTCAGTCAATGGACCACAGTTAGTCAAAGAACATACTTCAGTATTTGGAACGGCGGGGAACCGCCGTCGACGATGAGGAGAGGGTCTGTCAATCATCTGGTTGGTTCCACGGAATGTGGTCTAGACCTCGAGTGACTGATGGGGACTGCCAAAGTATTTGATAGATGGAATATTTAGATAATGGAACGTAAATTGGGATCCCGAACAGGGCCTTATGATTCTCTATAAAGTGCCTCTACCTCTGTCCCTCTGATATTTATGACACCCCTCACTGGCAACTGCAGCGGTTTCCATGTCATCAGGAAAAACATCCTTTCCGAAGTTACCCCTAATTTCCCCTAATTAGTTCCCCAATTCCAAGAAGGGCCAAGATGGTCCGAGATGGTCCAAGATGGTCCAATCCCCCCCAAATTCCAGCAATTCTTGGAAAATTCTCCTGTGATTTGAGGATGGTTTACAATGGAGAACAACATTCTCTCAGAATTAAAAGGAACTGGCATGGAAAGCCAGTTCTCAAAGGAAGTTGAGGGTGGGGTCGAGGTTATACAAAGAAACAAAATTCCGCCAAGTCAAATCCAGCCGGCCCTAATCCTCACGTTGAACCGGACCATGACTCCGATCGGCCGATGGTAACGGCGATGAAACACGGAAGCGCAACCCGTGACATGTCAAGGTGGTTGGTTTTGATCCCACCTTTCGTCCTTTCCCTCCATCTTCCACCGCACATTTTAGCCCATGCTTCTTCTCCTGGCTGTCCCCTCATCCCAATCCCCTCAAGTTTTTGCCCTTCCCTTCGCCACAAACCTACCCCGGTCCTCATCTCGTCTCAATCTCCACTTTGGCATTCAACTTTGGCACCCAAAGTCTTCGCCTCAGGTGTATGCTCACATCCCCTACAGTATGATGCTCACATTTGGCTGGCTCCACCAGCATTCCTCCGCGTGTATCGAGTCTCAGGTGTGCACAGCATAACACCACGCTACATTCCAACTTCTGACTGCCTCACCAGCACTCCGCCTAGCCCCTGCAGTTCTCTGGTCGATCCCCGAGCAGTGTTACTAATTGAATTTTACTTCACACGGTACCGTCATCGTCCAGTGTCATACACTTACTGACCCACTGACCACTTTCTTTCAGCATACACCGCAAGCACCGTAATTCGGGTGCCAATGTTATCTTTACATGCCCGACTCATGTTTTCTTTGCTGTCCGCACTGATCTTGATGTCAGTTTATTTCTTCTCATGCTGATATATCTTGGACTGACGCCAAACTTCAGTTGTTTGCTCTTCCATGGCAACTCTTGGCTTATTCCAAATTCTCACGCAGGTTTATTACGGAGTCGGCATCCCGGGCTGCATTGTATGTGCTTTTGTTCCTATATTTACCCAAATTACTAATACCTTCATCGTGCTCAGATTCGCGACTATTTCTCCGGGTTCCGGGCTGATGCCCATGTATGTGTTGCGATCAAGGTGCGTGATGGTTTTCTTGTCCGGCCCACAAGTCTTATTTATACAGACAGTGAAACCCGATTCAAGTGATCTATGCGTCCCCGGTATGTTGTCTCAGATAGTTTCGCAATTCTTGATCCTTATTGTTTTTTTTGCACCAAGGACTCACATTTGGCGCTTGACATGGGATCTAGGTGTGTTTTGGCATCGTTCTGTTGTCCTGTGACGGTGGTGCTAGCGGGGAAGAGGCGCCAGTTGGGAGCAAGATGTCTATAGCTGCTCACTGTAGTGGTATTAGACTATGTTGTACCTAGTAGATTCACGTCAATTGAAGTATTCTTGACTGTTTTTAAACTGTTCTGCTGAGCCTACCCAGCCAGCAAGTGCCTGAAATCCGTGACAAATAGAAGGTAATGGAAGGTAATTTGCCTCCAAGCTGGAGGTAATTTAATGGGGGGATCCAAAGCGAGGCAATTGAGGCAATCCGGGTAATTCGGTCCAAAAAAGTCCAAATGAGGGAGAATTCGTGGAAAACCCGCCCAAATTGCCAGGGAGCATTTTCCTGATGGTCACGGTCAAGCTCAAGATTTAAACACGGTGGCACATACTTGTAGGTCCATACCCATCCATGTACTCCCCCAATTACTTTCTCCATAACTCACTTGACGCTAATAACACATTCCAACGTATTCTATCGCATCCCAACTTGTGTGGCCCTTCGGCATATTTGGGGGTGACACTCTGCCCCCTTGCATCGCCGCGCAGCAGCGCCATATCCTTACCCCGTAAGCCTACCCACCTTGTATCACGTACTTCCCCTTCCAAAATACACGTCCTACGATGTTTTTGACGCGTCATGAAGGGATATTTCGTCATTACCGACTACATTGTACCAGAACTTGATTCCTTATAATATTATCAATTTCAGGACAATTTCCCCTTGGAAATTTCGAACAAAATAACTTCAGTAGATCACTCTGGATTTCCACTCTTCTTGTCCGCCATGAACGTGCTACCAGTGACTTCGGGAGGCTTTTGCATTGTCCTTCAGAGGCCCGGAACGTCACGTGAATCAATTACTATATACGGATTGATGTGTGGGGACAAATCTTGTGATCTTTCGGATTGGCCCTTGGGGGCTTGTCTCTGCACCCGGATTCTTCATTACCAGATTCAAAGGAATACAGAATGCGACTGTAATACCTCCGAAACAAGATCATGGGAGTCGATACAACTCGAATACCGGCGGCAAAAACACCACCGAGATCCGGTGGACTCCAAAGGAGAATTGGCGGAAGACGGGGAGACTGACCCCGCTGCAGCGCCAGAGAACATGGGCAGCGTCACACAACTGGCAGACGCGTGTTACTTGCCGGCCGGCGAACAGGTTCACACGGATTTAGTTGACTCCGGATGCCGAGGACCGTTGACAGTTGAGCTCGAAAGAGAGGGGCGCGAAGACATGGTAGACTCAGTGGGGCTCCGAGTTGTGCGTATTGTGCTGGACCGGAAAGGGAGAGCGTTAGCGTCTGGGGAGAAGGGAGGGAGAGCGTAACAAACGGCAAAGGTCGAAGAGGAAAAACTACACAACCGGGAGCAGTGTGGACGCGCCATCTCGAATTTCCGAGGGACGGACAAAATGTGCGGAATGGACAACAACTCCCGCAATCCGCGCACAACCACGTCCTCGTGATGGTAGATCACCTATCGGATGCAATCGCGGACTTTGCTGCTCCTCGCGGTGCAAGGCCACTGAGTGAGTAAAGAGAAGACAACCGCACACAAGATCACGGAGTACTGCAGCATAACGGCGTGAAACCCACCCACGTCTCTCATACGTCGCAAATTCACGAATCACAAATCCCTGCGCTGGGCTGCAAGTTGGCCTGGATCACAAACAAAGGAATGTGTTAGTGTTCGTGGAGTAGGGACGGAGAGCGAAAGGGGCGGTGAAAGGTCGAAGAGGATGAAGAAAAAGGTGTTGACTGCCCGCTCGCACGATCACGGGCACACCGTCAAAGTGCATAGTCGCTGGGATTTCCGAGAGACGGAATGTGCAGGATGGAGACCGCACCCCTGCAAGTCACGCCGAGGCACGTCTCGCGATAGGAAGCAATCGTGGAGCCATTCCTGCAGCAGCTTGTATGGCGTGCATACCGGAAAGAAAGAGAATATTCATAGGTAAACAAGGACGAGCAAAGGACCAGTGTGATACCACAATTGTGAAATCACTGAAATCAACACACATTCTCTGCACCCTGGATGCACAACATATTGTGGAACTGCACTTGTTTTGACCATGCAAACAGTATTCGGAACAGGAGAAATACCAATATTCTCTTGAATCAAGTTCCACGTACTTCCGAGTTAACCTTCGAACCACTCGGCATTTCGCATCACTCAAACAGGGGATTTCGTGATCACCAGCAAAATTGCATCATCCCCACATTGGATTTCCACCGGTTTTCTGTACTTTGCACCCTCCCTGTGTGCTGGGAAAATATTCCAAATGCATGCGGAACTATAGATCATCCCACAAGTCCCTGGCCAATCACTTTTGCTCAATTATACTCATTTCCCGTTGTTTCCGCCTTTCCGACAGCCACCACATGTTTCCTATAGCTACTAGGATCAGGAGCATAGCCCATTCTGTCCCAAACTAATGGCAAATTGTGCTCAATGCACCATCCATGCGGTATCAGTGTTTCTTATCATCTTCTCTATATATTCATCTTTGTTCATCTTTTAAAGCATATGCTTCATACCCATTCGGCCCTCCTCCCCATGCCAATTTCCCCATGATATCCACTTTGTTCCCGATTCTCACGCCTCTTGGACTTGTATAAAACACCTGTGAAAAGCACTTGATCAGTAGTTCCTTTTGTACCCTGTTTTCAGCCAACAGAAAATACAAGAGTTTTGCTACAATCTGTGCAGCATCGAACTCACCTCTAAACAACCCGAATACACTGCCTATCTGCTGCTGCTTATTGGTTATCTCGCCCTCCGGTCACCGTAGACCATTCACGACACAAGTATTGATCTTGCCTGGATATTACTGAATTTTCTGCTTTCCACAGGTTCCTGAACACATCACTTGTTTCCAGTAAAACGAAGTGTGTCTAGTGATTTTCTGCTGCCGATACGTCCTGCAGGGAGTATTCTTCCGTTATCTGGAAGTACGGTCAAACCACGTCTGTTTTCCAAGATACACAAAATCCCTCACTCATTCACTTTCCGTGGCAAACGACACGCCTCATCGGAATTTGAAGTATATTTTTATACGACATCACACCAGGCGGGAAATAGGGTACTCACCGGCATCAGCTAGCTGCCAATACTCTTCCCAACAATCTCATCCCTTGCGTAGTCTGTTGAGCATTCCCCTCCAGCCGCGCTCAGAACAGACACACACGTCACAGGGAGTGGGCACGAGGACAACTTGAAGCAGAGACATTGTCATGGTGATGAGGAAGAAGAGATCAACGTGGCGGCGTCCGGGTCAATGCGGTGTTATCTCCCTTTTCGTACCACCAGATCCAGGCCCCGGGAAGCTCTGAATCACCTAAGGGTAACTCCGAAGTTAGGGGATTTCAGGCGAAAATTTTGCGATTTTTTACTCCGGATTTATGGGATTTGAGGGCAAATTTTCGAAAATCCACTCCGAGTTAGGGAATTTCAGGCTTGGTCAGGTTCAAATTATTTTCACTTGGGTTATTAGACAGGTTGTGCAAAAGCTGCACAAGCCGCATGCGGCTTCACACGGCTTTTTGGCATTGTGCAAAGCCGCAGGGAGGATTTCAATGTCTCGAACTCATAAACCCACTGTAAATGACTCACATGAATACCATTTTGAATGTTCCATCCATGCGGCTATCGAATCAGATCTGGTGAATACAATGATTTTGTTCTTGAGTTTCCGCACTGATTCCACAGCACCCACAAACCCAATGACAAGCCGGACAAGCATCCCATAGTCTAAAACACTCTCCTCCACTCAGTGGGCTCACTGAAAGCTCAACCCTTCCTGGATGAACTTAGAAAATCCCCGTGGCTTTGCACAATTCCCAAAAGCCGTGTGCGGCTTGTGCACAACCTGTCTATTGTGCGTCTCATCCATGACAATACTTATCGCCTTCGACGCGTTCGGAGAGAAATTTACGCAACTAGACTGTTTAGAGGCCAAAATCAAGCTCCCGGTCGAAAAGTAACGAAAAATCAACCCAAATTACCCTATTTGGTCATATTATGTGTTAAAATCCTTCTCCGACTTGGGGGATTTGAGGCTCGTTGACCCCAAAAAGTTAGGGGATTTGAGGCCACTTTTGCCGACTTTTGCCGACTTTTGCCGGAGTTACCTTGGGCTAGCTTCCCGGGGCCTCCAGATCCATGTTCTCAAGCCCAATTTTGTTACAGGCTCACAGCTTGGAATCCATTCCAATCACTCAAGCGGACACTCGGGCTTCTTTCTCCAGGATCCAAGTCGACAGAAAAACTGATCTAAGGGAAACTTCGCCGTTCGGTGAGCTTGGAGCAAACCCAGCGAATAAGTCTGGTACTGGTACTTCACCACCTTAACTCAGCGCTGCAGTGAATGCATGACTAGTCAAGAAGAGAGAGAAATTACTGAAAAGATAACTCCGGGCCCTCAGTGTCCTTTCATTCCAGCAGACGCGTCATTCAAACCTCGACCCCCGATTCTGCATCCCATCTTTTGTGAAGACTCGCATTCCCTGTGCCGACTCCTTCGAGCTGCATACAAGCATTGTACTCGTTTGCTTACCGCTACCAACATTGACATGGATCTCTCTGGACTCGGGCCTGTTTCCCGAACAACGATAATTATCCTGTCCCTCCTACCTGAATGATTACCTGCGCATCTTGTGATTCACTTCGTACAATTGCCTTCATGGACGAGCACTTCTCGGATGTAATTGATTGAGTCCACCCTCCATCTGCGCACCAAGGGGTTTCAGATCCGTGAAAAAGTCCACCTAGGCCGTATTTTTTCCAAAAACATGGTCTCAGCGTACCTACATATCACGTGACCATCCCAATCGGGTAACTGCACTTGGGTACAGTCACACCTGTCAAAACTTGGGTGGGCCTTACATAGATTTTAAGTGGAATGGAATACCAAAACGTTTAAGGATCTTATGTGTCATTATATTCGATGACAGACAACATTTGGAGAAAATAAATAGGTGGTCACAAGGTGGTCACCTTGATGATCAATGATCATTTGATGCGGCATCGCCGTCATACAGTAGTTTGCCGAACCTCTTGCACCAAAAAGTTATCTGTAGCCTCACTGTGTAAGTCTTGGGATTCTAAACACACAGAATACAGCAGGAGAGGCAAGGGGGGAGTATCCTTAAGTCATTTCGAACAATTTTGGGCCCTTTACTGAGAGGTCATCTCTTTTTTTTTTCGGCCTGACGGCCGTACCTACCTACCTCCCCCCTATCCCGGCTTCACCGGTCCGAATCCCCTTGTCCCGAGTACACAGTTAATACTCTTGAGTCATCCACTGGGGCGGAATTCCTGGTGGAAGAGGTCCTGTGTAGCGAATGCTGTATGGCTTCCAGGGTGCGTCACCGTGCTGGATACGGTTAATGTCGGCGTACATCTCTTTTGCATTTGTCCACGGCGCCGATTGACCGAATTCGCAAAGCGAAGCAGCCCAGATATCGAGGGCAGTATTTCTATGATGTTCGGAGCTCTAGAGCTCGACGAAGTGGTAGTTGGCGAAGTCGAATGCCGCCCGAGAGCCAAAAGGCTCCCAGGCATCCGGATCTTGACCGTCTTCAGGCAGAGGCGGTGGTGGCGGCGGAGGTGCATATGGCGGTAGATAGTTCCCATCCGCATCACAGGGAAGGGCAATGGAGAGGTCAGGAAATGACAATGGGTATGTGTGGGCTTGTACCGTTTGCGAGCGGATGATACTGGCACTGGAAAATGTTTTCATCCTCCCCCTCAGCTGCGGGTGTAAATTGCCGATGCTCTGAGTTCTGATGACGTGCACACCCGTGGCGCGAGCCGATTGTGGCCAGGCAATGAGGACAAGTATAGGATATACAATGCGGCATCAAGGACTGCAGCGAGGGACTTTGTAGAAAATCAAAGTTGGAGAGAGCACACGTGCTCGATTGGCTACATCTGCGTCGGAAAAAAATCGCCACCTCTTCTCCTTCATGTCCTCCAAACACGGTCAACGCAGCGGAGCTCCTGCGTCCTCCCGCAAACATCCCGCTCCTGGCGACTCGGACGGAGAGTATGATGCTACCCCAGCCAAGAAAGCGAGGACAAAAAAGGAGAAGGCTGTAGTCCAGCCTCGCGAGCCATCTTCACGATCCACCAGAGTCAAGGAACCTGGGAAGCCTGACAAGAAGAAGGCGTATCGCACTCATGAGGAAATGGAGGCTGAAAAGGATGCTAAAGTGACTGCAGCTGAGGAACGCGACCACCAGTGCCAGCTCTTAATGGAAAAAATTGCAGCTCTTGACGCGGAGGCCAACCAGGCTGCTGCAGCAGAGGACGCGAGCTCGAGTAGGAAGCTCGACGACGTCCCCAGAGGCCACGAGCATCTTGATGATGCTACCATGTCATTAACGAGTCGGACTTTGAGCGTGTCGAGGAAGACGACGCCTACCGTACCGAAGACGAGTTCCAAGAGACTAAAAAGGTATCCCTCCAGGCGGATCGCGAGACTATGCGCTGACTGTTTTCCAGGCCAAAGCTCCAGTAACGGGGGCCAAGAAACCGAAGAAGGGAGAGACTAGAAACGAGATAGAAAAGATCACCAAGGCTATGGAGATGAAAGCAAAGCAGGAGGGGCCGAAGCGTGTTGTCAAGAAGGTGGTACAAGACAAGTGAGCGCCTTACGTCCGCTGTTTTGACGTGTGAACTAAGATACTTCCTTCCCACTCCCAGGAACGCGGCTGCTGCGTCCAAAACCGCCGGCCTGTCGAAAGCCTTGCACGCTCCACGAATCCGCAAGATACTGTGTCGCCGAGCAAGCTCGAGATCGGAGGTTTGACTGACGAGGACGCTGCATCTACTTGACCCGACCTGATCGAGACCACTTCTGGCAAACAGATCAATGAGGCGAGTTATTTTTCCCACAGAGGCTGAGAGAGCTATTTAATGCTGAGTGATGTTTCCAGTTGGTTGACATTGTGGAGTCCAGCTCTGAACCACTGGGGGCAATTACAGACACATGTGAAGGCTGCATGCAACAAATGCATGTGGTCTGTACTAGCAACAAGGCTCACATAGTGGCCTTTGGCATTCAAAGGCAGGCTTTGTGGCATGCTTTATGCCTCTGTGTGGGGGGAACAAAGCCTGCAACAAAGCCACCCTTTGTCTGTCAAAGGCAGCTTTGTAGTCTTTATTCCAAGTGCAGACCACATGCATTCATCAGGAAAAACCGGATTTGCTAATCCGCGGCCAATTATCACCAAATTATCAACAATCGAATAGCTTTAATAATCGGCGATAATCTTGTCCAATTTACGGCAATCTTCGATAATAGACATCATCAGTATTAGCGTTCACATCTCCGATCAGCAGAGAATACCTTGTGGACCACAGTGGTGCATCTCAAAGAGGTTAAGACCCTGAAGGAACAGATAAAGGGAAAACAAATACTTACAAGGGAAGGTCAAAATTTTGCCAAGTCGTGCATCAATTTACTGTGTCGAACCTTGCCGAGATTCACGTGAGAGCGAAAAAACTAGTTCGTTTTAATCGTCAGCACAACAATAACAAATACCTCTTTCTCTTTCCTCTCTTCCTTCCTTGCAATTCCCTTCCTTTGTTCCTCTTTCTCATGTTGGCTTCTCTATTCTAACATTCCACAGATATCATAGCTAAGATCGTTGGGGCTGTGACCGGAGAGGACGGGAACACGGTCACTACAGTCAATGGGGAGACATTTATATAAATAATTCGCTTGGGGGGTATTGTACGTTCTCATTTTCCCCCTCTTTTTTCTTTCTCCCTCTCACACGACTCGTATCTCACACAGGGCTTGTTGACGCAGAAAGGCCGTCTGCATCTAGTACAAAACCGTTAATCTCGGAGCTGGTTCGTCTTCAAACCCTGTGTGTCCAAATGCTCTATTCACGTCTCGTATCTCAACTGACATACAGTTTTGCCATCGTGCCGCCATTCTCCAGCAGTCTCCGCCCGCATCGTCTGAGTCATCCCTCTCGACAGTAATGCGCGTGGATGGGACGCTGCAGGCGAAATTGGAAGAGCACTGCGGCTGCGTGGAACGTTTATTGTGAGTTCCCTGTCTTTGTGTTTTTTTTTTTTTTTTCCACTGCGACGTCCCTGCATGGTGTCGGCCGATCTGCTGCCACCTTCATTCCAGGTGTTGATCATTACTCAATTACATACCAGTAGCATTAATGATCAGATCGATCCTTGCAGACCGAATATGTGGATGCGGCGTTGGGCATTGCATTGTGGGCGGTGCTGTGGTGCAAACTGTATGTCCATTACCTCGTTCCCTTTCTTCACATGCTGACTCCATCTGCCAATGAAAAACTCCAGTGCGGGACAGGTGTGCTATCGCCTCCACACATCCATCCTCAGCTGGTAGGTGCTGGGTCGACCTTCGTGGCTTGGTGCGGCCCGTCGTGCAGGCCCTGTGATGGCGCCATACGGGCTTTGAGATGTTTACATCTCTTCCCTCTCTTTTCATTCCAGTGGATCCACTGCCCTGCGTACTAACAGTTACATGTGTCATGCAGGTGTAAATCTGACATCCGGAACAAGTACATATTGGCTGCCTGACGATGAGAAGGTGTTCTCTGCCGTTGGCTATCGCTTACTGACAGAAAATATCTTTACATTGGCGCCGTACGTCCCACCGCTGCCCTGATGTATTCCAGACTGACATCTTGAACTTTTGTGCAGGTGTGGCACATGGTTCACTAAGAATAAAACAGCACCCACTTTGCTTCAGAAGGAAGCACTCGCAAAACTCAACCTTCATATCATACTGCACTGCAGACTCGTTTCGACAGTTTTAACCTCTCTCATTTACACACTCCTAATAATACTTTCCCGTATTATACTTGTCTTTTATATATCTTGTCCTTCTAATGAAAATTATTTTGTTCGTGTAATCCATTGTGAACAATGTCCAATGGTTGAGAATCACTCAAAATGCGCTCCAAATGGTCAATAATGCCAGATAATTGACGATAGTTTGTCTCCAATTGGCATAAATAGAAAGGGACATAGCCAATCTGCCAATCGGAGATAATTGTCGCCAAACCTCAAATTGGGGACAATTATCGCCAATTTTCTCCCATTGGGAAATCTGGTTTTTCCTGATGTTTGTCGCATGTGACCTCTACATGCGTTGGTTGTTGCCCCCAGTGGAACCAGAAGAGACACCGAGCAGGGGGCCGAGTACTGCAACAGTTCCAGTACCCAGACTTCATGCCCAATCTCGAACTAACGTTGAAGCCGAGTCCAAAATCCCCCGCGCTCAGCATCAGCACATCGGAAACCAAGACTCTGAAGAAAACCAAGAAGAAGGTGCTGGGGGTGAAGACGGAGTTGTCATCAGGTTTGTTTACTCCGGATATTGATTTGCAAGTTGTCAGGGGAACCCCTGCTTCGGACGGTTTTCCATCCGGACCCGATCCGGATGCTTCGGCCGCTTTGGGCGCTTTGGACGCTTCTCCATCCGGACCGGCTCCGGACACTTCGGGTGGTTTTCCGCCCAGCGCTCCGGATACTTCCGCGCCCTTCTATCCGACCGCCAAATCACCCAGGACATCTGTCCGCTCTCGCTGGCACGTGCTGTGCGATCAGGCCCGCGATCATTGTAGATACATCCGGACACGTGCTACTGGGTAGTTACCAATTAGTATATAAGGTTTCGCCTAGTGTGGGAATCCTCATCCTTTCTTCTCTTCGGATTCCCCCGCTAGGTGCGTAGTATTTCCGCTCCAGTATTCTAGTACCTATATTTATACTTCGGATTCCCCCGCTAGTTCTCCGCGCCCTGCGCCGAGCTTAAGGTTGCCCTTACAGCAGAATAAAGGATCTAAGGGATCAACCGGTCAAGATTGGGAAGTTTGGTGCAGGTATGGATTCGGACCACTACTCCAGTGCTCCATCCTCCCCCACTTCAAATCTCGACCCCTCCTCCGTTCCGATGGACCAGCCGCTTGCACCTGACTCCACACAACCCGAGATCCCGAGTGTTCACACTCCGGATCCGGCTTCCGAAGCCATGGTCCGGCTCGCTGCTGTCGAAGGCTCCCTTGAGAGCATCCAAAACACGCTCCGCCAGCTATTGCTGAGCACCCAAAACCCGCCGCCTGCCCCCGCCCCTGCTGTTCCGGCTCCGGCGCCGGGTCCAGGTTTCTCGGCCCCCACCCAGCTCCAAAAAACTGTCCTTCGACCGAACCCCCCGGCTGTTTTTGGCGGCAACCGGACACAAGGACGGACATTCCTTTACTCTGTCCTCACCTACTACCCGGCTGGTTCCGGAAGCCTTCATGCAGACAGTTTCGTCTCGCAGGAAAAACTCGTCCGGTTCGCCACGTCCTTCATGTCGAAGGGCGCGGCTGCTCAATGGGCGGAACAGCATGCATCGGCCAACCCGTTCCCGTTCCCCACCTGGACCAAGTTCGAGGCTGAGTTCCGCCTCCGGTTCGTAGAGGAGAATGAGCAGGACCAAGCCCTCACCAAGCTTGAGTCCCGCTCGTATTTCCCGGGCTCCCGCGACATCTACCGGTACATGGACGACTTCGAGGAACTGGCTGTAACGGCCGGTTACTCGGACGCTCTCATCCGGGTCACGAAGTATCGCTCCGGCCTTGACCTGAAGATCAATGTCGCAATCACGACGTCCGGGACCGCCCCCGACCTCACCGACTACGAGGGCTGGCGTGCGCGCGCTTTCCGCCAGTACGAGGCATTCGGCCGAGCCGGATCCGGAAACCCTCCAGTTCGGCTCCCGGCCGCTTTACCTCGGCCGCGTGCAACGGGAATTTTCCCGGCTGCAGCCCCCGCGCGCGCTACAGTCTCGTTCGCGCCAGCTCCTGGACCCGCACTCCCAGCGGTCGTTCCAATGGACGTTGACCGGACCTGAGCGCGCGCTTTCCCACGCTCTTGCTTCCGGTGCGGTGAGGCCGGACACCCTCGCCCGGGAATGCCCGGTTACATCTGACATCCGGCACATGGACATTCTCGATGAAGTCGTTTGTCAACTCGGAGACGACCTCCTCGGCGAGCTGTTCGCCCATATGGCCACCACTGCTTCGCTTCCGGACGAATCGGGCGACGAGGACCCGGACCCGGTCCCCGTCTCCGTCCGAGTGACCAAGACTCTTCCTTCCATCCTAGAGACGGAAACCTGCATTGCCCCCGAGCCGGGAACGAGGGCAGTGATGGAGGCCCCTGTCCCCGAGCCGGGAACAAGGACAGGCTCGCTTCGGCGCGTTCATCGCCCGAAATGGGAACGGCGACTTCCCCGGCAGTACGTCATCGACTCTGTCGAAGGCCGAAACTCCTTGCACATCCCGTTCGACCTGCAGTCTGTCGAAACTGCCGCCCGGATGTCAGTGAAATGCTTGCTCGGTGTCTACAACAGCAGTACTAGTTTAATCAAGACCCAACGAGCAGAATGCGACTTGCTTGATTAAGGCAAAAACACAACTACTAACCAAATCCTAACTACTTTCCCCTTGAATGGTTTAGACTGTGCCGCCGAGTACGGGTCTTTTGAACGCTTTAAGAAGGTTCAAGGAGCACAGATAATCCAACAGAGGTTGCGAGGAACAAGCCTGTTTTAAGAGGTCTAGTCCGAAGTGCAAGGTTGATTTAGAGTATTAGGCCTCTTTGAGCAATGCCAAACGAGTGCCTAAGCCAACAAATCGAGTTTAAAAGCTTTAAGAAGCTTGAGCCAACAATCCCAATCCTAACAAGGTACCGTGTTCTCCAAATCCCAAATAATAAGCCTTCCAAGGCTACTGTAGTGGCGGTGCCGTGTTCTCAATCCTAATAAGCTCTCTTTAGCTTCTTAACCGTTCCCAATTCCAAGATCCCGATCCAACAATTGATATTGAGTTACTCGTGCAGACGAAACAAAACTTCTTAACGAAGTCAGTCCTGGGTGACAAGTCCCGAATCTCCGTCGTTTATCAAGCAATACCCGGTAAAGGCTAATGCTCTTAGTGACAGAAAGTTCAGTGCCTATCCATGCCAAAACCTCCTCCTTATATACTGTACAATAGGGGACTTCAAAGTAAGTGCGCGCTTTTGCGCTTTTTCGCCTTTTTCGCTTTTTCCGCTGTTTCGTAATGTTCCGAGTGATTGACGGAAGCTTCGGCATCATTCGGCAAATAACGCTGTGTGACGCGATCGTGTGATTGCTGTAACCCGGACCGCTTCCTTCAATCCCCGACTGACCAAGACTTAGCAAGATCGCCGTCTACAAACGTATTGGCGGCGTGATTCTCCCTGACCTCTTCGCAACAAGTCCAAATGTTCTCGCAAAGCGGGTATCTTTTTAAAAACATTTCCCGGTGTATAGCCTGGTTGACACGTATAAAACAGATAATAGCTTAGGTTCGCGTTAAGTTCATGTGTTGTATATTGATCTCTTTCAATTTCTCTGAGGTCTTATCTCAATTTTAATTACTCTTTGATTCTCCATATTACTATCCACATTTTAATGCACCTGAAATGTGTTGGTGTCAGTGCTTGGCAGCCTTCTTCGTACCGGGTTTCCTGTGCTTCCGGGGAGATCGGCGCGGCTATCGATTGCTCATTGATGGGAGTTAGACAGAGTGAGGATTGTTCTCGCGTTGCAGAGGGACTCAAATAAATTTAGGTGGTCTGGGTTACAGCAATCACACGATCGCGTCACACAGCGTTATTTGCCGAATGATGCCGAAGCTTCCGTCAATCACTCGGAACATTACGAAACAGCGGAAAAAGCGAAAAAAGCGAAAAAGCGCAAAAGCGCGCACCTACTTTGAAGTCCCCTAATTACGCTTACAATACGATGATTAGTCTACTGGCTGGTATATGAGTAAGGCGTCCGTAGTTAATCACGTGTGGGTAAATATATAGGATCCTCGTGTGTCGACCCCTTAATGCTTGAGTGTGTCCGGTGTGACTGCTCCTTGTCCGATCGTGTAGACAGTCCCATCTTCTATCCTCTTGTCCCCCGTTCAGGACCTTCAGTTTTAGGTAGACGTAGGTACTGGCTTTGAGCCAGTACCTTAATCAGCCCAAACCACCAAGTGGTTGTGGAGATATGCAAGTTACCGTCCTGGCCTGGTTCAAGTAACCAAATCAGGATGGCAACAATGATCGGATAGTTGATAAGCGAAGTTCAACCACAGCCGGGGTAACCAGTTACTGTTAAACCCGAATCACCTGACCCGTTGCGCAAGGCTCCCTCTGTAAATCAAGCACAACAAAACACTTGAACGCTTAACCAAGACCCCACAGTGGTGCCCCAGATCATCAGAGAGGATGATTAATATTGCCCATGTTGTTTGTAGGCCCCGCGATGCCTTGATTAAGCAGTGATGCTTAATCTTGGCAATTAAACCCTTAATCATGGATGTCAACCAGTATGAACTTTCCAGTTGATGCATCCCAGGCAGACTTGATTAAGGTCCCCATGCAGGATAAAGCCCTGATTAGCCATATAGGACTTATGCTAATCCTTTGGAGCAGCGCGCTACTTGATTAAGGTGGAAATCGGCAAATTCCTTGCTATTTCACCCATGGTCCGTTTCACGGCTTATCATCGGTGAAGGCTCTGGTCGACTGTGGAGCGACCGGAGACTTCATCGACTCAGAGTATGTCATCTCCCGCAACCTTCCGGTCCAGCCTCTTTCGCAGCCCATCCCAGTTCTCAACGTGGACGGCAGCCCGAACCAAGCGGGCGGCATCACCGGCATAGTCAATATGGTGGTTGACTACAAGGGGCACTCTGAGCGTATCCAACTCGCCGTAACTCGGCTCGGGAAACAGCATGTCATCCTCGGTTACTCCTGGCTCCAGAAACACAATCCGGAGATCAACTGGGAGACCAAGGAGGTTGTATGACGCGCTGTCCAACCGGATGCCGCACCTGCCGAGAGGAGCTACGGGCTGTCCGGAAGAACGAGAAGCTCGCCACCTCGATCCTCCGGCAGCTGCGTGAAGGTCCGACCCCATCAATCTGCGCCGTCGACTCGGAAGAGTGGACCGGAGACGATGGGTACGACCTGGCCGATGATGATGACCTCCCGGACCTCACTCCGGACTCGGAAGACAATGACAATGACAATGACGAGCTCGAAGAGGGCGATCACATCCTCTACACCGTGTTCCCCCGGCTGAAGAGATCCGCACGGGAAGCACCGTCTCGCAACGTCTCACGGAGGCTCACGCACAGAATTCCGCACCGGCCGGAACCGAGGTCCCGCCCTGGGCCGCGGATTTCTCGGACGTCTTCGCCCGGGAGTCCTTTGACTCTCTCCCGGACAGGCGAACGTGGGATCATGCCATCGAACTCATCCCGGACGCGAAACCGGCCAATTGTAAAGTCTACCCGATCTCCCCGCTCGAACAGAAGGAGCTCGATGCCCTCATTGCGGAGGGGTTGAGCACCGGCCACATCCGCCCGTCAAAGTCCCCGATGGCGTCCCCGGTCTTCTTCGTTAAGAAGAAGGACGGTGCCCTCCGGTTTGTCCAGGACTACCGGGTGCCCAATGCGATGACCGTGAAGAAACCGGTACCCGCTCCCTTTAATCAACAATCTGTTATATCTGTGTCAGAAAAGGACGGAAGGACGGAAAGGCCGGAAGTGATACCACGTAGAGGATCAGGTACACCAACTAAGTTGGCTCAGAGACGTAGAGGACGGAAGTCAGACCACGGAGCAATGCGGAGGCAAAGCACGTTAATTTTCAACTAAAGATACAGTAGAACATAATACGTATTTATACTAAATACGGAGATAAGTCTAATGCGGAAAGAAGTATATAAAAGACAATAAGTACAGCGAACATTGCAAAAACCCCAAGGGTTGTGCGTCAACGGAACAAGCCAGAGCAACAGAAAGTTGGTTTGGCTGTAACAACCGTAAAGACGGCCATAGCCGGAAAGGCCGTAAACGGCCGGGAAAGGATCGGAACGTGCATGGTCATAACAGTATCCCCCTCTTAGGGTTCCTTGCCCCCAAGGAACAAAGAACAAGAGGAATATGATGCCGAAAACGGGATGACGGAAAGGTGATGTAACATAGCGAAAGAGGTCGTGAGGAACTGTGAAGTTCATCATAAGTCATGTGATCGTGGGATGTTGATAAAAAACTTCTTCTCTTCCTCCATCCACCATGTCGCAACAATCGCAACAATCGTGTACCACCTGCAACAGTCGTGAGTCCTCCGTTGACTCTATTCAACAACGCGCCGCACGTCTGATGTCGGAAATCGAGGACATGCGACAAGGGATCATCGCAGGGTTGTCGCTGGAGGCGGTGGAACGTGCGTGCGTCGAGCCTGATTTCCTGCAGCACCTGCGGGATCTCATTGAGCTTGAGCTTGAGGGCGAGGCGGATGCGGAGGTCGCCGTTGCGGACACAAACTTGCGTACCGCACAAGACGACATGGTGGAAGTGACGAATCGTCGTGACCAAATCGTGGAGCTGCACCAGCGCTTTGAGCGGGGCAATCTCCATGCCATGGACCACGTCGATGCGGTGGACTTATTGCGCCGTGCGGTCTCTCTGGACGCGGATGACGTACCGGATGAGAGGCTGGATTCCGGTGATGAAGGCGAGGGTGGAGAAGAATCGGAAAGGCCGGAACCAGCGGAGGAGACCGGAAAAAAGCGGAAGAGGAAGGGGAAAGGAAAAGCAGTGCCGAAGAAGGCGAAGGTGGACCGCGAGGAGGAACACAAGGAGCGGGATGGCTCCTTGCGTGGTGCGTATGATATGTTATCCCTTCCACAGTTTATTGATGTTGACTGTAGCTTGCGACAGGTGCAAGTGACTTCAAGTCCCGTGTGTCGTACTGCCGAAGAAGACAGCATGTGATGGCTGCCACAAGGTTCATACGAAGTGCAGCCTGATGCTGCAAAACAAGACGCGCCTGCGGCAGAAGAAGGAATCCCACGTCGCGGAGGCACTTGCAGAACTGGGCAGGGCAGGTGCCGTAGCGCATCGGCCTGAGTCCCAGGTTTCTTCGCGGCGTCGCCAAGTCGATTCTCGCACCAGCAAGATAGTCCCGGAGGAGATTTCGCCCTTCGAGGAAATGCGACGCGGGCTCGTGAATACCCAGCGCCACATCCACGAACTTGAACGACGTGAAGAGGAACGCGAGCGCAAGAAGCAGTGGAGAAGGGAAGCAAGGGCAGCGAGGGCGGCCGGAAACGAGCCGGAAGAGGCTGGAGGGTCGCAACGGGGTGAAGGCTCCGGAAGAGCTGGTCGCTCCATGTTGTGTTCCGCATGGCCTTCGTCTCGCCCTGCGAGATCGCGTTCACGCACAGGAGTTGCGCTTCTCATGCCTGTCGTTCCCGTGGTTTCCCCAGTGGACAACATGAGCCTCATCTGGATGACCATCAAGAAGGAGGACGAGGAGGCGAACGATGCCGCTCTTGCGGAGATCCGGAAACACGGGATGGAACAGGCGGCGCGGAAACTCGAGAGGAAAAAGCGGATTGCATGGGAAGAGGCAGAGGAGAAGGAAAAGAAGCAGTTGGAGACGGAGCGGAAAAAGGCCGCAATCGACGCCGAGCTCCAAGCGCTCATGGCGAAGAAGGCTGAACTCGACGCTCCCGTGGAGCCGAAGGAGGAGCTGGTCGAGGAGATGGCCGTGTCGACCGAATTCTTGGCCGATTTTCGTGCCCGGCCAGCTTCCATTTGGAAGGAGAATTTTTGGTGATCGATGAGGACTCGGAGGTGAACAAGGACATCGAGTACGAGTTGGAATATAAGTAGTGTAAATTGTAGAATTGTGAAAAATTGTATATCCGTTTTCTTGATCATAAACCGCGTAGAGTCGCCGATGAGACAGAAGTAGCCGGAAATGGACGGAACCGTAAAGACGACCGGAAAGGCCGTAAGGCGACCGGAGCGAGGGCGCAACTCGAGCTCACGTACGCAATTGGAACCGTAGGCCGTAAACCAGGTGCAGAGGCCGTAAATGGGACGGAGCCGTAAGCTCAGATATGTTCCCATTCCGGACCGGGTTTTTCTGGATAGCGAGTGTGGAATGCAGCCAAGAGTTCTGGCGTGTCCAAGTCGAATGCAGGAACCCATTGGTACTGATCACCGGTATTAGACCAACCAAACCACTCAACGTAATAACGAAGAGGGCAACGGTGGTAACACCTGTCGATCTTGGAATCGAGGATCGCCGCAAGCTCGAAATGTTCATCACCATCGATAATTTCGACGGGACCAGGCGGAGGTTGTTCGCGGCCCGGAAATGGATTCGGAAAATGCGGTTCAAGCGTTGAGATGTGGAAAACAGGGTGAATGCGCGAGAGGGCTTTCAGAAGCCGGATGCGATAGGAAGAGCCGGAAGTCTTCTCGATGACTTCGTAAGGACTGAAATGCGTCTCGGAGAACTTTTCCGTGAGCTGTGTCGTTGCGATGAAACGGTGCACTTCTTATATGACTAGGAATAGCTAATTGATAGGTATTGCGAACAAACACCCAAAACAACCAACCACAACCAATCTACCTCCAAAGATCTAAGTGCTTCTCTTTGTGAGTTCGGGTCCGGGCCGTAGTATGCGACCAGCAGGTTTGAACAAACACAAGTTTGATTTATAGGCTTCCAACAACACACTCTACAACGTACTAGCAATATGCAACCACCAACAACAACACTGCTAGGAACCTAGGGATGGTCCAGGGGTGTGTTTATATGGGGTGGATACAAGATGGCTGGACCGCTAGGTCGAGAACACCAGGGCAGAGTATGTAGGTTTGTGAAAATCCTCGCTAAGGGCAATCCCAAAGACTATTGAGGCTAACAACAAATGGACTTCAATCCTCAAACGGCAAGACTCTCCTTGACTGCCGACCTATTCCTTAACCAAGAATAGGAACCTTTCCGCTTTTATCGGCACTAGCTCACTACAAGCGTCCAGCTAGCGACCCAACACACTACAACAGAGCTTCCGTCTATATCGGGGTGAAGGCGAAGTAACTGACAAGTTATAGCCAAACTAGAGGTGGGGGCACCTAGTCCGTCTTCTTCTTAGTGGGCTCAAATCAACACACAATCCACCTAGCAAGCGATCCAACACACTACAACAGAGCTTCCGTCGTGTCGGGGTGAAGGCAAAGTCACTAGCACAAACTGCAGTTGGGTCTCGAAGAGAACACCCTTGTTTTATATGTGGAGGTCTAGGACCAACAACACGAAATCCTCAACTTAGTCACTCGATGTTTCCAGAGTCCACAGTTTACTGATTCCAATATAAAGACTACTACAAGTGAAGTTCGGTATCAACCTCCACTAGCAGCCTGAGTCCACTAGCACCAACTTCGTCCAAAGTCTGGGGCGTAATGTTCTTAGACCCTAGTCTGTCCTGCGCTCCCTTTTATACTACTAGGTGTGAGTTACATGTGAAAGCGAGCTGAATAATACAATAAGCAATATTAGATGATAAGAAATATGGTCAGCCAATGAGACGACTGCCGTTTGGTTTTGGGACGGGTTTGGTATATGCCAGGTCAGCCTCGCTAACCGGCTAGTGTTCAACCGTGGGTATATCAATGGATCCTCAGCCCTCCGTCTATGCCGAGTACCCCTTCCGGACCAACTGGCAATGTAGCCGGTGATCTAGGTCATCTCTACTCTGTCAGAGCGTCGATCTATTACATCTAGGCGACGCAGTGTTGCGACCGACATCAAATGGTCATAGCTCATTGGTCAGAACGTCGATCCACCCTCCGAACATCGGTACAGGCTGTACGATCGTCCCTAGCTCCGTTCCAATAGCCGACTGGCTATTCCCCTTCGCCCTAGCTGCCCAGATCGGGCACTAGCCGCGTGCTGCCTCATCTCGTATGTCATGGTATGTCTTTGTCAAAGCCCTAGCCGGTCGTTAGTAGGGTTATTCCGCCTAGCGCCGTCTAGTCGCTTATCTAGAGATTAGATAGTATCACTGGTTACTGCGCCGAGCTTCCTAGCTCAAGGCGTAGCTCCCTAGCTGTACTTCCATCGTAGATATCCGTCTGCTAGACCTTTGCTAGCTCCGTTCCAAGTCATCTCTGGACTACTAGAGTCTCCTAGGTCATGTCTCATGAATGTATAGGCAGTGGTTTAATCCCTGGTTGTTTGTACACTCAGCTAGCAGCTAGCGCGTCACACTAGTGCAGCCTCGCGCTACAGTCAGCAGTTAGGGC
>JARKIC010003454.1:0-20937 GCA_029378375.1 Mycena olivaceomarginata | reverse complement strand
TCTGGGGACGTCAGATGATGCCCAAAATGATCCCTCTGGTTCAGAAGGATGTTCCCTCGTAATAGGCCCTTAGTCAGGGATGTGCAGTAGCCCCAATCCGTTTCCAGGATGGTAAGGCACTTTCCGCGATTGCTCCATTAGCGACTTTCCCACTTCAACCCCTTACCAGGATTGTTGTCCAGCGTCTTTCTAATGGTTCGAGACACATTATATCCCTCTTAACTAACTGCTCAGGCCAGCATTAGCTCTTTGTGAGATGACGTCGTAATGTAGTGAAGTACATTATAGTATGTTGCAACTCGAGCAGATTTGAATAAATGCCCGGGTGCCCCAATACCAGGTCTGTCAGCGTCATGGGCAGAGCTGATGAAGGTGTTCGCAAAGAAGTGGCCTGACCCGGTGGAGGCGGAGGAGTCGCCAGAGGAATTGAAGATGAGGATCAAGAGTATGATCCCAAGAGCGGAGGACCTGGGGAAGATAGTAGGACCGCCGGGAGACGAGATTTACGCTCACCTCCGCTGGGCAGCGGACATGCGCCCGCTGATCGACACCCTCAACGATCCCTCAATGCTACTCAAAAGCGACGTGCGCGCAACCCTGCCGCTGGAAATCCGGTCGGTACTTGCCAGCGTCGGGGCTCGACAGCTGGGAGAAATTCTTCACCGCGGTGGAGACGGTGGACAGCGAGCGTGTACAGGACGAGATTGAACGCAACACAAGATTCCGTAGGCACAGCATCCCCAACATCGGTGCCAAGACCACAGGCTTCAACCCCGAACGCTCAGGCACGGAGCTGTACGCACACATCCAGGTGCTTATGGCGAACATGCCACCCATAGACACCCTGCTGCCACCCTGGACACCACCGGTTCCCCGGACGACATACCCACATGCAATGAGTAACTTGCCGCAGCCCTAACACTCGCTGACACCCAACGTGCAGTACTGTGCACCACAACGCCCGGCACCCTCGCAGTCCTATGAACCGATGACGCCACGGTGTGGAGCACCGCCCCACATGCCGCAAATGCAGCACGCCCCCGCCAACTGGCAGATGCAGTTGTCCGCCAACCTGTTCGTAGCGACCCCAATGCAGGACAACACCCCAGCGACACGATTCGTAGCGAGGCTGCTCCAGACACCCGGCAGCCCCTCCGCAGGGCGGAGTAACAGGAACTCGCTCGGCTAGGACCCCATCTGTGACCTCGTGCTTGCGAGACGGGCAGCTGTGAACCCACACACCTACCCAGCGTCAGCCACGGGAGTGCAGCAGTACCAGGCTGATGTGGCGGCATGGGAGAGACGCGTTACAGCGGCCCCAATGTGCCCGTGCCGGTGACAGACCTGGTATTGGGGCACCCGGGCATTTATTCAAATCTGCTCGAGTTACAACATACTATAATGTACTTCACTACATTACGACATCATCTCACAAGGGCTAATGCTGGCCTGAGCAGTTAGCTAAAAGGGATATAATGTGTCTCGAACCATTAGAAGGGCGCTGGACAACAATCCTGGTAAAGGGTTGAAGTGGGAAGTCGCTAATGGAGCAATCGCGGAAAGTGCCTTACCATCCTGGAAACGGATTGGGGCTACTGCACATCCCTGACTAAGGGCATATTACGAGGGAACATCCTTCTGAACCAGAGGGATCATTGTTGGGCATCATCTGACGTCTCCAGAACTGCCAAGAGAGGACTGGACTTGGTTGATCTACCGATTGACTAAGAAACTGTACTCGGGTACTAGGAAGCGGCGGCTATCACAATTTTCAGACAAATCACTTAAGCGGTTCAAGGCGGAACCATTTGAGCGTGCGGTTACCAAGGAAGGTAGCAGAGTGCTGACGAGGAGGTCGGCTAAAAAGTTAACATATCAACAATATTCCATCACGATCATTCTAAGTGATGTAGATCTTGACTCATCGCTAAGCTCGGCTCGTTGATGTTTCTTATAAATCTCTCTCAATTTTACTAATCACTTGATATCTGACAGGAGTTCATCGGCTAGCTGCCATACCGCTAGTCATATACCCTGAACCCTATTGCACGTTTGTATCAGTCTCGTTTATATTTAGAATCCTGTAATGTATTTAAGTGGATGGTTATGGGAGGAACACCAGTGAATCTCACCCCACCTGTTGGACGCAAAGTTACTAGACTTCACGCTTAACCGGTAGAGTAGTCATTCATTCGGAGGCACCCAGAAGCTATACCAAGTTTCATTTGTTTTCCCTGTTTGAATATTATCTGTGTTGGATTTGGATCTTTATAAACGACGCGTGGACATATTGGATCAACGGAACGGACACGTGGAACATAAGGAAACGGATCAGACTTGACAATTGGTTGTAATCTCGCAAGGATTAGCAATCGCGGATACTATTTGGAATCGGAATTCACAAGAATCACTTGCTTTACGCATCGGAGTATTATCTCCAAACCTAGACCCACATCATACAAAACCGTTGAACATAAAATCTCGTCTGTCTATCGCGATTGCGCCTAGAACAGATTCAAGCAAGTTTTATCTATACGATGAACAATGTGCTCCGAACTAAACCCAAACAACACACTTATCACCCAAATACAACCCAAGTCTTTCCGGAATAAGCGGTGAGGCCTACGGAAATAAGACTAGGATCGGAAATAGGCCGATCAGCGAGTGCAAGAGCCGAGATTCAGACGAGTGGTAGTCCCTTTACAGGTCCTAACAAGGTTGAAGGGAAGGTATGTCTTTCCCTTAGGAAGATGAACCTTCACTACAAGATATCACCAGGAATTGACCTGAGCGATAATCGAGCGGTGGAAATAAGATGGTTTAAAAGCTTCGCAGCTTATGAGACAGCAAGTGTTGAGAGTAGTGGTGGTGGTGGTGGTGGTGTCGTCCGACGACGTGCAAGAGACCTCAGATAGGTCGACAATATAACAATTCCAAACGATAGCAAGCCCGAAGCTTATTTCCCAAGTGCCGATGACGATAGCTGATGATGATGACAGTAGCTGATTCCAAACACAATTTGATTCCCAGATGATAGTAGCCTCAATCACGTCCAAGACGTTTCCAATACCCTAATCCTTATTCCAACTCAAGGTTTCCCGATGTTAAAGTCCAATGACAATACACACTGAGCCAACCCCAGAAATAGCCCATCGCAAGCATTCAGCCTACTAATACACGGGTGATTCTGTACCCCTACTCGAGATAATGTCCTGACTACTTATACAAACCCCAAAATCATATGCAAGTCCAAGAACGAAATAGAAATTAGTAAAATAGCCCGAGTTCCCCTTCCTCAGCCGTTTATCCGTCAGAAGGGCTCCCGCAAGCGTATTGCCATTGGTTGGTGAACAGGACGATCGTGATGTCCACTCGAGCGGCGTTGGTCAGCCTAGGGGTTTGAAACCCTCAGTCTCTTGGCTGACTGATACCGAGTCGTTCGTCCTATTTCCCGCCGTCCCTAGTCCTCTCCCGCCTTCGTTGACCATCGGGTAATGTTCCCCTGGTCTCCAGCTCCTCGTAGATACCCCTAGTGAGACTTGTCCCAGAAAGGGTTCTTATTTCCCTAACTCCGTCTGCTCGGAATAAGGACAATCCCATCAGATCTCCTTAGCCGACCTTCGCTAGTCCCGGAACTTCACCGGAACGCATATCCCCGGGCCCTGACGTCTGTCACATGGAAGTCACACGGCCTATTGGTGCAGAAATAAGACTATTCCCGCATGCCCTTGTTATCAATATGTCCAGCCTATTCCATTGTGTGGGAATAAGGCCAGAAATAGTCTCTAAAGAGGTTTGTGGGCTACACATTCCTCTACAGTTTTCGAGGCGAGCACCGCCAGTCCGCAGGGTAGTTCCCTACCCCTTGTACCCGTTACTCTGTGATCACAACCCATCTGGCTATATGAGACCGTATACCAGTCCTTAGAAATAAGCCTATACTGTAATCCGACTATTCCTGAAATGCGCAAAATGTGCGGTGTTTAGGTATAGACGGATTCCAGACAGTTCAATGACTCAGTCTGAATCTCAATCCCAAAGCAGAAGAAGAAAAAAAATGTACTTGGTTGGCCACGTCTTGGGGGCCGGTGCTTCCTCAGCCTTGCACTTCCCCTTCCCCTTCCCCTTCCCCTTCCCCTTCCCATTTAAACCGCTTCAGCAGCTCCGCATCCGCCTTCACCTGCTGGACGCTGGGGTCTATCACCCCGATTGCGACCCGGCTTCCAGCCAGCTCTGCCCGAGTCCTCTGCACAGGTCTGATCACGGGTGTCCCATCTAGATTCAGCGCCGCCTTCACCGCACACTTTGGACGCTCCATGACCACCAGATCTGCGCCGCCAGAGGGATTGCAACGGTGGTTCGCTGCAGCTGTCAACACCGCCTCCTTCTCTTCCATCGCCTTCTCCCGCTTGCGCAACTCCACCCTGTCGTTCCGCTGCGCAGCCTCCTCGCGATGGATCCTGGCTGACTCTTCCCGCGCCGTAGCGGACATCGGGGCGGAGTTCTCATCCACAGCTGGGGCAGACTCCGGCGCGCCTACATCGTTGCAAGAGACTCCCTGTTTGCGTCCTCCTCAACCTCTCCCCCACCCCGGCGGCCTTCCTCAGGGACGAGATCTGGCTGGAGTTGGGGCCTTGGGCGGGTTAGCCATTGGCTGCGACACGATGTAGTGTGGGCCAGGAGGCGCAGCAGCTTCCCCCTCCAGAGATGACTGTGCAGGAGCAGAAGTGTCAGCAACGGCCTCTGGGTCGGCTAAACAGCGAGTAACCCGGCGAGAACCCCAACCGGGAGAAACCCGATAGACGCTAATAGCTCGTGTGTTCCCCGAGCAGTAGGGACCAGTCGTACGGCGTCCTCCCTAGGAGGCCGTATGTCGTAGGTCGGGATGCGAGGCGGAACCCGGAACGAGTCGAGGAGGGTGTGATATCCACTCAGGTACCAAACCCGAGGAGTGGATACAACCCGTAGTACGGTGCGAGGGAAGCGGGACAGAGTGGAGACAATGCCTATGTCAAGCCAAGGTAGAAGCCTGAGATTAGACGAGGTAGAATCTACTGTACATGGAGATTCTACCGTGCTTATATAGGCTTCTAATAAATTAAAGCGATCGCGGTCAATCGCGATCAGTTCCTGCAACGTAGCATTAAGGAGCATTAATGCTGATGCTCCTGGACTCCTCTGTGTTGGTTCCCGTGGCGTCGGTGGACCTAGGAGACCCGACGTTCGGGTTTCCTAGTCCTAAGTGTCATCGTCTCCAGTGGTTCAAACCCCGATCGGGTTTGCAACCACTCCTGTACTCCGTGTACTCTCCTGTGTCAGCCCTTGGTGCGTCCGGGGACTAGAGTCCGTCTATACGGGTTCCTAGTCCCTAACGTCTTCTGTATTCCGTGGCGCAGACTCCCCGAGTCTGCGGCTTTTAGAATCCGAGGCCGGGTTTCAACCGTGAGAAGGTCACATGGTGGCGTCATGAGAGTCCCGTGCCGCTAAGACGCGTCTGTATCCGTACGGACGCGTCACGCGAAAAAGTAGAACCCGGGCGATTCATGACAAGAAGCAGTCGGAGGTGAAGGCGGAGTCCGAGGCGTCGGAGGAGCAGCAGATGATGGGCGTGGCTGGGAATGCCTTTCCAAGCTGGCAGACAAGAACGCCAGTGCCCTGCTGGGCACAGGAGGCTGGGTGGAGGTGGACAGCGGCGTTGGGAGGGGAACCACTGGAGCATTCAGCGGCAACGACGGGGGGCGGGTGTTCGTTGACACTGGAGTGGGCTGCGGGACAGCGCTGACAGGCAACTTGGTGGACTATGCATTCCCCAACAGCGAGGAACTGGGTGGTGTGGTGGGCAGCCAAGAGCTGAGAGGGGGGTATGTGCGAGCGAAGCAGCTGCGCTTGGCAAAGCAGGAGGCGTTGCATTGGGAACACCAATCACTGATGATGCGACAGAGGTCGATCTTGAGCCCCAAGGAGTTGCCCGCATGGGCACCGGTGTCTTGGTAAACACCTGCAGCAGGACACTGGGTCTGAACAACAGTGATGACACCGGGTCATCCCACCTATCCGACGAAGGCAGAGAAGCACAAGATCCCCCAGCCACAGAAGAGGGCGAAGGCGAGGGCGGGGGGGACGACATGTTGGACTGTGACCCCTCCCAAATCCAAGCCGGCCCCATCCCAGCCGAAAGGGATATCAGCCAACACATCATATTCTGAGGCGATGGCGTCCATCGTCTCATCAAAACCCGCGGGGATCGGCAATGGTGAGTCAGCAATGGTGTCGGGTCCGATAAGTCGGCAGCGTCGGTGGACACGCTGACAACATTGCTGGTGGGCAACAAGACAACGGATGGAACAGCGGGACCAGGGGCCGGGGTGGCAGTAGCACGCTTGGGGTGGCGGATACGTTTGGGAGGCTTGGACTTGCTTGCCTCCCCCCGCCGCTGGGGTCTTGTCATCGCCCTCGTCATCGATCGCGATGGCTCCAGTGATCCCTTGTAAGTTGTTGACGATCCCTCTCGCATCGCGGACATCGTGGGCTGATTGACATGTGAGTTCATTGTCATGCGTGCAGAGAATGAATAGACTTACGGAAAGCCCGCTTCAGGAACTTATTGAAGTGCGCCTTTACGGAATCATCGAAGCTGGGGTGTGAGGCCTGGAAGTCGCTGCCGAGTGCCGTGGTTCCGTAGCAGATGCTGTCAGGAGAAGAGGCGTGAGTCAACAAGCGCCCACAACACCCACAACATCACATCACTTACGTTTTCGTGGAGATTGCTCCAGCACGATTCGGCATAGGCCCGCCCGCAAGCAAGTAGAGATGCCAGCCTGTCACCTCCCCAATCGACTTGAGAACTTGTTCTGCCACGTCTTGAAGTTGGTCAATCGCGCTGCCAAAAATTAATCAGCGATGTTGAAGCCCGACGTTTCAAAAACACTTACTGCTGGTAATCCTCTGGCGTGCTCTCATCCGTGTCTCCCCCAGCACGAGCGACGTGCTCCGCGTTCATCGCCTCCATCTCAGCCTTGATCTCCACCTTCACCTCGTCGTCCTCGGCGTCGTACAACTCGATCGCCGCCCTCCCGCCGCATACTCATCCGCAACTGGCGATTCTTGTGGATGCGCACCTCAACCGCCTCTGTCTCCTTCTCTGCGGCCGCCCTGATCTCCTCATCAGTCAGAATCACGACGTCCGCCGAGGACAAGGCAGACGCCGCTGCTGCCACGGTCTCCGTCTCCTCGTTGAGCAAGCCATACTCCCGTGCCATGACCTCCTGCGAGATCTTGAGGTTGTACACCTTCTGGTACACCTCGATAGGGCGGTAAGGGCGGATCTCCTTCGTCCTTTTCATGACGCTGAAGAGGGAGCGCGTCTTGGAGGCTTGGCCACCCCCGCTGCTGCCGGCCAGCGCTGCACCAATGCTGCTCCCGCCGCCATCACCACCGCCAGAAGAGGGGCCGGTGCCCGCAGCATGGCGGCGACGTGCCGCTTGGTAGCGCATCCAAGTTTTCAAATGCTGCGAAAGGCTTGTAAGTTATATTTTTCCAATGTGATCACTGCCACACCGACTTACCTCCTTCGTTTTCTTGATCTCGTCGCCGATGGCGACCAGGCTGGTGGTGGTCTGCACAGGAAAGAGCTCGAACCATCCCTCGTTGAGCGTGACCCAGAAACGGTGGAGTGCTTTGTGGTTGGAGATGTCGGTGGCCGCCATATAGGCAGTGAGCTTGCTCATAAGATGTCTTTTTTGGGCCAGCGTGGTCCATTCATTGGCGGGCATGGCTTGGAAAGTCGAAGCGAGCGATGGATCAGAAGGAGGGTGTTCGGAAGAGTTCGACGGGTGATGTATCAGAGGATAGGTGGGTTATAACTTTCTTTCTGTCCTTGGCGTTTTACCTGACTAATATACGGCTTTTAGCCCACAAATTTCGCCTCATTGAGGATAAGTCTCATTTTGCGTTCAATCTCATGTCCCAAATTTTGCAATTTCCTTTTATTCCGCTGTATCCAAATGCTCATACGTTTCTCAGGCATTTCTCATCGAATTCTCATCAAGAAGCTCATATGGCATTTATGAAGCGATATCGCGGCCCCATCGAGCTAGACCGAGACAAGGGACCCACGCGCTCTCTTTTTGTTTGCTTCCCCCATCGATTTAGGTCTGCTCTCCCTTGCTCCGTGTGTGCCTGGGATTATAAACACACCGTAGCTTTGTGCAGAGATCTCCACCCACCCTTATCCCCCCCAGTTGTTCACCCCCACCGTGTCTCTGACTATGCAGACCTTTACAGCCGCCAACATCGCCCCCAGTGCACGTGATGAGCTTGCGGCGGTGTTAGCGACTGTGAATGAACTTGTTGTGGGCTCCGCCGGATTGACCAGTAGCATCCAGGCTTTGCAGAGTTAGCTTCCTCTGTTCTACTACACATCTCTTGTCTGATTCCCTTTCCCAGTCCAGCTTCTGGCGCTCGTTGACCGCCTCAACATGGAGGCCACCGCCCGCCGTCTCGACCGGCTGAACATTCACCACAACGACCCTGCTGCCCCCACCGAAGGTACTGTCTATCCCTTCCAGCCTTTGGCGCCGTCTGCTGACTGTGTTATGTTCAGTCGTCTGGGTTGAGGCCATTGCCAAGACTCCCGCCCAAGTTGAGGCCGAGCACACTGCCGCCACCGACGGCAGTCGCCCCTGGTGGGTCTTATATGTCGGACGCGAGCCTGGCATCTACACATCCGTGTACGTATTGTTCTTTCCTTTCCTGTCTGCACCCCTCATGTTCTCTCTTATTAGTGAGGAGGCCGATCTTCAGATCAAGGGCGTCCCCAATCAGCAGTACCGTCGCAGGGCTAGCAAGTCGGAGGCGCTCGCCCTGTAAAAACAGAGGCACCAAGATGGTTTGGTGGCGAAGATGGTTGAAGTCATTGCCCATGCTGAGTAGCATGTACTGTTGTCACTGTTCCCCATGTAAAAGTGTCTGCCAATCTCTAGTTGCTTTCCTTGCCATTTTGCCTCTCATAAGTTTTTTTTTTGGCGCAAAAATGAGGCCTCAATTCAATTATTCCTTGTGACGTCACATTAAAAATACAGAACGTAAATAGTAGGTCCTGTTTTTACTTCTGTGGGGTTATTCTCGGGAGGATCGCCAAAGATAATCAACCGTACAATTATCAGCAAGGCAGGTTCCTCGGTTAACGTCCCTCGGTTAACGTCGTCAGCCGGTTAACGTCGTCAGCATCGGTCCCACAACAAACTCCGTCTGCACATGGTCGCCTCTCCGGTCACATGCAACGTCGGTTCGGTTGCAATGATATTCTCCGAGTGTACAACAACGGCGTAGCTACTTCAAAGTCCCAGCAGATCCTGCCTCGTCATCGCTGCCGAGTCCTTGTCAGATTTTTCAGGCATTTCGCATTTTGGCGACACACCTGCTCTCGTATTCTGGCACCAACGAGGCCCAAATTGGAGGCGGCTCCCAGGTTTCAGCCCTATTGCAGTCAATCACGGGTGACCATTTGCGCAATCAGTGATGCACACACCTCATGACTGATCCTTCTCCCCGCAAATCCAGCAATGACTCAGCTGCCAAGTTTTCATCGGCGTATGCGGGTGGATGCACCGGCCACTCGCCATTCCGCAGTCTTTTGCTCGTTTAATCAGTTACCAACAAAATCAGTTAGTATCCACAACATACTGGGGAGATGGAATATCAACGGCATGGCCACCCAACTCTGCCTCTTTCCAGAGTTCCAATGTATCGCTGTGAAATAACCAATCAGTGATGATCTTTTGAGAAACCCATCTTGGCGACGTACTTGTGTGTGTATGTGCCGGCCGTGACATGCAGCGCATCAGGAATGAGATCGACGTCTGGCGTGTCGCTGAAATTTCCTAGTTGTTGTTCCTCACTGTCGCAGAAGACGTGAGCATTGAATTTCCTCGGGAAATGGGAGGGATGCACCGAGTTCGTCTGTGACGAGGCGGAAGTGGTGGCCCCGGCCGCTGAGTGATGCCGGAATCCAGATCCTCCTTGACAAGTACCCTATAATAAATATAATATGCGCCATAACCGCCAGTAAGCACAACAGACACGCACTTGATTTGTTCGGGGGGATCCCACCGACACTGCGCAAGCTTCTTGGCAGCATTAAACACCACAGGCATCTCAGGGAGGAGTGAAATGAGAAGCCGACCATCCCCGTACCGTTTCTCAGCAGCCTGCAAGCGTTTCTTCTCCTTCACCTCGGGGTGCGTCTCATAGTACCCGCGCCGACGCTGCCTTCCATTGATCTCGCTTGTTTTGAATAGCATGGACTCGACGCTGGGCCTCTTCTCGCCCGCTGATATATCTAGTCAATTCGGTTGTAAGAGACAAGCACTTAAAGTGGATGTACCGGAGTTCGGCCTGTTTGCGGTCATATCTATCCAGCTTCCGTAGGTATTGCGCATACTGTCGTTCATATTCCCGTTCCTCTTCAGAGGAGTCGAGGTCAGAAGGGATCGACTCCGAGGGTGGCATAGCAAGGGCAAGCAAGTGTGAGATCGGGTCGAAGTAGCAACAAAGCCGCGGCGCTTACTTTAAAATGATCGACATGCCAAGAACATGAACTCCGTCCGTCCAGAATTCATCCCGGGCTCAAATTGTCACCTTTTCCTTAATGCCGGCTGAATACACTGCATCATATTCAGACCCGCCCATAGAAAAAAACCCCCAAAAAACAGACCTTTGGTTGCCTCACATGGACACAATTACCGCCTGGCACCGTCTTATGTCGGGGCTCACAGTCTGCCAATACCTCAAAACATCCTTTCACACTAGGGGAATTGGCTTGACCTCCAAAACCCGAAAAAAAGCGACTTCTCAGAGATTGGACAACTGACCGCAGAGATTTGACCAGATGTTCAGATTCCTCAGGATATCTGAAAGGCCTGAGATAAACTCGGACCCATATGATTTGGCTTGACCTCCTAACTCAGAACCGTTGAGATTTTTGAGAATGGTGAAGTACAGGGAGAGAATGGTGATGATCTGCAGATTCCTCAGCTTATTTGACGTGAGGAGACGGCAGCTCTTAGATTGAGGATCGGCTGAGCTGTAACAGAATCATTGCGGTTTCAGAATTTGTCCCGCAAGCTGGTGAAGGAGTCGCCAGAGGGAAAGACTGGAATGCTCATGGTTGGTGACGTCGAGCCGAGCCATCAAGTGTTACGACATCACGCGGAACCGTCAAGTCTCTCTCCCGGAAGACGTCCCGCTACTTGTCGCTAGTGCAATACCTATAAAAGCCGTTTTCACTCTCGTTCCTACAAACTGCGGAATCTAACGGACTAAAGTGAGAGTAACGTGACTGCATCATCACTTTCCACCGTAGTAGCTGTGCGCAGTACGCTCTACCACGACCATGACTGACATCCACATCCACACCACATGGCTGGAGCAGCTTCCATTGTCTCCATTGTCGGGAGCCGAGACTGAAGCCCAGGAACGCATCGCCGACTCCCTATTCGGAGCCTTAGCTAGAGACCTGCTTCTTAGACACCTCAAGTCCATTGGTCTCATCTACGACGCGATCATATTCGGAAGGGTGCCAGTCGACCTAGGTGCGTCACAAATTGACGCGTATTTCAACTTTTACTCAACGACGCAGACCCGCAAGATAATACAGCCCTCCAGGAGCAGTTGCAGATCGCGGACGACGCGGTGCAGACCGTTGCCACTGCCAATATCGCCGGCGACACGGACGCAGAAGAAGTAGCTGTCATCACCTGGATGAACGCCATCCAGTCAGCAAACTATGAACTGTGTGGAGGATGCCCCCCGCTTCTCGCTGATATCGACGTAAGAGGCATCTCGGCCTCTCTGCCCACACCTGTTCCATCGCTCAAGGCCGGCGCTGGATGGTATAAGGATTACCTTGGGGCCATGCAGAGGCGCTACGACTTCCACGTTGGCCGGCTCGTGGCACAAGGTGCGTCTCTCCCTTGACGTGTTCACTGCTTGACGGTTCTCCAGGACATGTCTTTCAAACAATCATCACCACCGCATACCGTGAGCGGATGCGGGTCTCTTGCCAGCTCCTAGAAGTCACAGACTTCATCATGAACCTCGCCCACGCCATCTCCCCGGCGGAGATCCTGCATCCTGTCTCGACCCGTACAAGCCTCGTCGTTCGCGCGCTCGAGGTGGTGCATTCCGATGCGGAGGCAGTTCGTGACGACATCTGGGAGATTCTTACCGCAGCAGCGGAGCACTGGCTGTTTCTGTTGGGGGAGCTCGGGCATAGGATGGCCCACAACGGATGTGTGTGTGATGTGGTGGGAACAGATCGACCCTGGGTGCGCGAAAGAAAGCGGCGCAGAGATTAGGTCAGAAGCAACTCTCAGATACGATGCTCACCACTTCAAAATGTACGCTACAAATGCTGCTTACACAAACGAGAATGATACTAGTGCTATGTATATAGACGCGAATGATACTGATGTTGCCTCACTTGTCATTCATGTTGCCTCATTTTCGAGCGCAGTTAAATTCCAGGTTTGCGATGCTCATCTATATACAATGAAGGAGGAGGTATATTATACTGACAAGGTCCCCACAATTGGATCTAAAGATCTTGGGCAGTTGCACGCAAGTCCGCATCCGAGTCTTCAGCTGCTTACTGTTTCTCACCCAATCCGCCATGACTACCGATAAGACCGTGTCTCCCAACATTTTGCAGCTATACCGCACTCTGGCAGGACCCGGAGATTGGGAGCGCGGTGAGAGGTAAGCTTGGGTATCCTGTTCAGTGGACCTAAGCCTTACGGGTTCAGGTGCCTCGATATGGACAGGATCTATCGGGCGCTGAGCCTGCGCATCCTAATCGTGTCGTACGATACGACCAACTTCATTTTCACCCGACCCGCACATGTGAGCCGGTGCGTGCTTGACGTGCCTGTCGGTGTCGTTGGGCAGATGGATGGAGAGTGTTCAGAGGCCGGGTGGGTGAATGTGATGCGGGTCTCGTAGGCTTCAGGTTGCTGAAGAGGGACTCGCGAGTGCGCAGTCCGTAGACGCAGCGCTCGCGAGGTTTGAGGCTGGGGGCCGCCGACTCAGGCGCCCGCCACCGTTGTAACCCATCGACTAGGGGGTGTGTGACCCACACCTGGGACCTCCTGCAGCACCGGTGTCGTGGAGCAGTTGTACGCATGCTCAGGCAGGCAGGGCGGCTGTGGGGGAGGTCCCCGGTGGGTCCTTCAGTCTTTGCACATAGTAGTGTAAAGCAAGTTAAAAGATGTATTACGTTACTGATGCATACGTAATTACACTACAGAAATATATACAATATAAGTATCATCCGCTAGTACGCTCGTCGTGTCCCAATGGTATACTACCCCCGTCACAGAGCACCCCACGCGACAGCGTACACAAGTGTCTAAAGGCAGCGCGAAGGTCACGCGCTGTCCCGCTCGTATTCGTCCTCCCAAAACGCAGAGTCGGAATTCTCGCCATCTTCCAAGTCTTCGAGCTGTACCCTCGAGGTGCTTGCCAACGGCTGTGAGGTTGGCGAGTCGATCACGATTGCGTCTCCCTGCGTCCCCTCGTCTTGACCTGCCGTCCGTCCCTTGCGCGCCGCTTTCGACTTTCTCCTCTTCTGCTGATCCTTCCCCGAATGCAAGCCTCTTTTCTTCTTTTTCTTCTTGGGCTCTGGCTCATTCGGGGGCAAAGGGGCTTCGTCTAGCTCGTCATGGTATCACTTGTGGTTTACATCGCTGGGTGGTGCTGGATCCACTTGATCGCGCAGTGGCGGGTTCCCTATACGGGTGGCCAGTGGTGGGTTCGACAGACGCTGCTCGAGGGGCACGTTGGGCTCCCTGAGACGGTCCAGCAGCGGGATGCGATGTAGCGGTCGCGGACCGGGTGGATCCATTAGACGATCTGACAGGGGCAGCATCATGGCGTGAGGCGCAGTGGGCGGAGGCCGGGAATCCGTTGGCGTAACGTGCTCCTTTGGTGAAGGGGGCGGCGACTGGGAGGTTGGCACCACGGTCAGGTGCGAGAATCCCGGGAAGGGTACTCTGACTTCAGGTGGCGGCGACGGGGATGACGAGCATGGGACGAGCAGATGTTGGGGGACCCCTACGGTAGCTAAGAAGGTCCCCCAATACCTCAGGATCCATGGACAGATTAGCTAGTTCTGTAGAAATGGCGGCCGTCAATTGTGCGCGGGAGTCCTTGTTTGAGGAATCGGGGCGAGTGGAGAGGTCCTGGTTCTCCTGGGCAGCAGCACTGTCAAGTGCGCTTATATTGGAGGGTCTTGTTGTTACCAGGGAAGGAGTGTTCTCCTCGACCTCTTCCATCTCGTCCGGTCGTAGCCACCGGTCGGTGGTGAATGCCGTCTCCTCCTCGAAGTCCTCGTCCGTTCGGTATCCAAGGCGTAGTTCGGGCCATAGGGATCCCAAACCCCTGAGCACTCGTTGCCCTTCTGCAGCGTCCTCCATTCTCAGCCACATTTGGCCTCTGGTGTGGACAATGGCTATGGGTCTCGCCCCGCTTCGATACAGCGCGTCCCGTGCGATGGCCTCGAACGCTACGGCGCTGAGCGTGTCGTCCAAGCTCTCAATTACGACGACATTAGTAGCCACGGGGGCAGCGACCACATCGGCCAGGTCCATGCCCTCGTCCGAGTCATCAGAGTCGTCGAACTTCACGTCCTTCCCCTTGCCCTTGCTGCTCTGGCCACCACCTTCTCTGGTAGAAGGGCCGCACCCAGGCGCCCAAGGCAGCCTCTTGGGTGGAGGAGTCCGCGCCTGTCTGCCTTCATTGCCCCGCGCTGGACTCCTAGTGCGGGTACATCCAGCTCGACACTTTCTGCGGTCTGGTGGTCTGTCCGTCTATGGCGAAGAACGGAAGCCGTGGAACGGGTGTGCCGAAAACGTCGTCGTCCAGGACTCCTTCTTCCGCTGAATAGCGACCGAAGTGTAGACGTCGTCCAAACTCCCGGTCGTACCAGGTTGACGAACAGTCTACCTGCACCTTCGATCCGCGGAGTATCCAAGCCGGCTCATCGTTGTATTCTGCCAGCTCGAAACGTCCGTTCGACTTTTTGCTGGCACGGGCGATCGACGGAGGGACGACCCATTCCACTTGTGCTTCGTCCACACGCCTCCGCTGGATCTCCGAGGCCGCATACTTGTTGCTTTTTGACGCCGGCACGGAAGACGCAGGAGACGATAGCCCGGCAGCTCGGGGAGCGGAAGGCGGGGGCGCACACGTCGATAGCCCGGTACTCCGCAGAGCGGACGGCGGAGGCGCATGCGTCGATAGCCCGGTAGTCCAGTGAGACGCCGTAACAAGAGCGCGCGGCATCTAGTGCTATTTTGCGATTTCCTAAGACCAGTATTTATACAACGGGAAAGCGCTAGCACTTCTGAAGTGTTATTACTAGCACTCAGGACTCTGGCTAGGTGATATAAAGGAGAACTGGAGTGAGCCCAAGCTGCCGGTTGTAGCATCAGATACGACTAGTGTGATGCGCTAGCACGGTCTGAAGGCACAAACCACAGGGAAATAACCATAAGCCTACACAGTCAAGGTGCTAGCACCTAGGAAGCGAGACACAGAAGAGTGGTATTGCGAGCACGCTAAGCTGGAGGTGCGAGCGGCGAGTCTGGGATCTGAAGGGTAGTAAATATACGCTAGCAGCCTTCTAGCAAGCGCGCTAGTGTGCAGAACCCCTCTAGCGATCGACCCGAGACCCGAAACACAGATGCGAGCACGTGACGGTCGCGACGCGGTCGCGAGTCACAAACAGAGACAAGTAGACATTAGCAGAATAGCTAATAGGCTATTGGTGCGGATGCGCGGGTCACCACATATGCAGTAACAGATAAACGGGCTGCTAGCCGGTGCTCTGACTCGTGCTAGATGACTCCAGGCGGCGGATTCAACTCCGCTTCGTCAGGATAGCGATTCCAGCAGCTGATGGCAAGCTGAGGGATCACTCACGATACCCTTAAATGGACGCTAGCGGATCAGTGTGGCTGTTCTGCTTGGCATAGACCCATCATAAAACCAAACGGCAGTCGTTTCAATGGCTGTCGTATCTATCACATCATTTTCACTCATTTATATTATTCATTCTGTTTATCACATGTACCATGGACCTCAGTAGTATAAAGGGAGCACAGAGCAGGCTAGAACCTCAGATTATTACACCCCGACTTTGTACGAAGTTGGTGCAGGTGGTCTCAGGTTGCTAGTGGAGATTGTACACACACTTCACAAGTAGTAGCTTTATTGGAATCAATACTGTTGACTCTGGACACGTTGAGATCTTAAGTTGAGGTTCTAAGTTGTTGGCTCGCGGAGTCTTCACGTATAAAACCAAGGGTGTTCTCTTCGAGAACCAGCTAGCAGCTTTGCCTTCACCCCGATATATTTGTAGTGTGTTGGATCGCCTGCTAGGTGATTGTGTGTTGACTCGAGCTCACTAAGAAGAAGACGGACTAGGTGCCCCCACCTCTAGACCGACTGTAACTTGTCAGTTACTTCGCCTTCACCCCGATATTGACGGAAGCGCTGTCGTAGTGTGTTGGGTCGCTAGCTGAACGCTTATAGTGTCTATTGCCAATACAAAGTGGAAATGTTCCTGTTCTTGGTTAAGGAATAGGTCAGCGGCTTAAGGACTGCCTTGTCGCTTGAGGATTGAAGTCCCCTTGTTGTTAGCCTCAATAGTCTTTGGGTATCCCATTGCGAGGATTTTCACAAACCTACATACTCTGCCCTGGTGCTCTCGATCTAGCGATCCAGCCACCTTGTATCCAACCCATATAACCCTGCCCATCCCAGGTGCTAGCGGTATTGTTGTTGGCAGCTGCGTAGTGCTAGCGTGTTGTTGAACGGCTTTGTTGAAGTCTAGCAGTCGAATTGTGTTTGTTCCAAACCCGCTGGTCGCATACTACGGCCCGGACCCGAACTCACAAAGAGAAGCACTTACATCTTTGGAGGAATAGATTGTTGTAGTGGTGGTTTTGTGGTTGTTTTGTGCAAGCACGAATCTAAGCTATTTCTAGTCGTATATCAAGTGCACCGTTTCACCGGGGAGCGGAAGGCGGAGGTGCACGCGTAGACTCTGAGCGTGATTGTGATTCAGGTGGCTTGACCGTTTCAGGAGCTATCGGCCGAGCAGTTGAGTGTTGCGAGGGGCCAGGCGGCGGCGACAGGGGCTGTGAAGAGGTGGAGGACTCGGTACTGCCCGCACTTTGGGGAATCAGACGATTTGGCGCGATGCGAGGCAGCGGCGCTGGGGCCTCAATCGTCGAACAGTACATCGAAGACGATCGCGGGACATTCACCCGCCTGGAGGTGCGGACTTCAGCGGCGTGGCCGTCCATCCGCAGGAATGTGGCATCAGAAGCTCGAGGCTCCCCCTGAACCGCTACGTCGTAGGCGTTGCGGTGGATGAGATCTCCGATATCCGTACCATCAACAAAGTTGGAGTAGGTCCGCGGATGAGGTTTGACGGCGGTCGGCGTGTAGTTGGCCATGGGGAATTCGTGCACCACAAAGCAGGGCACCCGCGCCAGTAGATACGAGAGGTAGACGTCCTCCGAGGCTCCGTTGATCCAGAGCCTGATGTACTGGTTGTCTGCAGCAGCAGCCGTTCCGGCGCTATCCTCAGCACGGCCAAGCCCCAGTTTCGCTTGGATTTCCTCTCCTTTGCTAGGGCGATCCATGCTTCCTTCTCCCGAAGTCCTCGCTGGAACGCCACTCCGTGGTCCACCACTTCGCTCCAGACATCCATTCGCTCCAAGGCTTTGAGTCGAGCTTCGGTGGCATAGTCCGGTCGGCTGGCCCAAAGTTGCTGCTCGTGGACCGCGCGCAGCCGCTCCATTTCTCGATTGAAGCGGCGCAGCACGGTCCTCAACCCTTCCACAAAAGAGGACAGTAGCCGACCGTGCGTCGAGCTATTGGCATTGCAGATCCATACTTCCACTAAGGGGCGGTAGGCGTCGTACGCAGCGTCCGAGCTGGTAACGAGGTGGGGTCTTCTCATGAAGGCCCAGTGCGCATGCTCAGGAAGGAAATATTGCGGGGCGTACAGACAGTCGAATTTCCCCGTATGCCTGTCGAAACGTCTCTGTGATGGGTCGGGGTGGATGTTCGTAGTCCCGTTCTCGACGCGCTCACCCGGGAGAAATGGCAGCTGCATCGAGTTCGGAGACCATAGCTCGAAGAGCCTACTCCCTCGCTGCACGTAACGTCCGGATATCGCGGGTAGCGCCCACAACTCCAAAGACAACGAGCTGTATACCAGCGGATCGTCGTTATATCCAGCAGCACTCGGGAGCCTTGCGGTTCCGTGGCGCGCTTGGCTGCCCCGACAGGGGTTGTTGCTGATTTGTGACATTGAGCGTCAGTGGTAAGTGGCGACGTGGACTTAGAAAGAAAGAGATAGAAATGTCAAAACGACCTGACTAAGCTGGTGATGTTCCCAGGCTCCGCCACCGATGGCGGCTAGTCAGGCCCGTCGGTCGGAGCGTCGGGATTCACAGAGTCCTGTTCCCGACGAATTAGTAATCTACTACTAGCTAGCGCATCTTCCCGGCCCCTTTCAGCCAGTCCGCGTCCAACTCACCGCAATCAGGTGCTTCTTCCGGGCTCGTCCTCACCCGTCCGCTTCCCTGTCGCCCTTCGCTTGTGCTTCTTCCAAGCCACCCGCTTGTCAGCTTACGAGCCTCAGAAGTGCTTCTTCCAGGAGACCAAGCTCCCGTCCACTACTTCTCTGCAGGCAGCGCTTCTTTCCGGGTGTAGGCCCCCGGTCAGCGTCTACCGGCCAGCTTCTCGAGCGGCGGCATCCAATCATGGAAAGGGCGCGCTTCGAGACAGGCGGTGAGTGATGTCACCTCCTAAACTAGCCTGTGCAGCCTCAAGTATTCCCGCTTGATGGCTGGCGCGTTGCGAAGATCCCGCTCCGAAACCCAAGTATCGTCAGCAGGGCCATACCCCTCCCAACGTACCCGGAACATACACTGGTTGCCATCCTTCCGAGGTTTAATAGCGTGGCCTATAATGGCTTCCACCACATATTCCTCCGAGGCAGCCAAGTAGTCGCGCGTCTCCGGGAGAACCGTCCTCTCGCCTAGTTCTTCTTTGGCAACATGGTACTTGCGCAGGTGATCCAGGTTAAAAACTGGATGCATGGGGTAGGTGTCGGGTAGGCGCAATCGGTACACGACTGGATTGATCTTCTCCAGAACCTCGAAGGGCCCAATTGTCTGCTGTATCAGCTTGCGCCCTGTGCCTTTCACATCTACCAATTCCGAGGAGTGGGGATTGACCAGGACGTAGTCCCCTTCCTCGATGCTCTCAACGGGACGCCTGCCCTTGTTGTATGCTCGAGCCTGTCTTTCCTGCGCTAATACCACAGCGTCTCGCGCTGCTTGACGATGAGACTCCAGAGCCTCAATAAAATCTTCAGCCTTCTGACTCGGCAGAAAAGGGTGAGCCACCGGATCTCCAGACGGTACCATCAGTCCCGCAGCCCCTCTAGGGCTGTATCCGAATAGTAGGAAGTTGGGGGAATACCCCGTTGATGAGTGCACATTGGAGTTATAGGCGAAGGAGATTTGGCTCAGCCAGGACGCCCACGACGAGCGATCTGCAGCGACATAAGCGCGCAACATCTGCTCAATGGTGGCGTTAAGGATCTCGGTCTGCCCGTCCGTCTGCGGGTGGTGGGCCGAAGATAAGGCTAAGACGCTGCCGTAGTTCGTGACGACTGAGCGCCAGAAAGCGGTTGACCAACGTTTATCGCGATCCGAGATAATACGTTTCGGCATCCCGAATATGTTTACTACGCGATCCACAAAGAACTTGGCGAACCCTTCTTGCGACAGGTTATGGTGGGTAGGAATAATGACTGCGAAACGAGAGAGTTTGTCGACAATAACCAGTATGGCGGTAAACTTCTCATCACCCGACGGAGGCAGACCTGTGATAAGATCCAGAGATACCGTAGCAAAAGGGCGAGGAGGAATGTGAGCAGGGCGTAAGCCCCCCATCTTCTTCCTATGGTCCGCCTTAATTTTCTGCTGCAGACGTCGCACGTTGTCGCGAACTCCTCCGCATCCTTTGTCAAGGAAGTCCAGAAGAACAGCTCCCTCAATCTCGACACGAACTTGAAGGGTCCCGCATGCGCGCTCTCGTATGGAGACTCGTGTATCCAGCGCATCACCCATTTCACCTTCGTACGAGGTACGCACAGCCTTGTCCTCCAATCTGCGTCCACGAAGTACGGCAGCCCGTCGTTGCCCTTTTGAAAGCGCAATGGGGTGAGCACTTTATCCGGGTTGGGAGCTTCCTCCACGTAGCGGTCCCTAAAGTACGGGTCCTCTTTGTATGCTTCGCGGAAGCTTCCAACTACTTCCGGCGACGCCGATATAAGCAGATGCGATCTCTTGTTCCAGTCTTCCTCCTCTCATTCGGGACGAACACCTGCTGGATAGGTCCAGTGGTCATCGTGCTCGAAGGGGAGGTCCACGGCAGCAGCGGCGCCATCTACGGTGCTGTCGCGCTCTTGGACCTCCCTTCTAGCCCTGATCATCTCTTCCTCTGTCGTCAGTTCCGCCGAGTCCTGCTCCCTTTCCCGCTCCTTCGCTTTCTGCTGCCTGGTGGCTACGGGAAAGTGCGTACTTATCGATCGCGTCCTCCCCACCACCAGATAGCAACACACAGCCTTCTTGGCCGGTGCGAACTCTCCTTTGTCTTCCAGCCTCTGCACTTCCTTCCATCTCTCCGTGTCCTGCACTATGGTGTTCATATCCTCCAGGACAGGCGACTCATGCGGCGGTGTGTGCGGCAACCTGGATAACGGGTCCACATTCGAATGGACCCTCCCGGCTCTGTATACGATCTTGAGGCCGGGATAGGCTGCAAACACTGCCCCCCACGCCGCTAGTCGCC